>OW028576.1:33741746-34159246 GCA_932294295.1 Alitta virens
GAAAATACATCCTTCTCTAGATAATGTCTGCTATCTATCTATATATTTGAAAATATATCACTCTCTATCTACCTACCTATCTATCTATTTATCTATGCATCTATCCATCTATCTATCTATGCATCTATCTATCTATCTATCTATCTATCTATCTGTCTATCTATCTATCTATCTAAAAGATGTCATTGTACTCCATAGGTAATGGCAGAAACAATGGGAACAACGGAAACGGTGGAAAGAATAAAGGCAGCCAGGAATCCTCTACAGTTGCATCAACTCAAGAAGATGATGATGACTATAATGATGATGATGACTATAATGATGGTTCAGTTGAAGATGCTAGTGGTGGTGGTGGTGGTGGTGTTGGTGGTGGTCCGCCAGCCCCAGAAGACCACAGACGATGCGGTGAGTTTGACTGTTTTTTTTTTGTTTTTTTTGTTGAATGATTGAAAAAGATGCTGGATTGGCTTTACGTCAGTCCAAAATCCAGTGTGCCTGCCCAAGCTCGGCCCAATGTCGGCATTGTGGAAACATTCTTGAACGACTTCTCAAAATCAGATGATGCTTTTGGTAAAATCTACCCATATGAACACTCTTCTTGTAATACTTTATTCCCAATTTGTTTCACTCCAAAAGGGTGGCCCCGTTCAGCGACCTTGCATAGCCTTTTGAATCTTCCTGACAAATTAGTTGTCAAATGTACCATACAGGCAGATCCTAATCCAGATAACATACCACATTGGCTTAATGTTGGCCCAGCATTGACCCAATGTTGGCCCAGCATTGACCCAGTGTTGGCATCCCTGGCAGCTTTCTAGATCGGATTGACATCGTATCAACATGGGCCTTCGTCGGCCGACATCTTACTCACGTATCGTGCCACTAGGAATGGTATCAGGGAAATTAAGAACTACACCAACTGGTTTCTGGTTCTACACTTGAAAATACCTCCTAAGTCACTTAACAACGCAGTTCTTTTTTGCTGACAGCCAAACCAAATATTGCACAATGCCATGCAAATAAAATAGGCTGGCACAAAAATAATATTGACTCTTTCATGACAAAAAGCATAAAAGCAAATTCACATCAGCAAATATTGCAAAAAGACAGTAGCCAATCCTGTATACTAAAAAGTTTAGTCTAGACACTATATTGCCATTCTTGGTCTTCTGATCAGCTAATATTTTATTATGTCACTACTGTTGCCATCAAAAACTTTCATTTTAGGTCAGTCTGAGCAGGTTTAGTCATTTACTACTAACAACAGACAAATTTATAATCATTTTAGTGGTGTCCTTAACAATGAGATGGTCTTACAGAGAAAACAGCCGCTTCAATTATTTGTCAAATCATGGCTCAATCTTTCGTTTTAGTGGGAAAATGGCAAAAATGGGGTCAATGGTCACCCTGCTCAGCTGCTTCTTGTGGTCAAAGGGGACGTCAAACCAGGCGTCGACTTTGCGTACCTCTGCCAAGTCAACGTTGTTTCGAGGATGACCACTACGTAGTGACCTGCAGATTTGGGAAAGGTGTCAAGAGAAGGAGATGTGAGAATACATGTGGGAATCCAGGCACAACTCTGCCTCAAAACAGACTCACTACAACTCTTCCTCAAGACAGACTCACTACAACTTCATCCTGCAACCCAGGTGAGACAGAAAGACAGCGAGTTAGAAAGAAATACTTCATTTTCATTGCTTTATTCTTTGAGTAGGAGGGAGGGGGCCTAGCTCAGAGGTAGTGCTCTGGGCTTCCAACCGCTGGGTCCCGGGTTCGATTCCCAGTGGAGCCTAAGTTGGATGGCAGTTTCCTCCTTCGTCTCATTGCCATGGTCTCTGCCTGTCCTAATTAGCCCAACTGGTGCAGAAATACAGGACGTAAAGCCCTAAATCCACCCACCACCCACTTTGAGTAGGTCACCTTTGTCATGTACGTCCTCAACCAAACCTGGAACTTTACAACATACTTAATAAATGAACACAAGTCTAGAGGGCGAAAGATGTTATGTAAAGTACTCTAACGCAACCTCAAACATCAGGGCTAAGAGGGACCTGCAATTAAAGATAGTTCATGAAGTATAGGCCAACACATAATAAAATGACAGGTATAACAGAAATGGGTAAAGTCAGTTTAAATCATACTGATAAATTCATTGGATCTATCTTGCAGGTGTTTTGCAGGGAGAGTGGGGAGAATGGGGCTGCTGGAATCACATGTGCATCAATGGAGTTAGAACGAGGTACAGGCAATGCGACAACCCTAGCCCTGCAGGACCCAACATGTACTGCAGAGGATCTGCTGAAGAATCCCTGTCATGCTATCAAAGTACAACCGGTAAGCGATACATATTCATGTGTGTTACAATATTTTCCTTTCGCTTTATAAGATAGCATGCCGCGTCAGATCAATGTTGGCCTTACCAATATGTATGTACAATCGACATGCATCTTCTCAACAAAAAACTACAAATATGCATAACTCTCAACTTATGCACCAAATGGTGCTGCATGTGCTTTTAGATCCGGCGTTGAGTAGCCAGCTATAGCCGGACAGTTTCGTTTAGTGGCAGATAGCATCATATAGCAAAAGTTGTCTAGCTTTGTCTAGGTTCCATTTGAAAGGCCATTTTTAATGAAAATCTCATACATTTACCAAGGTTTATATTTTTTTGTGTAAGCAGACTATAAGCTAGGAGTGGACAGAAGTGGCTGCCTTTAGCCAGTTATAGCTACAGCCAGGAATAGGTTGTTACAGCTGTCTAGAGTCGACCGTATTTTATGAAACTAACTCATCTGTCTCATGGAAGACTGAGTGGTTGTCTCTTGCAATTATGTGTAATTTTCCAGCAGGCGGCAGCACCAAATGGATCTAATTCAAATTAGACCAGTTTGGAATTCATATCTCATTTTGACTATTTATTCCTTATGTTTAATTCTGAACTGTCAAATTCCTAGTAGAAATAGCTTAAAGTTGTGAAAATTGCCGTAAATTGGGTGCACTGCAATAACCACTAATCTACCTTACTGTAAATATTTATTTTCATGATACTTCCTAAAACTTCCGGCCCCACCATTCTGAATTAAGTGCCAATGAATTTATTCATCGTGCTGGCCAGATAGCCAGCCAGTCAGCAGTTGCGTAGCTAGGCTTAGCAGAGTGGGGGGGGGGGGGGGGGGTAACTCAGGGGGGCACAATGTGTTTTGGGGGGCCCACCCTCTTCTTTAGGTTTTTTCTAGCCAATCTAGGGGGCACCTGTGGGGGAGCACAGCCTTTGAGTGGGGGGGGGGGGGGGAACGTGCCCCTCTCCCGCCCCCCATAGCTACGTCACTGCAGTCAGACGAGTCAATCAATTTGCAAGTCATGTCATCCTGATATCTTGAAAATCGTATGATGCCCAAAAATTGTCACATCTTCAATTTTTTTTTTGTGTTTTAATAAGTTTTTTTTTTTTTTGGTGTATTGATAAGTCTATTATAGCTTAATGTGACCTTCTGTTTACTCATATTTTCAGAGATACCCACACTAAAACCCTGTGTGGCAGGACAGGATATCATTTTCGCAGTTGACTCATCAGGCAGCATTGGGGCAACTGACTTCAATCAGATGTCCAACAGTCTTCTAACTTTGATAGCAAGCTTCAGCAATCTTGACTATCCAGGAAACTCAGACCCTGCAAGTATCAGAGCTGGCATATTGACCTTTTCAAGTATTGCTGAGACAGTGAAGGAACTCAACGATTATAATATTCCTCAAAGCTTAAATTACGCCGCAGGAGCCACAAACACTGAAGATGCAATAATGTAAGTGTTGATATATAAACTAATACTAATATTCATCTAAATTTCAATGCAACAAGATTTAGCAGCAATAAGAGTTAAGGTATATCGGCTTATAAATACCCAGATTTCAATCCAACATGATAAAATATCATATAATTTAAAGCACATTTTAAAAACGGAAATGATATATTAATGATAATAATACCATTGGTTATGAATATTGGTGATATAAGAAACTTGGCAAGAAAACTAAACATATAATCTACTTTTATAATGTGCACGTTTCTCTTTAATGTTTCTAACATTCTATATCTACATATTACACTTTATGAATAAACAATAAAAACTTAGGTTGATATAAATTTATGAACATGTAAAAATTTGTGAATTTCAGGCTGGCGGAGAACATGTTCACACCTGCCAGAGGCGACAGATCACAGAATCGCAATGTCTTGGCAGTTCTTACAGACGGACAATCGAGTAAGTTCCACTTGCCTACTTTTACCACAAGAAACCATGGGTCAAATTAAATGCATCAAAATAAAAGATAGGATGATGAGCGCAATGAGACAGAATGTGGTCCATAAAAAAGTGCAGGGAACAGTAAGTGACCCATGCACAAACACTTATCACTATCATGGCCATGCTAACATTATTACGACTGGTGGTGGTGGAGCAGGGCTCTACCTGCTGTTTTTCTGCACCTGATAAGCTAACTAGGATAGGCAGGGATCATAGCAAAGAGATGAAGGATAAAACAGCCATCCAACTTAGGCTCCACCAGGAATCAAACCCGGGCTTAAGTTGGAAGCCCACTGAGCTAGGCCTCCACCCCTTTTAGTAAGAGTGGAATTCCATATATACAATGACCAAATGTTACAAGTTCAAGGTCATGCCCAAAATCCCAAGCCTTATGCAAGTAGATTTATCTTATATTGTTATTAACATATTTCTGATAACATCATTATCATTAATATATTACACAGGAAATATTCTTTATTCAAATCTTAGCACTTTCCGTAATGTTTGCAATGAGTGCCAAGTAGTCATTTTATCTCACAAGTTAGTCACCCTTATTGACCAACAACAAAGTTAGTCATCATGATTAAGGACAATACCTGTTAGATAACAAATGTCTCTTTGTTAGTCATTCTGAGCAGAGTCAAATTGTCTAAAATATGCTACCTTTATAATAATAATTACAAAAAACTAGCCAACTTGTTTACTTTCATCTCATTCATTTACAGATAACAGGACATTGACGATCGCTGCAGCCAATCACGCCAAGGCAAACGGGATCAAGATCTTAGCTGTAGGAATTGGACCAAATTATGATGAACAAGAACTTCGGGCCATGGTCTCAGACCCCAACAATGATCTCTACAATGTCAACAACTTCAACCAGCTGGGCACTGAACTGACCAACCTATTTGGTTGTATTTAGTTATACCAAATCCAATTTGATTGTACTACTTTACAATTAAATATCTCTGTATAATCACTTATTTATTCATTTGTGAAATTTCTCAAACCAAAGGGACTCAGTACTGTATCAGCACAGTATGTGTGATATTATTTATTAAATAAATATATAAAAAGCTACACTTTGTTACCTGACTCTTTAACAATGTCATATCAATGAACATTTGTGGCTTTACGTCCTGTATTTCTGCACCGGATGGGCTTATTAGGACAGGCAGGGACCACGGCAATGAGATTAACCTAGCCCTTCACATCCAGTCAACAAACACAAAAGTGCCAAAACTGTGAAATCACTAAGGTACTAGTGGAGTTGTCGTTTAGTTTTGGTGAGCTTTCAATTGGAATTTATCTCCATATTTGGAGTTTTTAAAATAGATTCAATCTGCCTTGTTCAAGGAGATTTTGTGGCTGTTTTTAGGAATGGAAGCCTGTTCGAGGTCTGATGTGCCTTGTTATTTGCTTTGACAAGTATGACAGATCAGTGCGAGGACTGCGAGCATTTGACAGTTGTCGAACACAGATTCGATTTTGACATGATAGTTTCTGTAGAGCTGATAGTATCCTAGATTTGTTGTTTAAGCCCCATTCACACTATCACGAGTAAGAGAGCCGAGTGACCACAGACATCAAAGACGGACCATACGTGCTCAGCTCGTGCCTGTGTTAATCACGTATAAATTATTTTGACGATCGTTCGCGGGCGTCTGTTGAACGCCCAGCAGACGTCCATCAGCTGCAAGGCGAGTGGTCCACGTGTAAGCGGGAAAGGGCTACAGATGGGCACGGTGCCAGCGCGGTTGATGGCAGAACGACAGGCGGTCACGGAGGTTGGCCGAGCGTGCCATGAGCGTTCCACGAGCGCTCCACAAGCATTCCACAAGCTGTGCAAGAGTGGATGGCGAGTATACACGAATGGACAGCCTCCCCTGCTTACCCCTAAGTGAGCACAAGTGGCCGAAAATGGCCACGGACGTATGTAGATCATTCGCCAAACACTTACTAACCACTCGCCGAGCGACTCCCGTGTGATTCTCGTAAAATGGTACTTTTTCACTCGTCGAACATCTGTCAAAATTTTGAACACGCTTAAAATGTTTTGCCCTCTCCATGGATATTTACGAGTGATCTGGAGGACCTATGAGCGTTCTACAGATTTAGCAGCAGTGTCTGTACATTGCTCAACGATTGAATAAAGTATGAACAAGGATAAGCAGGTGTAAAAAATTTTCGTCCTCTGCGTTCACTCGCCATCCCCATGTGAACGCCCCTTTATTAGAGTGTAAAAACTCTTTTCTTGCTTGAAGTGGTTCATAGGTTAAGTGTCTCCAATACAGATAATACATACCTATGCCTAGTTATAAAGGGGACTAAGCATAATAACTGCCAATACAATGAAATACAACACGAAATAAAAAGTGAATAATTAGGCTGTCATATATTTTACTGGAAATTACCTATTTAAGATCAACGTATTTGACATCAAAAGACTGGGTAATTTAAATTTAGACACCTGCGCTGTTGAAGATCTGGATGTTTCCCTCAATGGATGTGTCAGGTCAACAATCATTGCCTGCAAAGAAGCCATTCTAGAACTTATCAAGAGTGTGGGTGGATTAAGGCATCTTGTATTTCTGCACCTGATGATGTATAATTTGGACAGGCAGGGACAATGGCAAAAATATGATGGATGAAACAGCCATCTAACCTAGGCTCGACCGGAAATTGAACCCGGGACCCATCGGTTTGAAGCCCAGCATGCTATAACTGAGCTAGGCCCCCACCCACCATAACTCATCAAGACAAGGGAACTATAGTCAACATGTCCAGTGTCTCAGTAATAAGGGGGGCAGGGACCTAGCTCAGAGGTAGCGCTCTGGGCTTCCAACCGATGGGTCCCGGGTTTGTTGGGTTTATAGGTTTCGATTCCCGGGCGAGCCTAAGTTAGATGGTCTCTGCCTGTCCTAATTAGCCCAACTGGTGCAGAAAAACAGGACGTTAAGCCCTAATCACACACACACACACGTCTCAGTAATAAGAGCGGTAAGTAAAATTTTCCTAAAATGTAGAACCATCATGGTGGTCTAGTAGTCAAGTCTATAGAAGGACTCCTGGGTTCAAATCCACCATGACACTCTTCATGAACCTACACTCTAAAAAATAAACATACAATGAGGTTTTTTAGAGCACCAATGGGTGCCGTCAATTACCCCACAGAATCTTCGTGTATGTTGAGGTTTTTTGGTCTCCACCACATCCTAAAGAACTGTCTCAGAGGTATTTCAGTTTTGAAAGGTTCTTCAGAGCGGTTAATATTCGCTTCAGTCTGGAAAAATCGAGAAGTGAGAATTGAACTCTGGTTACCCACACAGAAAGCAGCCATGCCAACTATTACTCCATGGATGCCATTAGCTCTGGCAGTGATTCAAGGATCACTAAAGCAGCAGTTCTATTAATGTTGTAGTTTTTTTAGCTGGCCTGTAATTAATGGGGTTAGATTCCCTTCAAAGAGGTCAGCTCTCTGGTTAATTAGGTGACACTCTAGCTTGGGCACAACCTACAAGAGGTCAAATCCATTTTATCTCGCAGGAGTCTTTAATATTACTTATTTGTATCTAAGGTATTTAAAAAACCTCAAGGTCTCTTGAAATAGCATGGCAAAGGGTTCTTCCCAAATACCTAGTAGTGGGTCCCACATGGGGTTCTGTATTTGTGACTAGCTGAAAAAACCCATTTCTACAAGTTACCCTTTTTTCTAAGAGTTTAAAGGGGCATTCTCACTTTCACGAATGGGCATGGTGAGCGGCCACAGACATAACAAATTGATTATACGTGCTTAAACATGACCACACGCGCTTCTTTTAATCAAGTATAAATAATTTCGCCAAACGTACGTGAGGCAGTCGTAGAATGCTCCCCGAGTGTTCTACGAGTGAAGGAGGAGAGGGCTAAAGGGCCTATCTCACATAGCCGAGTGACAATGCCTCATAAATCAGGCAGTCGGGAATACTCAGCTTTGCATGCCGACCACTCTTGAAAAGCTCGGAAATACTTGGCAATACTCGTAGACCAATCGTGACCACTCTGGGTAGGTAGAATAAGGACCCACACTTTTTAAACATGTTTAAAACTTTCTAGGAGTGTCAAATTTGCTCTGGAATTGCTCGGGATTTACACGGGGTTAACTCGCCATGCACTCGCCATACACTCTGGGAGTACTCTTGGACACTCTGGGAGTACTCTTGGTCACTCTGGGAGTACTCTTGGTCATATGGAGTGCTGTGTGGACGTGATTTCCTCGCCGAGTGGTCAGCGTGTAAAGAAGAGTTATTGGCTTGACACTTAAGACAATGGAGGCGAGCAATCAGCGAGCAATCGGCAAGCAATTTGTGAGCAATCGGCGAGCAATTGGCGTGTCGTTGCTGACTTGCTGTTTCTCACTGGCAAATGACCAAGAGTGAAGCTGATTCATTGCTTGCCAGCAATCGTCATTACTCTGCATCGTCACTCAGCTATGTGAGATAGTGGCTTAATGATTAGCAAGGATGAGCAAGGATGGGCAGGGAGCCAGCGCGAATGTTCAGCGGAAGACGACGGGCGAGCCACGGATGTCCGCCGAGCTTCTTCCATGCATCTCCCGACCTTTCCAAGACTATGAGCGAATGGCGAGTATACACGGATGGATAGCCTCCACTGCATACCGACAAGTGGCTATGAATGGCCACGGACCTATGTAGAACATACATAGAACCCTCGCCGATTGACTCCTGAATGATACGCGAATGATTCTCGTATAATGTAATCAATTCACTCATAGAACATCTGCCTAAAGTTTTAAACATGTTTAAAAATGTTGAGACCCTCCACGGATGGTCATAAATGATTCAGATGGACAAAGAGCATTCTACGAATTAGCAGGAGTGTCTGTAGAACGATCAGCGAGTGAATTACGTATGAACAAGAATATGCAAGAGTAAAGATCACTCACCATGCCCATCCGTGATAGTGAGAACGCCCCTTAAGACGTGGTTGGATTAGGGCTTTACGTCCAGTGTTTCTGCACCTTATAGGCTAATTAGGACAAGCAGGGACCATGGCAATGAGATGAAGGATGAAACAGCCATCCAAAAGAGTGTAAAATGTAAGAGCAGATTCATATACTAATGTAAACTTATAATACTAAAGTGATTGAGTTAGCAAGTATGCAACAGTACAAGCACCAACAATATAAACACAGTTTTGTCCCTTACCTTTTAATAGATATGCAAAACATTGACAGCTGTAATAATATATGTCTGAACGTTATAATTGTTGATGTTATATAATTAATGTCTTTTATGCAACCATCTAATGTCATGATTTTTATAATAACACTTCCTATGCTTTATTTTGACTGGAATCAACACCAACATTTCTGTTCAGATCAAGCACAAGAGAGAGTCCAGTCTATGTGGAAAATGTTGCATGATGGTCATCCCAGACAGAGAACCTGATATTTGGTTAATTTGGTAAACTTGTACATAGAGTACGAAGTGATTTAAACTCTAGGTTGTGTCCAATATACCAAAGCTATGTTTGTTTATAAAAGAAAATAAATGTTTAAATCAAAATTTATTTTGTTGTGCTGTGTATTTATTCATATCTATAAGAACCCTTTGTTGAACCAATATATGAACCTTTATTTAACCAATATATGAACCTTTAATGAACCAATATATGAACCTTTAATTGAACCTTGTTAGGTTCCAAATAGAACCACAGAGTTCTAAAATGAACCCTAAACAGAACCATAGATGCACATATAAAAGTTCTTTGAAGAACTGTTGACAAATCCTAGGGTTCTTTACAGAACCATTTGATGGCTTTGTTCATGAAACCATTGGGTTCCATACAGAACTTTTGTTTAAGAAATATTGGGTTTCATCAAGAACCTTAATATGGAACCTTAAGTGGTTCTTTTAAAGAACCCTTTAGTAACGCTGTCAAATGCTGATTGACCATTTTCCATTTTGTTCAAGTTGGTCTAAATTTCTGTTTTGGTAAGGTGTAAATAGACCATTATACTCAAAATCAATGGAAACATTGAATTTATGCATACAAAACAAGTTCTCCATGTGCTTTGGTAAACCTTGTGTTTGTGAATAAAAGAATAAAAGAAACCACCTGAATAACCCCCAAGGCACACTGGCAAACATTCACTAAACTAGTAACACTGTCAAAGAGTGAATATTACTCAATTCCTCTTCACTTTTTGCAACATGAGAATCAGCACCACTGTGAAATGCTTAAAAGGATATCAGGTTTGAACAATCTCAAGCTTGTGTTGTGGTAACTACTATTTCAGGGCATTGTCCCATGCAAAACATTTAAACTCTTGGTTGGTAATGTGATCAAATTTAACTCTTCAGAAGACACTTCAATCCACAATATTTTTCACTAAAAACACCAAAAGGAAATCACAGCGCAGGCCAGGGAACCGGTGGTGATTAAAAAAGTATGGCTATTTGTTGTAGCATATTCTGAATAAATGAGTCTTTATTTTCCATTTAAAATTAATATTCACTTGTGTGAGGTCCTGTCCTGGGGTAACTGAGGCAAATTGGAATTATATTATGACACTGTAGAGAACGTCTCATTGATCAAATTGCTGCATAGGGTAACTTTGGCCACCCGTTATTTTGTTAGATAAATCTGTTATGATTATGGGTCTCCAGAAACTGTATATAATGTTTATTTAAGTGGCATGAAATACATTAGTTCTTCTATGCTTTGGTAGAGTCTAATAGTATGATGTTTGCCATAGCAGCCAGATACAGCTGCTGGTTTCCGGTATGTGCCAATTAGCTGTCTGCCTAATTAACTGATAATGATTTCCTTATAATGCATTATACACTGTCATACAGTCATGCATGTATGTGTAATTTGTTCTATGAGTGCATATCGCCTAATTTGGTAACAAAACTTTTTATAATATATTAGCTATATAGCTATGACTAACTCATCTCCCCCTCTGTCTAACTTTTAACCCCACAAATTACGCATTGATTCCTGTTTTAAAATTTGCAAGTTTCTAGAAAGTAGACCACATTTGGTCAAATGGCTAAATTCCTGGAACATAACTGTAACATGGTGTGATGAGGACTTAATCAGCATCCTGGCCATTGGTTCCCATTAAACATGTTCACTCTCTTTTATATGCTAATTAGATTAATGCTTTTTTTTCTTTTTTTTTCTCTTCCCCCAAAACCACTGTGCATGTGTCACTCCACTGGCTCCATGTATTTAGTACATAACTTTGTATAAGGCATTTGGGTGGCCCCTCAGTAGCGATGTACCTTAACATCTTAGAGGGGTCACCCAGCTCTACTCAATAATAATAGTATTATTTATATGTTATAATTATGTAAGTGGAGCAAAATAAATAAATGAAATTGAAATTGAATTGAATTAATCAAGGTCTGACATCCGTACTAAAATCATATGACATGCACATGTCATGTAATGAAGTTATTCAAAATAGCATGTAGCACTGTGCACATTCATAATTATGAGTTATGTAAGACAATTCCAATTTAAAGTTAGCAATTATTATGTGGTGGCTTTTCAGTGTCTCTAGGCATAGTATCTAATTAACAGCTTTACTTCATTATGAAAAAAACTGAGCAATCAGAACATGTGACTTATTTTAAGTTTTGAAAATTAATCTTAAAAGAGAGGTTCTAAAAAGAACTAATAAAGGTTCCAAATCTATACCGGGCTTTTGAACCCTTAAATGTTCCATATAGCACTTATAGTTTTTAGAGTGTACGTAAAAAAGGAACTATACTGGCTCACTCGTGGCTCTGTTAATCACGCATAAATTTTTTTGACGAGCGTACGTGAGGTAAGGTCATAGATCGCTCGGCGAACGTCCGTCAAATGCTCGCCAGACGTCTAGTATAATGTAAGTATAATGTACGTAGAACGTATGCAGAACATACGTAGAACGCTTGCCGACTGACTCCCGAGCGAGTTACATAACAAATATAAACAATTTACACGTAGAATGTCTGCCAAAGTTTTAAAACATGTTTAAAAATTTTTGCCCTCACCATGTATATGCTCTATAGTGGCTTAGGAGCATTCTACGAATAAGCGCGAGTATACGTAAAATGCTCGGCGAACAAATCACGTATGGCCAAGGATGACCAAGTGTAAAAAAAAAATTTTATCTGTGGTCATACGTAGGTCTTATTTGTGACAGTGTGAACGCCCCTTAGGAGTTCCGGAGCATTACAAAATTTTGTATAGTAATACTTAATGTGGCCTGGTGGTGCCTTTTGATGGCCACATTGACATATCTCGGCTGTGTTTTACAAAATCTTCCAAAAATAGAGAAAAATTAATTTTTTTTTTTTAGACCAGAACTCAGACACTACTACATGCTTAAAAAATTTTCATAATATGTCTAACATAGTGAAGTGTGGGGCCTTTGGGGTCTTATGGAGCCGGATAGAAAGAGCTGGGTGTACTGACATCAGGATTTCACATTGTGAAAGTTATTTCCGCTTTTGCCGACCCATACTTTAAGTGCCGTTTTCTAGATAATGAATTTTCTAACTTATTGGATAGCCCTGCACAAGACGAGTCTTTACATAGGTAGCACATAATTGTAGACCAAATATTAACAAAGATATGGCTGGTTTAGTAATTTGTTTAAATATTATTTCGTGTATACGACTTAGTATTTCGCATATTCCGTATATACAATTAAGTATTTTGTATATAAAATATACTATATCGTTTATAGAATATCGTTTAGACAATTAAATTTTTTTCCGTGTCCTAAAATGGCTTCCGTAGATTTGTCACTATATCAGCAAGAAATTAACTCAGTGCTGGGTCAATAGTTTGCACATAGGTCATTAGGCTGTAAGTAGGTCATGAATTGTAACTAGGTCAGGTGATAGTTTATGGAACAGATATTCCAAAAACGTGTAATATCATATCACATATTCTGTGGATCATTAAACTTTAGCTCAATTAACATGGCCAAAATATTTAATGTAGATTACATTCAACATTGCTTAGCATATGGTTCGATTTTTTGAAATGCCATCAAGAAATAACAAACTACTGATGTTATAGGTGCAGCAATCAATTATTATGTACATAATATAATGGATGTGAATAACAATAATATAACAAATCAGTAAAAAACAATAATTATCAATATAGGCCTGATATTTCCTTTTTAATATTTGAAAAGCAATAATATTGAGTGACTCTATGGCAATGATATCTGACAGTCATAATTCTAAACATGAGAAATGAAAAACACTGAACAGAAAGAGCAGAAAACATGTTGTCTTTTTTTTTACTAAAATAATCCTTACACATATAACTATTTAGTCTGTGAATAGTTTATTATACATGATTTGATAGCTAATGACAAAAAGAATTACAAGTTACTGTAACAGTGAAATACTTATATACAAATAATACATAAGTATAAAAGAAGAGATACCATGATAATTTCACAAATAACACAAAAAATCAGGTCCATAACAGTCAAATTAGAGTCCAATAAGACCAGTCAAGTTCATTAGATATTGGATATAAAGTTCATTTGATATTGGCCATTCGTTGAATATTCAATGAACAGTAAAGTTCATTTTATATTGGAAATTCGTTGAATATACAGTAAAGTTCATTTGATTTTGGCCATTCGTTGAATATTCAACGAACAGTAAAGTTCATTTGATATTGGAAATTCGTTGAATATTCAATGAACAGTAAAGTTCATTTGATATTGGAAATTCGTTGAATATACAGTAAAGTTCATTTGATTTTGGCCATTCGTTGAATATTCAATGAACAGTAAAGTTCATTTGATATTGGAAATTCGTTGAATATTCAACGAACAGTAAAGTTCATTTGATATTGGCCATTCGTTGAATATTCAGTAAAGTTCATTTGATATTGGCCATTCGTTGAATATTCAGTAAAGTTCATTTGATATTGGCCATTCGTTGAATATTCAATGAATGAACAGTAAAGTTCATTTGATATTGAAAATTTGTTAGTAAAGTTTATTTGATATTGGAAATTCGTTGAATATACATTTGATATTGGAAATTCATTGAATATTCAACGGAACAGTAAAGTTCGTTGAATATGCAAGGATTGAATATTCACAAGGGGGGGCAAGGGAGAAGAGGACAGGTCCTGGGGAAATGGTCACCGAAGGCCTCCAATGCCAAACCACTCAATCCCCTGCACCCCTTCACCGAATATCAAATGAATATCTAATGGTTAAAGATTTGCCAGGTTATATTGTAAATAAAGCAGGTCTCAAATAGTCAATTTGTAGATCTAGTGAAATAGATCTTTCCGTAAATCCAGCGAAATAAATCCACAGATAAGGCAAAAGAGGTTCATGATTGGCAAAGTCTCATACTAAATTCCGCAAGTAACACAAGAAAGTCTGTGATGTGAAGGTTATTGAAGTTATTTCATATATAACGCCAGCTGAGAAAGATGTGCAATTTGGAAGTACAGTGGCATAAATGTGTATCGCACAACAAAGATCCATGATAGCAAATTTGAGATTCCGATAATATATATCTTAAAATACATGTAATGATAAGAAAGAGTTTAACATTTCCTTTGTTAGTATTAGTAAGAACAGCATGGTTCAAACCTATTTATTTTTTTGTGCCATGTCCTCTTAGGGGCTCCGTACAAACCAGATCTTTTGTGTAGAAGTTACAGCATTTTACCATCATAGGGTAATTACCCCATTGACAAGACAACCACAAACCGCAACATTGAATAAACCCATGCGCTTTGTTCTTCGTTCATAGAAGCAACCATGCTTCCATCAAAGTATCATACCCTCAGTGTGAGTATTTCTTCCATTGAAGAGCACAATGAAAGACCTTAAGCCCCCTTCACACATTGCTGGATCAGACGACGGAGTGTCGCAGAGTAAAATTTCTTTCACTCCGGGGGGTTCTGGGATCAAAGAGCTGAAAATGTCAACAAAAAATAAATGTTTGGCGGTGTGTACACGAGGGCAATACAGTGGCAACAAGGAGCAACACGGAGTTAACACGACTGTCCCGTGAGAGTGTGGAGTGAACCGGATTTTACACGGTGCCTTCGCGGATATAACTGACTTTACACCGTGTTCATTTGTGTGGAACCGTGTTAGTCCTTGTACTCTCCGGCGTTAATGGCGGCAAAATATTATGCCCGGTTGACTTGCACAATTTCTAATGTACCCAGGGGAATGGATGTAAAACAAGATATCAGGGAACTGGGATGACAGCGACCGTATAATTTTGTATTCTGTCATCGGATCAACACCTGCGAGTTTTTCCTGCTGAGATGAACGCTTATGTCAAACCACAGACGTTCGCCATCATGACAGCACTTAGCAATTTAGTATACCATAAGACCAAGGCTACTGACTTTGTCAAGAACAGCTTTTACTCTCCCTGCACAACTGCCTTCAATGATGGGGCCAGTTTCAGTCAAAAACATTATGCAACACTTCAAAAATGGCTATATTATACACAAAAATAATTTTCCTTCTTAATCTAAATGATAACTTCCTTTATTTATGGGTATTTATCACGTATATAAAAGGAATTCCTTGCCTGTACGCTGGTAAATGTTCAATTCTCATCTCTAATGGCAGCTTATTTGCATATTTCACAATCGGCCAATATCTCCCAAGCACAGTGTGCTGTCAGCTTTAAGCCAATCAAGTCACCAAACTGAACAATCTTTGTTTAAGAATTGAGTGTAATCAATGCAAACAAAACTATTTGATATGCAATTTCACTGTTAGACATTCAATGCCATAAGCCAGCCTTTATGCTATTAAGCTAATTTGTTTGAATTTAAGTCTAACTGGTAAACTAGCAAAATAATTTCCATCAAGCTCAGGGCATTTCCTAATGTATTCAGCTACATTCTGATTGGCTGTTGCAAATTACATTGCTACCTCGTGAGATGAGAAGCCAATTAAGGCAGTCAGTAGCCTTGGTTTTAGTTAAAGTATAAGTGTGGCATCACTGAGCAATGTCATATGTTGGCAAATGCCTGTGGTCAAACTGTACCTGTGGAAATTATTACAGATGTAAGCACAAATAGGAAAGGTTCCATGTTCAGGAATTAAATATAGGGCAGATTTTGGAGCGCAACTTTCCTATTCCTGTGTTCAGTCTGAAAATTCCAATTAACCAATCATAACAACACTACTCACAATGCCGGATAACCAACCAATTATTTTACGCACACAAGTTTTCAATCTTATTCTCCAGTATTTAGAGATACTGAAATCATCTAATAGTATGCAAAACACTGGATAGTGGTCTTTAATACCAGATATTAATGAACAGTGCCATAGCCATATGGACCTCGGAAGGTCACAAGTTCATATGGACCTCGGAAGGTCACAAGTTCATATGGACCTCGGAAGGTCACAAGTTCATATGGACCTCAGAAGGTCACAAGTTCATATGGACCTCGGAAGGTCACAAGTTCATATGGACCTCAGAAGGTCACAAGTTCATATGGACCTCGAAAGGTCACAAGTTCATATGGACCCCGGAAGGTCACAAGTTCATATGGACCTCAGAAGGTCACAAGTTCATATGGACCTCGAAAGGTCACAAGTTCATATTAAAACCAGCATGGGGAACAGTGAGACAAAGCATGAGTGGGGCAGGGTGAGACAGTCAATTCAATGTAACTCTTCATAAGGGAAATGACAGTTGGATGTTGGTTGCATGACATGTTGAATTGATGATACCTTGTACCCAGTGTCTATGCCAGGCCAAGTGAATGACCCTAGATAAGGCGTATATGTGTAAAATTGTGTGGATTTTGAAGCTTACCATCTCATCATTACATCTTCCTCTGAGTGCTGGTAAAATAACCTGCTAAGCGTCAGACCAGTAGTAATGGACAATAAAAGGAACTTGCCACCTAAAATTAGGGTATTCGGACCATGTCTCACTCGATCTACCCCCATAGCTTGTCTCGCAGTACCCCACCAGTGGGGAACAATCAGACAAATGACTTGCATTGAAATTGTGTTGAATAACTCTAATTTTACGCAAGGTAGGTACCTGAAACTGCTGGAAAGTATGCACAACTTTATAACCTACATCTGAGGTGGGAAGCCAGTTATGCCCTAATTTTAGAATTTGTTACGATTGAAAACAAAAAAAAATGTCTCATTGTTCCCCACTCTCCCCTACTTGTTATGTGGATCATATCTAGAGGCTTTTTTTTCCAGTCAAAAGTAAGTAAATGTGTGTGTGAATGGAGATTGTTTATCCAGCACTACTTGGGCATGTATTTCAGTTAAGAATACCTTAGTTTAAAAAAGTGTTTAAAAGATATTTAAATCAAAGAGTATCATAAGCCAAAACTTAAGTATGATTAGTCATGCTAATAAAGTACCGGTGAATGAATTAACAAAATTAAATTCAAACTTCACACAAGTATTGAAATGCTCTACTGAAGACTACTGTATTATACAGTTAATCAGAGATTTACCAAGTCATGAACTTTATGTGGATCCAGATTCACACAAGGACACTTTGATTTACTTTTGTACTATTTAATTAATTATTTATAAAATTTTGTTATTTTGCAATTTGAATTTAAAAAAATATATACACACAATGAATACAAAAAAATGTCACAGTGAGAACTGTTCAGAGTTCTAGACAGCTTATGCTATTCAGATATTGTAATGCATTATGTGTGTCTACAGCAATAAACATATATATATATATATATATACATAGGATTCAGCCATAAGAATCAAACAGAGGCTCTCACGTTCTTGGTTGCTCTTTATGTAAACTTGATATTTAGAAAGTCACTGCGTTTTTTTATAACTCAAAGCAAAGTGCTTATAGAAGATGTAAGAGCTTATGTCATTGCCGTGAAATCCCTTTCTAAAGAAACCCTGTGGTTTTGGAAGCATATGCACACTTTCAATATATAAAAATAATTTTTTTTTATGCAAATTGATGATAAAATCTGGGTATTAACAAATTGCAAATCACAAAAAAACATACCTACCTACTTTTATGTAATTATACCTTGCTCAAATAGCACATCAGAATACTTCAATTTCAATTTGATGCCTGTTATTATGTCCATTTATCTCTGCACCAGACCAATATTGTTCTTGGAACTCAGTATTATCAAATATGTGGCAAGAAAGTAGCCTTACAATTTACACAACACAATATACACTTACCGAATCTGACAGTGATCATGACAATGATTATTACAACTAGCCCGAACAGACTGCCTTGCAAGGCAGGGCCGGCGAGGCAGTCTGAAACCATCCTATTGAAAAACCTTGGGGAAGGACTTTCATATTGATGATGTCACAATGATGCTCTCCAATGAATACATAGGTGGACATTCACCTGTTAGATTTGATGTTCAACTTTTTTTGGAAAAAGCTGATACTGACAGCCGGTAATATAGCAAACAGCAATTTTTTGGTTAGCGCCCTCGTAGCTAAGTGTTTGGCGATTAATTTGAGGGGGTTTTATATGGCCCGACTCCTTCTAGTTTGTTTACAATCAAAAGGTGAAGTGCGACCCCCGAGGTTTTTCAATATATGGGTTTGGGACTGGCTTACGCATGTAGCATAAGCCAGTCCCATGGGGCTAATTACAACTAGCATCTTATACATGATTCAACCACAAATCAATTTATGGTACAGACAGGAAGACTGTGTTCGCTGATAAATGTTTATTTAGGTCTTGAATGACAACTATGACATTAGAAGAGACTCCAGAAGGTAAATGTTTTATTACTTTTTAAGTGCAGTATTGATACTATATTTTTATGAACATGTAGCAAAGCCTGAATTGGATAAGTATATATATATATAATGTTTTATGGACGTTTTCGAATAACACAATAAACAAATACTACAAATTGAACAACTACAATTTTAAAGAACAAGCACAATTAAATTAATCATTATATTAATTGAATAAGTAACTATGTGATTTAGTAATAGTTTCCGGTCCCAGTTCATCGAGGTACAGGGTGTGGCCTAAAAACTTGCACCAGGCATCTCCTCTTTTGGGATAGCTCTAGGTTACTCTAATTTTAGTTAGGGGTATAAGAAATTGGTCATTGTGATATTTTTGATCTTATAACGTCAGACAATATCAGTATCTGAATTATTGAGAGGGTTCATGCTGCAGGGCTTGTTCTTAGTGACACACATCACATAAGCAAATTTCTGTCTGCTTGCATGACCACAAGTAGTAATATACAGTGCTCTACAGCCCGCAAAGGAATCCACTTGACTTTTTGGTGAAACGGAGGTGCTGGGGTGCTCGGGTGCTTCACGCTTCATTGATTTTCTTTTGTCCCGGATCAAAAGCCATCAATGCGTCATCGATTTTCTATTGTCCTAGATCAAAGCCATTCATTGATTTTCTATAGAGCAGGACTGGAGCACCTGTGGTGGGGTAATTAATTGGACACCCTGTCAACTCCAGGAAGCCCCCCCCCCCTAATCTAAAAATAGACAGGATGTCATTTTCTAAAAATAGCCTATGAGGTAATGGGAAATAGGGGGAGCCGGTGTAGCCCTCCAGCTGGCCCCTATAGGGAGCCAGTGTAGTCTGCTGTTGCAGTCTATGGTACAATACTCACACCACAGACATGGCAGAGAACAGAGATATCAATGATCTTAGCGAAGTCTCTCAAGTTAGAGATGGATACAATCAGCTAACAACAAATGATTCAGCGTACAATGATTTTAAACAAATGCTTCAAAATTTCACAAACTCACACGATTTAATGCTATTCGCTCATAGAAACGATCTAACCCAAGACCCTCAAGTTAAAGATAGGCTTTCTCAATTCACTAGCAATAGCAATTATCTGGTAACCACATATGACGATTTCACACATATGATTCAAAATTTCACAAACGAACAAGATTTAATACAGTTTGCACACAGAAACAATCTGATTGGGGATGCACAAATTCAAAGCAGACTTCAGCAGTTAAACAACCATCTTTACTGTCAAAAATGTTTCAAGCAATTTACCAATAGAGTCTTTCAAGAACTACATCAAAGCAATTGCCAAGGTAATATTCCAATTCAAACAGTCACTCATGATCCTTTTCCTGAATTCAATCAACCAGTACAACCAGTACAACCAGTACCGCATAACTGCAATGTTTGTGGTAAATCTTTTACCAGGAATTCTAAAAGGAATGCGCATCAAAAGAAATGTACAGGATTCAAAAAATGCGTACAATGTCATGCACAATTTACTTCAGTTTCTTTATTCGGTGTACATAAATGTCAGGAAATGATGAAATGTCAGCACTGTAACAAACAATTTCAAAGTTTCTATGCAAAGCAAAGACACCAACTTAAATGTCAACTTCCTAAGGGAACAAAACACAAATTTATTAGTCAAAAAAATAATCTAACTGATCTCCAACTACTGCAAAGTCTGCAGGTACCACAGCAGACTTTTTCGTGTCCAAATTGTCGCAAAACTTTTAAGAAAAAACCCTCATTAACCGAACACATGAAAGTTTGTGAGGGAGTGTTTGACTGTCAAAAATGTAAGAAAATTTTCACCAACAGCCTAGCTCATGATTCTCACTCGTGTGAAATTAAATGTCACTCATGTCACTCCGTATTCAAATCAAAAAAAAGTTTTGGAAAACATATTTGTAAAAAAACCCGAAAAAGGACACTTACTGATTCACACAACACTGACAACACTGTGCAACCATGCAAACGAAGTTGTAATATCGTACAAACAAATCAAACAGCAATTGCTCAGCCATGTGTTCAGCCATGTGTTCAGCCAACCGTTCAGTCAACCGTTCAGTCAACCGTTCAGTCACTTGATGTGCTATGCGAAGTTTGCGGGAGACTTTTTAATTCTGAAAAGAGCCTGAGTGCCCATAAACGTTATCACAAAAAAAATCATAGAATTAGATGTAGACGATGTTTAGAGGAATTTCAGGATAGACACTCATTAAATATTCATGTAAGAGATTCTCATTTCCAACGAGGTAGAGGTCGAGCTCAAATAGTATCATTAGAAGATGAGAAATTGCAAGAATTTTACAATAGATACCACTCATTCATTTATGATAACCACGAATTAGGGCAACCGCAAAGCTTTTATAATTATCCAGTAGTTGAAGATTTCAGCATTGAAGACCTTATGGGTTTTGCTAACGAAATATTCGATGACCAAAGCCAATCCTTCAAGTTAAATCTATCTTTTGGATCCATTTTACAACATATCGAGTCTGGAAAATACCGTTATTTCAAAGCCTATTCTAATGATCCCCTATTTGATCTACCCATTAGCATTTCAAATAGAGCAGATTTAGAGAAGCTCAGAGAACAACTGACTGAGATAGACGTTACAGCACATATTACTAAAGAGAGACCTTCCACGAAGTGGAAATTAGTTCTTATAACAAATGTTAGATTCTACATTACTTCAACAGGGTTCCCGTTAGGATCAGGTGAACTACCCAAATATATCAGAAATAGTAAATCAATTATGTCCCTCACGTATAGTTTTAAGAACCATAACAAATTTCAGGATAACTTATGTCTGTTTAGATGCATAACATTCCACAAACACAGAGATCTATATAAAAAGAACAAACATTTCGAAGAGAAAGTTCACAAATATTACCAAGAATTCGCAAACGCTTGTGAGCAAGATTTGGAAGGAGGAGTTGACCTGCAGTTAATTCCAGATTTTGAGAAATTTTTTCAGTTAAACGTCAACATATTTTCTTTACACGAAGATGAAACTGCACACCCCATATTTAAATCAGCTCATAGATACGTCAACAGTATGAATTTGAATCTTTACCAGCATCACTTATCATATATCACTGATATTAATAGATATTGTAGTAAATATCAATGCTCAAACTGTGAAAAACACTTCAAAACTTTCTTCATGTGTAAAAGACACAGCCAAACTTGCACATTAGCAACGAAATATCAATTTCCGGGTGGTTTTTACGATATGAAACGAAATATTTTTGAGCAGTTAGAAGAATTTGGAATAGATGTCTCCAATGATGAACGATTTTACGAATATTTTATAGTCTACGATTTCGAGGCATATTTGAAAAAAATAGAGAATGATTCCGTAGAAAATACAATGATTACAGCAGAGCACATTCCAATTAGCGTTAGTATTTGTAGTAATGTCCCAGACTTTGAAGAAGCTCACTGTATTGTCGAACAAGATCGCGAGATGCTTGTGAAGGCAATGCTCGCATATATGACTAGAATTCAATCAACCGCGCAAGCGCTTGTTCAAGAAAAACTTAGTTTTGTAATGCAGGAACTGGAATCTCAATTGAATACTTGGAATACTGAAGTAGATGAGAAAGAAAGCTTCAATGCCATAATGCGTACAAAAATCCAAAACATGATTGACACATTCGAACATTATTACACTCAGATTCCAGTTTTAGGTTTTAACTCTGCAAAGTATGACATAAATTTAATCAAAAGAGAAATAGCTAGATGTCTAGAATTGCACAATTCAGAACGCAAGTTTATAGTCAAGAAAAACAGTTCATACTCCTGTCTTGCTAATGAGAGTTTTAGATTCTTAGATGTGATAAACTACTTAGCACCGGGCACGAGTTATTCTAGCTTCTTAAAAGCTTTTAAAATTCAAGAACAGAAAGGATATTTTCCATACGAATTTTTTGATGATCCCTCCAAGTTAGATTATCCAGAATTACCTCCGTACGAAGCGTTCTACTCTAACCTAAAGCAATGTAATGTCCTGGAGACATTTGAAAATTACCAATGGTTGAAAACAGTTTGGATGAGCGAAAATATGAGTTGTTTTAAAGATTTTCTTATATGGTATAATAATTTAGATGTGACACCATTCGTTAAAGCAGTAATGAAGCTGCAAGACTTTTATAAGGTTAAGCGAATAGATATTTTCAAAAGCTCCATTAGTGTCCCAGGAATTGCTAGGCAATTAGTTTTTCAGAGTGCAGAGAAAAATGGTGCCTATTTTTCTCTGATTGACCAAAAAAATTCTGACCTTTACTTCTCCTATTTACAGAATATAATTGGAGGAGCTTCTATTATTTTTCACAGACAAGCTCAGAGAGATAAGACATTTATTCGGGGTGGTAATAATCGGGTGAAGAGAATAATAGGATATGACGCTAATGCGTTATATCTATACGCCTTCAGCAAAGAATTTCCAGTGGGTTCATTCATTAGAAGACACGCGAAAGATGAATTTAAACCCGTGGTGAGGGATAGATATGATAACATGTTCTATTGGATGGATTATTTAAGTCATAAAAGAAATCTAAAGATTTGGCATAAACGAAATGGAAATAAGGAAAAGAGAGATGGACGTTTCTTTGCTGATGGAGTATCTTGTTCAAATAATATAACTAAAATATATCAATACGATGGTTGCTATTTCCACCATCACGGTGGTGATTGTCCTCTAATGAATAAAAATTTATCTGAGAAAGAAAAGAAAAAAGGGTTACTCGCGCAGAAAAGAAGACAAGATAGGAATAACTACTACAAAAAGTTAGGATACGAAGTTGAGGAAATATGGGAATGCAAATTTCTGAAAATGATTAAAGATACTCCGGACTTGCAAAAATTTGTAGAAAACCAAAGACCCAAGTTTTTCAAAAAACATAAGAAAACTCTGACCGAAAAGGAAATTTTAGAAGCGGTGAAACGGGATGAACTATTCGGTATGGTAGAAGTAGACATCGCAGTCCCCGAAAAATGGGGACAAGGTTTCAAACAACCGGATAACTTGACACCATACGAATATTTTAGTGAGATGTCACCGATATTTTGCACTACCGATATTCCATTCGAAGTAATAGGTGAACATATGCAAAATTTTGCTCGTGATTCAGGAATGAATACAAAACCTAGAAGACTGTTGGTAGGAGGAATGAAAGCTAGGAAAATGCTATTTGCTACACCTTTGTTGAAATGGTATTTAGAGCACAGTTTAGTGGTATCCAAAATTCACCAAGTCATAGAATATAACAGAATGAAGTGCTTTCAGGAATTTGTTAGCGATGTGACAGAGGCCAGGAGAGCGGGAGATAGAGATCCAGATTTATCAATAATTGCCGATTTATCAAAACTTATAGGAAATTCCGCCTATGGATCAACTATCCTTAATAAACTGAAGCAGTCGGATGTTAGATATGTAGAAGGTGAGAATGAGGCTTGCCTCAAAGCTAACGAGAAAGGATTCAAATCCATGACCCAACTTTCCGATGATTATGAATTTTATGAAATTGAATCTCAAAAAAACAAGATTAAGTTAGATTTACCAATTCAAATAGGTTTTTTCATTCTGCAATATGCCAAGTTAAGAATGTTAGAATTCTATTACGATTTTCTCTGTAAATACGTTCCTAGAGATAAGTTTCAAATGCTTCAGATGGATACGGACAGCAATTACTTTTCAATAGCAGGGGAAACATTGCAAGATGTGATTAAACCAGAACTCTTAGATGAATATAAACATAAGTTAAATGGATATTGTTCGGTTAGAGACGTTGATGCTGAAACTCATTGGTTTCCAAGAACTTGTTGTCCAGAACACACTAAATATGATAATCGTTGCCCCGGGTTATTTAAACGTGAATACGAAGGTGAGATATTCTATGGACTCTGTTCTAAAACCTATATCGTAGCCGACAAAGACCATTGTAAGTTTAGTTCTAAAGGTATATCCAAAAACAGAGTCAAAAACCCTCTAGAAATATTTAAAAGCGTTTTGGAGACTAAGGAAAGTCGTAGCTCTACCAATGTAGGATTTATCAGTAAAAGTAATACTATTTTCACGTACCAACAGAATAGAGCCGGATTCGCTTATTTTTATCCTAAAAGGGAAGTATTAGCTGATGGTATCTCAACCAAACCCTTAGATGTAATATTAGAACCGATACGAACGAAGTATTTCAGGTAAAAAAATTTATTATAAATATTAAAAAATTTATTATAAATATTAAAAAAAACACAAATTTTCGCAATAAGAATAAAATAAAATTAACAGTATTTATAAAGACGATTCGGCGTATCGTTTGGTTCTTGTCTGGGTGGCGTGGACGTAGGCGATAGCGGGTGGGGTAGAGGAGCGACGAGATGGGGAGTGAGCCGATGGGGAGTGAGCCGATGGGGAGCGAGCCGGGGATCTGGGACCGGGAGTGAGAAGAGTAGGGAAACTCCATCGGTGTGGGTTGGATGGGGAGATTGGGAGGGTTGGGATGGTAAATACCGGGGTATTACCCCTTACGGAATCATCTCCGGTATAGCTCCCTTCCAAGTCTCGGTTTCTGAAAAGAAAAAGGATTATTTTTGAGATATTTTTCTATATGATTGAGTAATAGTTATAAATACACACAGAATTATCCAGAATACTTGTGAAAATAAACTTACTGCTCCGTTTCCGTCGATGCATTTTGAGTAAATGCTGACAACCTCTCAGCGCAAAAGTGAACAATTTTCTTTGTCCTGGCTGCACCCTAAAAATTGGGAAAAAATATCATTATAAAACCGTAAATTGCAATGATATTCGAGTTATCTATAAATTTATATCACCGTTAAATTCCACTAATTCGTTATAACATAACTATTTATATATAAATTCATAAAATTAGAGAGGTGAATTATTGTTTAAATTCCACTTACGAATAGTTGAATGCTTAATACTAGCATGATCCCTGCCAGTATCGCATACCCCAGGTATAAAAGTTTAACATCAGTTGCTGGGCAGTTGCAAGTAGAATTCATCTCAGAGTGTGGTTATGTAAATGCTTATTGCTGTCTATGAAGATTGTGATGCTATTTAGAAAAAATTCTGGACCTTATATTCCATTTCCAGGTGACACTACTCAACTTCAAAGTTTATTGTTTAAAGTACGCTTAACTATACGCGAGTTCATCTTAATGCAATGATACCACGATTGTTTCACACCCAATTAAACCCCATCCATATATTCAGAAGCTACGAAAGTTGACTTAGAGTAAATTGCAATGAAACCACGACTAGGAGGGTTAACAGAAACCCTATCAGGGGGAAACCCCAGAAGCTATGATTTTAAACAGGTGCATAAAACAATTTATGGTTGGTTTACTGCATGGTTGGTTTACCTGGATGGTTGAATACAGAGTTGAACATACGGTTGAAAAAGACAATTACTCATTTTTTTGGTATTATTTAGCAGGGATTTTAGTTCCCTCATTCGACGCACAGTTGAAAAGACTCATTTTTGGTGTTATTTAGCAGTACCCGCATTCGACGCACGGTTGAAAAGACTCATTTTTGTTATTATTTAGCGTCCACATTTGACGCACGTGTCCAAGCGTGCGCGCGCACCCAAAAGCGTGCCTAAGCGTGCTCAAGCGTGACCGCACGTGAGCGCGCGTGCCCAAACCTGCTCAAGCGCGACCCCCACGCGCTCTATCTAAATAAAATATTTTTAGTTCGAAACATTTCCTCAAAATGCTCAGATGCGATCGTGATGCTTTGCGTAGGAACTTTGTAGTTTTGGTTAGAGAAGTACCTTGTACAGAAGTGCTTTCATTTCTTTATCAAGACGGAATTCTCAATCAGCAAATGGTAACTGAAATATTAGAAGAACCACCATCGAAACGAAATTACTCCCTTTTATTTCTGCTACAGATGCGAGGACCCGCTGCATTCGCATCCTTCCTTAACGCATTGAAGGAAACAAAAAGAACCGATCTAGCTAATCTCTTAACCAATCTCGAAGACGAATTCACAAAAGTATCGATATGAGTACTATGAGTACTACGAGTGATGATTTGGATTGGAACATTGCTTTGTTAAATGAAGAATTATTTGAGACAAAACCTAATCCAAAAATCCTTGTGAATCTTTTTGTTTGCATTCTGAACTCGGTATTAAGTCATACCGAATCCAATAGCCACCAAACCAATCTCTGTCAATGTCATAATTTCATCCAAACCCATAGACTCAATATTTTGGAGCGTAACATTCAAAATTATGCTTCCACTACTATTCAAACTAATCCAAATTCTTGTTGGATTATGCAAATGTCTGATAAATACAGACTCTTGAAACAGATGTATTTAAGAATAGGCTAGCTAGCTAGCTTGTAGCTTTTAGCTTGTAGCTTTTAGCTTGTAGCTTTTAGCTTGTAGCTTTTAGCTTGTAGCTTTTAGCTTGTAGCTTTTAGCTTGTAGTTTGTAGCTTTTAGTTTGTAGCTAGAAGTAATGGCTACTGAAATATATATATATTTGGCTCGATTTGTATTAAAAAATGTGACTCGGTGTCAACTTCCTTTCGTAAGGAGATGGTTGAAGGATCTAAATCTCCGCCATCTCGGTGTGACAGCACCACTCATAAATGGCTGAGTCGCTTAATTGTGTACAATACGCTTCATTTCATATTCACCCACTGTGGAAGGGAAAAATCCGACCCGGGTTAGATTTAACCATCCACATCATAAAGAGGGAGAGAAAACGAGTCACAAAAAAATTTAAAAATTAAAAAAAATTTAAAAAAAGGACAGATTTCAACTGTCTATATTCCAAATTATGCTCAACCGTGCTCTGCGATCTTCCCGTGATGTTGGGCGAATGTGAGAGAAGTGTTTAATAGCTGTTCACGGCTAACATTTTTTTCATAACAAACTGGCAGAGTGTCTTTTGAAAAAAAAAAAAAATCAAGTCATAATATCATTCAATCATCTTTATTTAAGTATATAATAATTAAAGCCCGCTCTCTACATCTTGGGGGCGACCACGAGGCGTCTCAGCAGCGGCGGCTGCGGCGGCAGCGGTGGTGGCAGCGGTAGCGGCAGCAGCAGCAGCAGCGGCTGTCATGGACCTCGTCACCGGGCCACTCACTGTAGGAGACGGGGATGGCGCACCCACCAAGTCCTGCAGGGTTCTCGGGAGTCTCAATCCGCGTGGAACTGAAATAAAAAATAATAAACTTAATATCAGCATTTTTCCCCTATTATTAAAACTAATTTACTCTTTACAACGATCCGAGGATTCCCTGCTGGGATATTCCCTGCTGGTATGACGTCATTTTTAGGATCTCCCCAGCAGCGCCAGCGGAGCCAGCGGAGCCAGCAGCGCCAGCAGCGCCAGCAGCGCCAGCAGCGCCAGCAGCGCCAGCAGCGCCAGCAGCGCCAGCAGCGCCAGCAGCGCCACTCTTTACGTTGCGGAGGATAATAGAAGCTTCAAGATACCGCATCGCGCATGCGTTGTAGCGCGCAGCGTCAAGGGTATTCCCTCCCGGGTGACGTCATTTTTAGGATCTCCCCAGCAGCGCCAGCGGAGCCAGCGGAGCCAGCAGCGCCAGCAGTGTCAGCAGCGCCGCTCTTTTTACTACGGAGGAAAATAGAAGCTGCAAGATACCGCATCGCGCATGCGCGAAGCGATGCTTTTTTTAGATCTAATAATGTAAACATTAACGCGTGGGTAGTGCTATACAGTAAGACGCATAAACGTTCGGTTAATAATAAAAATTTAAATTTAAAAAGACTTACTTTCTAGAGAAGGGGGAGCCCTTCTCTTGCAAGCTTGACAGCGGCACATGAACATTATCACCCGGTGTATGATTTTCTGTAGCCATAATATCATGAAAACGGAACAGGGTGGTGGTGGAGCTTGTCTTCTGAATTGGTTGATTCTTCTCCATGTCTTCAGCAAACCGCACATAACGCTTACATTCAACGTCAACAATCCAGCCAAAGACACAGAGAAAAATCCGAACCACCCTTCAACCTCCACATCAAACATTTCATCATCATCATCATCATCTTCATCATCCGTTTTGTCTTCATCATCCGTTTTGTCTTCAGCCACATCATCCACATCATCCATGACAACAGTTGATCCAACACCAGATTCAACATTGCACCCATAGCTCCACTTCAAGATCCTACTGTCTCCACAAGCTCCATAAATTTCGACATGAAGAAAGTCCTCTATTCCATCCAATGGAGGGATGAACCTCCCCGAAAGTGTGAGTTTGAGGATTGTCATTCCTCTAGATTCCTCAGGGACTTCCGGGAAAAAATCCTCACAACTCACAACTTGCTCATTGCACACACATTTCATCTTCATACATAACACTTGACTGTCCACCTTGACAATCATCATGCAAGACAGCAAACACAAAAACTGAAACATCTTCACACTTGGAAAGCTAGACTCAGAGTGTGAGGAGTTGTTGACTGAAGCAGTGAATTCTTCAGTCATATCACTAATTAATAGTAATAAAGATAAATTAACTCTACATCAAAGCACATTATGCTTCTGATTAATGAACACAACAAAGACCTCCTTCTAGGATCAATACATCCTTGATCATTAGAGTGATTACACAGTAGGTGGGATTGGAGCAATATGAAATGATAAGACAAGATACCTTAATCCTTAATGAGTTTGAACCTACAGACACCAAACAGCTGTCAGCCCTATCAGTCTTACATCTAATCTGGGATAAGGTCAATTATGCTATGGTGGCATACCAAACCTAGACCAAACTGTGATTTGGGATAAAGGAGTTGGGTAATAGGTTTATAGCCTCAATGGATGCCTATCAAACTTTTAATCTGAAAAAACTCTTTCAAAGTTTACTGTTTAAACATAATAGCTGTATCTCCTCACCTCAGCAATTTTTTGAATGCACTTAATGAATGTAATGCACCCACATGGGTTATATCCTCAGCAATTTTTTGAATGCACTTAATGAATGTAATGCACCCACATGGGTTATATTTTAGGAAATGAAAGGGTTTTGGTTCAATTTATTGATCCATACCCCATTGCACACATGCACACATCACTGCATTTTTTTAAATTATGCAAACTAGGGATTTTTTCAAATTTCACTTCAGTTGTGATTAGTCCACTACAGGAAAGAGATCACTAACATGGATGTGTGTGTAATATGTTTGGTAGATGGTGGTAAGCAATTGTTCTGCTGTAATGCCATAATTCACCACTCATGTTGTTCAGCATACATTAATAATTTCGATTTCGTCATTTATGGTGCTTTGAAATGTCCACACTGTCGTAAAGAGTGGCTTTTTGAAGAATTAAGCAAATTTTTACATGAGAATTTGGAGGAGAATCCAATGCTGGAAGCGCAGGAGAATCCAATGCTGGAAGCGGAGGAGAATTCGGAGGAGAATTCGGAGGAGAATTCGGAGGAGAATTCGGAGGAGAATTCGGAGGAGAATTCGGAGGAGAATTCGGAGGAGAATTCAATGCTGGAAGCTGAGGAGAATTCGGAGATAGGAATTGAGAGGGAAATGGTGGTATTAGAGGTGGATCAGCTGGAAGCTGGGGAGGGTGGAGATCCTCAGGTAAGTGTTGGATCACCACAGGATATTTTTGAAACGGAAGACTTTCAGGTAGGACCTTCAATTTATTATGACTCATCAATTGATGAGATGGTGGTGGATTACAGCAGAGTCTCATTTCAAACCATCTCTGATGCAATGGTTAGAATTGTTAATGGTAGATTGGAGAGTGTTGAGTGGGAAGCTGATGAATTTTCGAGATTTTAACTAGTTTTGGGGTATTAGTTCCAACTATTTATTACTTTTTAAAAAGTGATAAACAGTTGTATCCAACACTGACCACGTGGAGGTTCCCCAAAGTACAGTGTCACTAGTCCTAAATATTATTTTTTGGTGTTATGATGTTTACAGATTTCTCAATCCTGCCAGTGACATCATAACTTTTTTTATTTTATTTTTTTTGGTGTTATGATGTTTACAGATTTCTCAATCCTGCCAGTGACATCATAACTTTTTTATTTTATTTTTTTGGTGTCATGATGTTTACAGATTTCTCAATCCTGCCAGTGACATCATAACTTTTGAAAATTGAAATTTTTTTTTTTTTTTGCAGTTTTATTTTTTCAGTGCGTTATTTTGACTTATGGGTAACTTAATACCGCGACAGAGGTCAGATGACGCTCTCATACATTAGAGAATATATAAAACTATCAAGATTCACATTTTTCAACAAACGAACGATAGAAGAAAATTCTATTCCCTGACTACGCAAAATAGTATAGAATATACAAAATTTACCGCAGTCATCGGATTTAAGGTTTTGAAGAGCGATATCATTGTATACGTACCTACCGCACTTTTTAATTAAAAACTTGTGCCAATAAGAATGATAGTTTTCCGGGTTTTCACCCAAAGAATCAAAAAATTCGCAAGTATGATTATTCACAAATACAGCAACCCAATGAGTGCCTGCACTATTGGCTTCATCGGTATTCAATATAGCTATAGTGTTATCTTTGATTAAATGAATATGGTTAGCAGGGTAAACCCCACCAAACTCTGGATAGTGTCTACGTAAAATGTTAGTTATTTCCGAAGTGTTCATTGTGTAGTAATGTTTCGTGCAGCATCGATACTCAACAAGCCTTTAAATTTCCCATACAGAAAGACTACTATTGAGTCTTCCAGAGCTTTTGAAAATCTAAGTTCGAGTTTGGTTGTTCCTGTGTGCGAAATTGGAAGCAACTCTTCAAAATTTTCTCTATTCCCTAGATCGAAGCAGAATATTGTGTATCCTCTATGGAAATCTTCGAAAGAAATGATAGAGTCTGGGTTCAGTCTGTGAAGTCTCTGCCAAGCCTCTAAATAATGAGATTGGTAAGCTGTATCACCGAATTTAACTTGAAGTGGTTTAGCTGGGAGAGAAATGTTGTTTAAATACAATCCTATCTCACTGATGTTAAAGTGACTAAAAAAATATGGATTGTGTTGGAATGAACCGCTGACAGCTGCAGATTTAGCCATACAAACGATTAATTGTTCTGGGCATTCGGTTCCGAATAAATCATTAATCGTAGCCACTTGACTACCTTTAGCTATAGTGTGAGTTCGCATTTTTGAATTGATATAAGGATATTGAGCTGATTTAAGTTTTAGGGCATCACTGATAGCAACACCAACTGCTGGGTCTAAGGTAACATGACATAACACTAGCTTAGCATCCAATATTTTAATATTAAATTTTTGTGTTAATTCGGAAGAGAGCAAGGAAAATTCGGGTGTAGAAGGCCAAAATTTCAATCCAATGTTGGTGTTGTGTAATAATAACCTTTTCTGTTTCATGAAATCCACTCCAATAGATCCAGTCATAACAAACTCTTGCCCCTGGTTAACAAACTTTGTTCTTTTTTTCAATGCAGGGTTCCCATCCGTAACGGCATTATCAGTTCCTGCTACTGCCTTGAAATTACTACAAGTATTTATCGCAGTACTTAGATCTTTGGTGAATAATATTCCCAGTTGTTCGTCTACTTTACTCGTTAAAAGAGTATCCAGCATATATTTATAAGGATAGCAGTAAGTAGGGATATCATTAGATATCGATTGATGTTGTAAACTGAGGTCAACTTTCTGAAACATTGATGCGATTAAACAATTTGTAGGTGCTACATCACCGGTAGCATCATATTTCTCCAATGATTCAACAAATTTGATAGGATCATTCTCCCCTATAACAATTTTACACCTAAGTTGAATGTGTGAACGGGAAAAGTCGATAAAATTTTGTGAAGTTACACTAAATTCCACACATCCGCTGGATAGTTGTGAGATTGGAAGATGTTCTATCATTTGAGATTGCGATATTGCTTTGTTGGTAGGTTGTACGCAAAAAAGGTTGAGAGAATCATCGTGAGCTTGCATTTTATCGTCTCCTTCTTACAACCTTTTTCTTAGTCTGTCTAGTTTTAGTGTTCTTGCTCCGGTGTTTAGATCTAGACTGAGGCGATTTTTTCTTTTTACTCGATTTTATAGCTTTGTTAATGATAGAGCGTGACATGTTATCTTTCTGTGCGGCTGCAGTTACAACTTGCAAACCTTTGCCCGATTGAGTAGTTGAATCGTTTACCACAAATATTTTTTGATTTGGTAAAATTTTTCCATCAATCATTGCAGCGTAATGCTTTTTCCAACTATCATAATCATTAATAACTGACATTGTGAAAACGAAGTGTTACGTTCAGTTCCGAAAGTGATAGTGGTGGTGATGTGGTTTCTCTGGGTTTTATATATATTCTGAAGCGATTGAGTTGTCCTTGAATAGTTTTCAATTTAATCGGGCGTACGAATTCTGTGTGAGAAACCTTCAACCCTGGTAATTGAAAAACTCGCAAGACTGGTGACAATTTTCCGTATAGAAAAGATTCCTGACACACATCGCTAAAAATATATATCTCTTCTTTGGTTCTTTCGTTAATTCTACATCTAATGTCTAGCAATTCCACATAAGATTCCGCGCAGAGGTTGATATTTCTATCTAGTTGCACTATAAAATCATTAGGATTATTGTCAGTGAAAATATTTTTACTATCTGTACTAGAAGCATACACCACAAACGATGTCATGATTAAGAATGTTCTTTTTCTCATTCACCGCTGTGTAATATACTACCGGGTACTTGTACGCAAGAGTGCACCCCAGGGTTGCAGCCCTGGGTTGGAACCCCAGGGTTGGAGACCTGGATGTACCAGTTCTTAGTCTAGGTCACAAAACTAGGTCACAAAACTAGGTCACAAAACTAGGACACAGGTCACAAGACTAGGACACAATACTAGGTCACTAGTGGAGCTTTTTGGAGATGTTCTATTTCACTTTTTTTCATCCATGTCGAGTGTTTCTTAGGCCAACCTAACCATTTAACCAACACTTTATCTCGTTTCTTTTTAAGTATTTTTTCTATGAGGTAAGTCTGATTATCATCAACTACCACTTTCTGCAGCTCGTTTTCTTGGAAATGTCCGTTTAAGACTTCGTTTTTCAAGTCTTTTACTACATAGATTGGTTTGATATCTCTCATAATTCTATCAGCAATGATGAAATGTTCTCTTGTCCACGATTCGTCAAATGCTCTCATGAATGGGTGTCTGACTACACTTATCCTAACCGTATCGTGTATATTAAAACGAAAATCGGTTTGTATCTTATCAGGCTGCTTCGTTTCGTATAACTGCTTCCATATTTTGTATTCATCCGATACTGTAACGGAAGCAGGAGTCTGTTTAATACTGCTATGATAAGAGTGATTGTAGGAATTTGTTGCTTTCTGCAACTGATCAACCCATTTGTGTGTATTTTGAGCAAGCATATAGGTAAACAATAACTTTTTTAAAGTCTTGAAAAATCTCTCAACTATGTTGGCTTTTGTTTCTGTATTATTAGTAAAAAAATGATTTATTCTCAGTTTCTTGAATAAATTCTGTGTCGCACGGGATCTGAACTCGGGACCTCTATCAGAACGACAGTTGGTTATAGTCCCTAATTTTAACAACAAGCTTTTTAAAGCTGGGACAAATTCTTGCGATTTCAAACTTTTCAAAGCTACTGTATGAGCAACTTTACTGAAGCAATCAATCCCAGCTAAGATGTAGATATATCCGGAATTATCTTTATCGTACTGCGGTATATGAGCTGTATCCAAGTCTATTTGATAACCGATATATGGAGTTACAACTCGATTTCTAACAAAGTTAGTATTCACTTGTCTAAGTAATGTGTAATACTCTCGACTTTGTAGAAATTCTTTGATTTGTTTTCTGGTTAAGATATGTTTATTATCTTTTTTTATAGCTCTGTAGAATTTATCAACGCTACTATAGGCTCCAGGAAAGTTAAAATCTTGAAATTTTTCCAGAAGATAGTTTCTCACATCTTGTGCCAAATCCATCTCTCTTTTTTTTCAGTAATAGGAACACCGGGTGGTGGTTTTCTCTGTGAACTTTGTTTCCGAATTATCCCTGAGCCATTCTGAACTAGAGTTTGAGGTATATTGCTATCTCGCAGTGCTACTCTAAACTGATGTAAACCTTCTGGTTGTACATTTTTATAACGGTAAAGCGTGCATTTTATCAAATCAATGATGTGACTGTTTGGTATAAGATTTTGATTAATTATTACCTCACCCTTTTTATTCCAGGTTATATTTTCGTCATTATCCTCAATATGTTGTAGTATAGCTCGAGCTTTATATTTGATATTCTGAGGGATTGATGACAGAATACTATCAGAACTTAGTTTAGGAGTTGCTGCAGCTGCTGCTGCAGGTACTGCAGGTACTGCAGCTGCAGGTACTGTGGGTACTGCGGGTACTGCAGTTGTTGTAGCAGCTGCAGTTGATACTGCGGGTACTGCAGTTGTTGTTGTAGCAGCTGCAGTTGCTACTGCGGGTACTGCAGGTGCTGCAGGTGCTGCGGGTACTGCAGATGCTGCAGCTGCACTACTGTTGGTAAATGGAATTAAAACGTATTTCTTCATTTTAAGACTTTAATCAGGATTTTTTTAGCTGATAGCAGAATGTTGTGAATCTTGGATGAATTATTTCTAATGATAGAATAATTCTTCTTATCGGAATTCTTTTTATTGGTTATTTTTGAAATTAACTTTTTATGTTTGGAAAGCAATTTTTGGGTTTGAGGTGATAATACTGAGGAGTTGAGTGTAATATTATATATGATGATTACTGTGTTAGCTACTTGTTCTTCATTAGCCGTTTCTAATAGGGCTATGGCTTGATTTTTGCTACAAGAAAGAAGTAGATGAAAAAAATTTGTTTGAAAATTTTTTTTTTGAAAAAAAATTTTTTTCATGGTAAAATATTTTCATTAATTTTGTGATTTTTAACCCCTTTCAAACGAGGGTTAGGCATGAGACAGCCCAGGCTGGAAGCCAACAATGTAGACCAGAGAGTTTTATCACCGTTTTCTATGGAAAGGTTGATTACAGAAGTAATAATGATGATATAAATTACGATAATCTGACTGATGAATCCGAACTGAGATTTCGGACATTTACGTGTGAAGCAATACCACTCTTCGTAATTAGATGTTCTCTCTTCCATTCCGACCCTGTAACTAATTTACTTTCCTATATTTCATTCATTTATATCATTTAGACGCGCACGAGCCGGCGAGCGCCCCGCTCGGGCGAATATAAAGCACCAAGCGATAGTTAATCGGAACGCTCCAGCCTGCTACTTCAGGGTATCGCTTCAGTGGGTGCACTAGGTATTTCAATCTTTTTTGTATATAATAGTATCTTCCATGGGGAATATTTTTGTTCTGAGTCGTAATTCATCAGGGCATTGCGCTGTTAAATCTATAATGAGATACCCGTACTGCTCATTTTTCATTATATCATTATAAGCTTGGATTAACAATCCAGGGATATGAGGGAAGATTTGACTATTAAGATATGATAATTGTAATAAACTACGAGGAGAACGAAATACTTCCATGTATTTTGTGTTAAGATTTATTGTCACTTGCTTCTTTCCTTGAATGAAAGCATTCTGCAGTATGTAGAAACATGTGCAATTCCTATGGTGACTTATTCTTGTAAATAACAATTCCATAACTGAGGAATTAGCTGCTTCATCCATGAGATCATCCACAATTATCAAACTATGTTTTTCTGGATCAGTAAATGCTAACAATTCATCTTCAGTAGGTAATCCTTGCTGAAAACTAATGTTTTCTATGATTTCTTGTATTTGGTTATAGGTATTTTGCCAGATGCCATAGTAATATTTTATAATAGATGGTGGCTGTTCACCGAATAAATGCTCCTTATTTTGTAGTATTCGCTTAATAAAATTAGTCTTTCCCGATCCTGACTGACCAAATAAGATATGCGTGGATCCGGGTTCAAACCCCAACATGTTTACCGTATCACAACTCATGAATAAATGTTAAGATATTTCGTATATTAGCACTTTTATATCAACACAGAATATCCAGAATACGGAATTATACATTGTGCAGAGCAGTGTGCAGAGCAGTGTGCAGCAGTGCGATAAGCTACATTCTCAAATGCTTTCAACCGTACAAAAAAGCATTATTAGGACAAACCATGGCTGGTTGAACCCCTAACAACCACTAAACAGCTGATTTGGGGGAGCTGGTTATCAAAAGAGTTGAAGTTTAACAGATTCCAACTCATTGATTACTATTCTCATTTAATCAGCATATTCTACAAACAACTAGTGGGATGATGGTGATGAAAATTTTATTTGATCATGAATGGAATGAAAACATAGATAGGATTGGTGGTGGGTTTTGAATTGATTGTTGGGTTGGAACTGTCAGTTTGAAGCTTTTAGTCAACAAGTTACACAGTCTTGTAAAAGCAACAATAATGTGTAACCTGTTTTACAATGTCGCGACGTGAACGCAAGCTTGTGACATCATAATTTTGTACAGCCATTTTGCTGATTTTTTTTAGAATTGGAGGGTTTTTAAAATTTTTTTTTAACCCAGTAGGGTTATTTTATAAATGATGGGAGCACTAGAAACATTTCTGACAGATTTTGTGATTTTTTGGATGTTCGAATTGACAAATCTCTGCGTTTTCATAACGCACACAATCCAACAATTCGATCCATTCCGGATCCAGATTGATGAATTCCTGAAATTTTAATGAAACACCGGGTATACCGGGTAATGGTGTTGGATCGTCTTTTCTTTTGTAGAATTGACGAATTGTGAGACATTTGTAATCTGGCTTAATTTGGAGGAAAATCATATCACCCAAAGGGAGAAAGAATTCCTCTGTCATTTGCTCAGATTTACATTCAGCCACGGCACGACGTATTTCGTCAAAGAATTTGTTCATAACTTTGACTGAACCACATCCCAGTGTGATTGAGTATTTTCTCAAATCGCTTGCTTCTACATCGGGGCGATGAATTGTCATTCCTTCTGGAAATGATCGCACCCTAACGCTCCTCCTATGACCTATGTCCAGGACATAGGTTGACCATTCACCAGGTTGAGTGGTCATAGCGTAATAGGAGGAGCTCGTCGTTGCCATGGTTAGAAGCAGTTTGAGTGTTGAGAGTGGGGGTGATGGGGCTTTATATTGTAGGGAGGCCAGCTGGAGGGCTACACCGGCTCCCCCTATTCCCCATTACCTCATAGGTTATTTTTAGAAAATGACACCCTGTCTATTTTTAGATTAGGGGGGGTTCCCAAGTATTGCACCACAGACTACAGCCAGCTACAGCAGACTGCAATGGATTACAATGGATGAGGAGGGTCAAGGGGGGTCTGATTCACTGCACCGTGACTTCACATTTTCGATGACTTTGACAGGGTGTCAAATTAATTACCCCACCACAGGTGCTCCAGTCCTGCTCTATAGAAAATCAATGAATGGCTTTGATCTAAGACAATAGAAAATCGATGACCATTGATGGTTTTTGATCCGGGACAAAAGAAAATCAATGAAGCGTGAAGCACCCGAGCACCCCAGCACCTCCGTTTCACCAAAAAGTCAAGTGGATTCCTTTGCGGGCTGTAGAGCACTGTATATTACTACTACCACACCTCTGGAGCCACAGAAAATATAATTATTGCACAGAATCCTCCTTTAATGTTTTTTATATGTGCATATATATATCATGGTAGGTCTGTTCCAGTTTTGATTCAGCAAGGTCATGAAATTAAAACGATGAAATATAATGACTTTCCAGAGGGACCTTTTGAATCTACAACTAATCTGGAAATAATCACATGATTTTCAGTAGGATTGGCCAGGTAATAAGACAGAAAAGACAGAAAATTGACAAAATCCAAAATGGCACTTTCCGCCTCAGAGGTGTTAAGTGACATAATCTAATGCTTGTATTGCAAAAGCCGAGGTGAAAATCACTGGGTGTGCATGTGCTATATTTAGTTCCATATTATCCATAATTCTTGAGGAAACAAGAGAATATATTTATAAAGATAATTTAGGACTATTATTACTTTCATGTGTATGATTGCAGCTGCATGCGACCACTGTCAATGGAGGTAATAACAAAAGAGGTAGCAGTAGTTGCTGGTGCAAGTTTTTATGCCACACCCTGTAATAATAGTAATAAATAGCAAATTTTAATACTGGTTGTGAACCGGAGAAAGTCAATTTAAGATAATAGCATAACATAAAATATATACATGATCAGAAAATTTATGAATGGTGAAGGTAAAGCTAAAAAATATATACACACAATGAATACAAAAAAAATGTCACAGTGAGAACTGTTCCAGAGTTCTAGACAGCTTATGCTATTCAGATCTTTGCATTATTTTGTTTTTGTCATATTGTCAGACAGGAGGTTCTGAGCCTGACGTTAAGTTGAGGAAAGTGAAAAAGGGGGCTTGGGTCTTAGGGCGGGCTCCAGGCAGCTTGCGCTGACCCTGGAGTAGGTCCATTCATGTTCAGGTGTACTATTCCAGGCAGTTTGCGCTGATCCCGGCGTAGTGCCGCTTGTATTGCAGTCGGGTACGTGGTTATGAGGTAATGTTTTATTTAATTTTTTTCAAATCAACTACCAAACTTTATTGAGGAAATCACCTAGTGCATGTATCAGTTTAGTTTCTTTGCATAATAATATGGCTTTAAATTGCTCTGTTCTGCCTAATATGAAAAAATGCGGAATCACATCGTTAGTTAGTGTTATAGTTTAACGCCTCATCAGCACCTGAGTGGGCTATGTAGAGGCTCTCTAGGGTAAGATTGAGTATCTATAGTTGGTAGTAGAAATCAGAAGCATTTAAAAAATCAATAATTTTCTGCGTTGGATAGCTGGAGCAGCTTGTGCAATGCGCACTGTCCTGTTTTAGCCACTGGGGATAGAGGACTTCACCCCAAGTGTTTCCACCCTCGCCGCGTGGAGGCCCAGGACCTTCGAGGGCCGGAATCACGTCAGCCGCTTTTGTTATCAGTTGGGTTCTCTACAATAATATTTGAGCTGCAGGTTAGGAGGCAGTGCAATTCATCTTTCATTGCATTGCTTGGACATTTATCACATATTCTGTTCTCTAATGGTATTTTAGGGGGGTCTCATGTCAACCAGTTTCTATCCTAGGTTTATGCGAGCTTACTCTAAACCTGGCTATATTATTGCAAGTTTTCTTGGGAAGGTTAAAAGTTAAATATGGTTCAATGCAGTAGCTTGTTTTAAAGAGTTTATATGATATGTTCTCAATTTAGGGTTTTGATCTGAGTTATTTATCTCATTAAGGATTCTACTTTGCTCATAAGCGTAAAGGTTTAATTTTACTCTGTTAGCTAAAGCTTCAGATGTTTCTGATTCCAAGTTAGTTATGCCACATTTTTTGATGATATGTATTACATCACACCAGTTAGTTTGTCCCCTGGCATGCAGAGATTCTTGGATTTTGAGGCACTGGTGAAGTATGTCATCTTTGGGCAGCGCTGATAGTCTTGCCCAATAACTTACTATGTCCACTTTTTGTCTTACATGAAGGGGGAATCTGCCTGTCTCTGCATATATGGCTAGTGTGGCTGTTTGTTTTCTAACACTTAAAATACGTTTCAAGTATCCTATTTGTATCTTTTCCATGTTGTGAATTGGGTTGGATTTTGACCACAATATGTTATTGTATTCCAATATTGGTAGAATGTATGTGTCAAAAATTTTGCAAGAGGGGGAGTGATATATCCAAAGGAAGGTTTTGTTCTGTGAAGTGCAAAAAGTGCTTTTTGTGCTTGTGTCAATAGGTGTTGTGTTGCGTTTAGCTTTGTGAGTGTTAATGATATGGCCGAGGTATTTGTATGATTCTACTTTTTCAATACATTGTCCATTGTATATAAAATTAGTTGGGACGTTAAAACCCAAATTGCATAACTTTGGTTTTGGTTGTATTAACCGGTAAATGCCATTTGGCACAGAACCTGTGCAGAGAATTAATACTTTTTTGTAGACCTTCAGCAGATCCAGATGTAAGGACTATGTCATCTGCATATAGGAGATGTGTGAAATGTGTATCATTCATCTCTATGCCATCACTGAAACTGAGATATGTCAGACATGATATCATTAAACAACTTAGGGTTAAGTATACCACCCTGTAAAACCCCAAACTTGCTATCAATATGTTCCCCAAAATTACCCTCATTATTCACTTTAGCTCTTGCCTTATCAAACATGCTCGTGATGATCTTTAACATTTTCGTACCCGTTTGCTGGTTTCTTAGCTTAAGGTATAGGACATTTCTATTTATGTAGTCAAAAGCTTTGGTAAAATCCACAAAGCATAAAAATGTTGGTTTTTTTGTGAAACTGTTGATGTCTTATCACAGACTCCAACACAAATACACATTTGGTCATTCTACGAGAGGGTGTAAATCCGAAATGGAAAGGGTCATCAAGTGACAACAAATCATTTAGCAATAAGAATCGACCCCAAAAATATGTTTGCCATAGCTACTTTATGTAATATTCCTGTAATTGTCTGGGTTAGAGTGATCTCCATTTTTATGTGTTGCATTTTTAAGTCCCTCCACCCACTGGGATGGATAATCGCCCGTGTCAAATATATAGTTAAATATTGCACAGAATGGGGTGACAAGTTAGTCTGTGACATATTTGTAAAACTCCCCGGGAATGCCATCTATTCCAGATGCTTTGTTATTATTATTTTTTCTTTCATATGCAAGGTCACTTCATCCGCTGTTATTATCTTGTCACATATACTATCTGAGACTGATTCATGTGCAGGGTTGTTGTATTGGCTACTATTCATTAGTAGGACAAAATTGTTAATTTCTTCTACATGTTCTTTATCAAAATAGTCACAGGGAGGCGGTTTAGCCTGATTTTTGAAATAGTCATGGAACATCTGGATGTCAGGCTGACCACTAGGTCTATTCTTTTTATTTGTAAGTTTGTTCCATATTTTCCAGCAATCGGTTTGGTTTGTGTGATGGAATTGATATAGCTTATCTCTATTTTGCTGTAAGTGCTTTCGTGCTTTATGTTGGATAATGCTCTTGTACTTTCTGCACAAAGTTTAATACTGTTCATTATGTATTGGATCAGTTAGGCTATTTGATTTAGCGTATGTGTCAGATGCTTTTCTTGCAATTTTACATGCCTCATCATACCAGGTTTTAGTTGGGAAAGTGCTTGTGGCAGCTTTTGTTAAGATCAGAGCTAGTTTGTTTAAGAATTTGATCACCCTCTTCAAAAAGTTTGTCTTTTTCATCCTTTAACCTATTTTTATAGTCAGGTACTTTGTCTATATCAAGTAAGTAGCATATCTTCTGTCTTTACAGGTTTTACCATTTTTGTTTTGATTCTTATCATTAGTTGTAGTATTAGCAGTAGTCCGAGTGTCCTTACCAAGTTTAAGTTTACAGGTCAGTGAGGTATGATAAGATTCCACTAACTTGGGGCATACTACAAATTCATCTAACAGGTTAAGTAAGTCTCTTGTGCACAGCAGGTAGTCAACTACACTCTTACCTAGGGGAGCATAACATGTGAAGTTATCTGTATTGTCAGCATCAAGGAAGCCATTCATGATTCACAAACCACTGGATCTACACAGCTGTATAAGGTCTTTGTCATAGCTATTAAGGGTTTTATCTTTGGTTTGCCTTGTATTTTCACACCAGTTAATATCGTTATTAGGTCTGCATGAATATACAATTGCCTCATTCAAGTTTGCAACTAAGGCAGAGTCTTTGCCTACTGTATTTTGTTTAACATCTTTCAGATTGCCTACTCTGCTATTAAAATCACCACATAAAGCAACTATAGGTGTGTTATTAAGAAATTTTGCCAGATCCTTTTGTTGTTCACGAAATGCATCATAATGATTAGAGTTAAAAGATAACTTTTTGACCTTGTGGGGGGGATGTATGTATCTCCAATGTATAACATTGGCTGATGTAGTTGGTTTATCCTAAGCCAGATAACATGTCATATTTTCAATTTTGATATACTGGCTTATATTCTTCCTTGTAAGTACTCCTATAGCTCGAGGATGCACGTTGGCAATGAAAATACTGGTAATTTTTTAGGTCTGGGTTTAAATGAGTCTGTTTCAATAAGAAATATAATATCATAATCAGACAGAAGTTTTAGGATACTTTCTAACTTTAATTTATCACCTATGCCTTGTACATTCCAGGTCATTATGTGAAGTTTAGAAGTATTACTTTCTAGTCGTTGCAGATTAGGTAGATTGTTATTCCTATCATAAGTACTGGAATTGAATGTTAATTTTTTAGATATTATTTGTGATCTTATTATTATGTCAGTTTTATAATCTACAATTTTATAATCTAAAGTTGGTTGATATTGAGATTTAGAATGGCTCTTTTGAACTCCTGTAACATTACCAAAGTCTTGTTTTTGTGGGTGAGAAACGGGAATCAGCTCATTGAAATTTGCGGTGCAGCCCTGAGAAGGGTTTTATCTTTGGTTTGCCTTGTATTTTCACACCAGTTAATATCGATATTAGGTCTGCATGAATATACAATTGCCTCATTGCAACTAAGGCAGAGTCTTTGCCTACTGTATTTTGTTTAACATCTTTCAGATTGCCTACTCTGCTATTAAAAGGGTTTATTGATGGAGGTGGCAATAGATTTGCCTAGTGGGATGTATGGCGTCCTTCAATCTGGCATCTCTCGGTTTGACAGAGATGACCAGTCTCTCCTTGGTAGTAACATGATTCTCTAGAGTTTGGCGTCTCAGTTGGTTCAAAGTTAATTCAACAAGTATGATACGAGGCCTGGGCTATACTCGTTGGACTTCTCTCTTCATGAATCATAGACTGTGCTGCAGCAAAACCCTCAGCAAGTCCCAAATTGCACACAGGCATCATTAAAACTGTTTAGTGTTTGTCCGGTAAGCAGGAGGGCGGGTGTTACACTTTCATTTCCAGAGCAGAACTCATACCACACACTTTAGTTTCTAGACCTGAACTAAAAACACTAATACACTTACCCTAATGAAATTTCATACAGTAACACTCTACGTATATGGCCTAGTGGTGTCTTTGGATAGTCACACTGACATTTCTCTGCTGTTTTACAAAAGTAGGAAAAAAATAATTTTTTGAGTGTTTATATAGTGTGTGGGTTGAACCGAAATGATTGTCACTTGGTCTACATAGCCTGTTACACCACAATGCTAATTAGAGTCCAAGATGTCTTGAATTTTTTTATTGTTTATCATAGTTTTTGACAGGTGTGAAAATATTACAGGGATCTCGCAGCTTATTACAAGTCTGATCCAAGTCTTTATTTTTGTAAAAAGTAAGGCCAATATTAAGTCTTACACTCGTATTTTCTGACAGGTTTTTCTTTTATTCACAATTGTATTTAGTTAGTCCATCAGGCACCACATGCTTACAATTAAATTAAATTGGCGTAAGATACTTATTTACATAATAGCAATAATGTAACACCATTCTGCACTTTTAAAATGCGGGTGACAAATCGACCAGATTCGGGTGAGAAACAGACTTTTTTTGACGAATGGACCCGTTTTCGCTGGGACGAAACGCGCAGTGACGAATCGACCTGCTACCACTGGCCGCTAGTTGCACGCCCAAGCAAACCATGAAACCAGATGTTCCCACTCAGCGCGCTGCATTGTGGAAATTCGCACACGCGACATGCTATAAGTTGCATTGTCCACTAAAAAAACTTATATAATTTAATGTCATAGTGTCAGCCATCAACAATATTTAAAACGAGAATCTGAATATCAGCAACTTCTAAATAGGGCAAAACCATGAAATTTTTTCAGTTTTACCTTGGAAACTAATGGTGTGGACTCTTAGCTTCACCATCTCATCATTATGCCCTATATATCACACCACTGGTTTCAGGCAGCAATTTCTAATCATTTAAATTCGGTACACCAACAATAAGGTTCCGAACTCCACTTTTGCGGCAAATGGAGCTAAATGGGCTAAAACTCAAGTTGCTCAGGAGAAGGCCTCACATTGGCCAGAAACAAACCGAATTTTGAGAAGACCGTTTTTTATGCAAATAATTAAGGTCAGGTCATTCCGAGTGGAGTACACCACCTGCTTACTATTAGTATATTTAAATTTTATTTCAGACCTGCTGGACATGATGTACACATATAAATGATAATACTGCGTATTTCAATGATAATACTGCATATTTCAATGATTAATCTTCCTGGCTGATGCCTGTAAACACAACACTCGAGTTAAGGAAGCAAAAGGTTTCTTTGCAAAGAACACTCGTGTATTTATTACAGGAAATTCAACATTAAAAATTACGAAGCAACAACCATTAACTAACAGAAAATATGCAAAAAACATCAACCTTGGATACAATGGATAGCATAGCCTATAATATTATATAAAAAATATATATGAAACATTTAAGGAAAATTGGCACAAGTATCAATAACAATAGCAGTGGTTTGTAAAAAATATGCAATACAATTTTAATTGTGTGAATTTAACATATGATATGACAATCGCGTCAAGACTCCAGAAAGTTTTATTTCAACCCCAACGTGAAAACGCCATTTCTTAGCTCCGAAACTATCCATTACTAACATATTTTTCCAAACGCAATTTTCCTGGCCATTAAAAATGTATACGATTTTTTCCACACATAACCTTGAAAACCGAGTTTAAGTTTCCATCCAACTACTGGCTGTTTGAACAGGGCCAGTCCTAGCATGTGCAAGGCCCCACGGCCCATGCACAAACCCTTTTTGTTCTAATCAAGGTACTGAAGACCTTTTCCTCTTTTTAGTCCTCCAACATTTCAATGATGAGGTGGAGTGGATGGGAGGGGGGATAATCTTAGGTCTGTATCAAATGAGCACATATCATAACAGATCTATTATCTTAAAACAATTCTAGTCAATAGCTCGTAAGAGACTGCTATAGCGCCATAGACTTATCCCCATGTAACACATTTAATAAAAGATTAGAATTTGACAATCTAATAAATGGCATTCCTTGAACATGAAGTCACTATTTTATGCACCCTCTGGCAGCTGCTCATATATAGACTGACTATACTCAATCCACAGCACACGACTAAAGACAATGCAATACATATGTTAAAAGAAATTATAATAATTATTGCAGACTAAAGTACGACATTCTCTAACTAGACATCAAAAATAATCTTTCACAGAAACATTTCTTAAATTATGGGGAGGATATGTACCACCAGAGGTTACTGAGATGGTAGCAGATAAGTTTTGTTTGATAACGTCATAATGATATTATATATATTGTGATGTCATCAATGTAACAATTAGGTAGTGACGTCATCTTATTGTCTTTTTATGTGTTACGATCCTAGTGCCCTCTGTAGGCTCTCTTAATTTTTCTCCCCATTGTCATCATTACGTCTGCCTCTGGCAGCTGGTCATATAAAGGCTGTTCCATTTTAAAATGCGGGGTTGGACCTGAAAATTTTTAGACCCCCACGCCACAATATCTAGTTTTGGACAGATATTAAGAAAATACTGATTCAGGGCCCCCTCTTTTTTAAATGGAACAGCACTAAGCATAAATCCAGGCAATATTCGCAAAAAGAGCAGTAAACAATACGTGTATACTTTTAGCAATACATATTTTAATTCTGGCAACCATAGACTATACAACATTTTGACATAAATGCATTCTTAAAATACATGTATATCACAAGCCATTGAAATGCAGGAATTATGTGTGTATGTTATGCCTTCTATATTATTAATATACATCAGAGATAGTGATCAATATTGTAAGGGAAAATTATTATAATAGTTTAACATAACATTTCTTACGAGTATAATTATATGGAACTTTTTGGAACCATATTGTAAAAGTGAAGATATGAAATTAGTAATAATTGATAGAAACTGAACCCTATAACTGTGATCAGTATGATGTGCGTAATACGTGTATATTGTGTATGTTATGGCATGATCAAATAATATGTTTGCAATAATAAATGCCAGAATAAGAACATACAAAACCTTTGATTACTGCATTGTAAGATATTAGTGCATTCATAATTAGCATCTATATGTGTCGGTTATAGGAAATTAAGTTTTGGTTGTAATTGTGACTATGATTGAAAGATACATGTATACAAAGGAGCCTCACACTTTATGACTATCTCCACAATATTGGTTTATAAGACAACTTCAAGTCCAAAAACTCTAATTGAAGTGTGCAAAGTCTCGCATTTTAGACTGCCTCAATATGGACAATATTAAAACTAGTTGTTGGTAGTAAATTAAATTCAGTGAATTCCAAGGGTGGTTTTTCGGAATGGATGGGTGCATCTTCCATTAAACACTCGAAACTTAAAGACAAATTAAATATCAGAACTGGATTTAAGACGTATTAAGGATACACCCCCACCCAAACATATCCCCAGGATTTAATGCGTATTTTTAGACATTTTCATTAGTTTGACCAGATCTCTACATTAAATAGCATTTTACTTCTAAAATTTAGAAGTCACAACCTCATCATGCTCATGCATGTATCAAAATACTCAATCTGAGTTTTAGAGACTTCACGAATATTATTTAGGTATACTTGACCTCATTATCCAAATTACTTGACCTCATGACCCAGTTACTTCCTGGGTGACACAGTGACCCAAATCTCTTCTTTTGGTTTCGTAACTAATCCATACTCAGGAGTTACCACCTGACCTTCTACTAGCTCAAATTTGAATTTCCGCAGTAAGGTCACAAGAACTATCGTCATTTCTACGTAAGCAAAACGATAGCCAGGACATTTTCTTTTTCCTGCGAAGCCAAAAGGCTCGAATCCAAAGTTTGGAAGGGATTTCATCGCATCTTCATCAAATCTGTCTGGGTCAAATCTGAAATGTAAAAAAAAAAATTATCAATTTGTGTCACACAGACGTGTGTCTCATACTAGATACATTTTCGTAAATTTCTATAAGAATTCCTATTTAGGATGCTGTTTGGTTTTTTGGTTCACATAAGTCAGGGATGTGATTGATCAGTGATGAAAAAACCTGAAAATTTCAGTATGAATAAGTGCGAGTACCGAGGTACAAATAACAAATAACCAAAATAATGCCATTTCAAGCTATCTGAGGGGCAACTTCTAGGTATTACAGTTGGAGGTCCGCAAGTCCGGCGATACTCGTTGTCAGAGCCTCTTAACCCCCTCCCCCACCCAAATTAAGAAGAAAAAAAAAATTTGAATTTGCACGAATCACGAGGGTCAATTTCTCATGCCAAAAAACCGGATTTAAAAAAATTATATCCCTGATAAGTAACACTTTCTATAGGCTTTGTCAACAGATTTCTTCTCACAGACCATTTGAATGTGTAACAGGTATATCCCTGATATGAGGGAGTTAACAAACATTTTTGTTGGTAATATAATATACCAATGCCGAAGGTGGAGGGATATAACCTAGCCTGGCAGCAGTCTTGTCTTTTTTCGTGGTATTTCACAACAGGTTGAATTAATATTTTCTGGTCAGTATACACTCATCTGTGCATCTATCACTATTTCACATCATTGAAAATGAGTAATTGGTTTTTATCCGAGATGACGAAGTCATATAGTGATAACATTAAAACATTTTTAAGAAGCAGAAGTTGAAATTGCTGATTCACTGCATGAAAATGATGATTGTGTACAAATAACAGCATGTCAAGATTAGTAATAGTGTGTGCATTCATTATTTTTCAGTATAAAATAGATTCAGGTTGGTGGAAAGGCTGTTAAAGCGCATGCACATATAATTCCCACAAAAAAAATATAAAGACTTCTGCAGGGAACTCATTCGGTGAACTTGGACGCAAATGAGGGCCATGCTTGCTTGGATAGACATACCTAACAAAAATGTTTGTTAACTCCCGACTATGAGGGATATAACTAACTTATACTCCATTAGGCATATTTACTAATTTGTTTGATTGTTTGTTTTTACTGCCTTTATTACAAAAGACAAGTTCAGTTTGCACTCAGGAAGGAGTTACCTAACATTTTTGTTGGTTATTGCCCGCTCAGAACAATAGAACAACTGTCTAAGTGGAGTATAGTACGCAATATACTGAAATTGAGACATCTAGGACCTCATGATAGCAAAACAACTCACAGTGCTCCTGAATAAACTTCAGAGTTAAAACAAAATTGCCAATGCAGCCTGTTAGTATAAGCTCTAAGATTCATTTTAAAGCAAAAAGTAAAAACTCCTGTTGGAAAAATATTTTAATATTTGATTTTGAATGTTTTTGGTTTATCATACCCCAGAGTACTTTCTGGTAACTGGGTTTAGGAACTGAAACTTAATGTTTGAATGGAAGTATATGCTCTGACAATCATTTAACTGGACCTGACGGCTCTCATGGCGGAGGAATAGATAGGCTGAATGTGTCTCTCCAATTAAAGAAGAGTGAATAGCTGAGAATTTTAAAGATTCTCACTGACACATATTTCTGACCATGGCTGAGATAGAATCCCATCAAATGCAACACTAAATCCAATTCTCTATTGTTGTTACCAGGCATGTGACTGCTAATTGCAGTTCTGACTTAATTGACACCTCTGAGGAGTGACCTATTCAGCTTCACTCTGAACTACCCTACATTGCGTTTCTGAACTAGTTGATCAATTACGACTGATTTGCGGACCTCAACCACATGCTCAATCATCGCTCAATGACGACCATTCTCGCTCAACCATGACAAAGTCCGTACATAGACTGAGGCAACTGACGTGGCTCCGTCAAAAACAGTAGAAATGAAATCTATCAAGACGATGATTAGATATAATAAAATTAATTGCGAATGCCTGGATAAGTCAATTCCCGAAATGTACCTTTAGGGATGTTCCATTTAAAAAAGAGAGATGGACAGGAAAAGTTGAAGATCCCCCACACGCCTTCTTTTTTTACAACCCTCCCCCCCCCCCACCCCCTCCTTTTCTCTTTTGGAGAACCCCCTCCCCCGCTTTTTCAAAAACCTTCCTGTCCACCCCACCCCCACCCCCTTTTATTAAATGGAACAGCCTTTAGAACAATTTGAACAACTCACTTGTTAGGCTCCTTGAACAACTGTTCATCATGAAGAACTGTTCCTGTTGAAATTATCATCGGGGTCTGTAATAAAAATTGTCGTTTTCAATCATATGCAAATTTATTTTCTATAAATATATAATATCGCAAAATTATACATAAGTAGACTAATACTCATAATGAGAAGTAAATTGAATTTTTTTCTCTCTTTTTGAAAAGAAATCTGAACTTAAGTTTACCAACAGCTATTCTATGAACCATAACATACACAGGAAACGAAACTACCCACAGTAGGATGAAAGTCCACATACACTTAAGCAATTCACTTCCATTTCCACATCTTGTCTCTTATATATAACTGCCAATCTCCCTTTATTTCTTTCTATCAAAGGTGTCAGCAACCTAGGCCTAGATGACTTTATTCAAAATTTAATTTGTGCGTGTAATCTTGCTCAATTGAATGCTACCTTTTGGGAATGACTGTATTGATCATGAGCTCTCAAGGAGGCTAAAAAATAATTGGCGTGGCATTTAAGGTATTTTCTGTCCATTATCTTTACATTTAGTTTTATGCAACAATCGTGTACCTCTTCTGGGGCAGTGCTTTCATTGTCATAAAGCGTGCCAACCCACGAAAGGGCTGGTCAGTTCTCATGCGACCTTATACCAGGAAATAATAGATTACAGGACGTCACCAATGTGCAATACTAGTATGATTTCATCAATAATTGGGTAGTTGTGACATCATGCTATTGCTTCCGGGTCCTAGGTCACACATGACTCATGCCGCGAGATGAGCTGACCAGCCCTATATCGAACCAGTAGATGATGTCATCAAACACAACAGCTGACAGAGCCCTTCAAATAATGATTAGTTCTCCATTTGTAGCGTTTAATTACAGCCACTTACACCAGGGGGCACTTTGTGTCCTCCGACTTCAATCTCCTTATCCTGGAATCGTGCGGACCATGGTGCCAAAAGGGAACATCGGAGTGTCTCATTTATCACCTGTTTTAGGTACCTGCAAAAATAACAAAGAGGGTGCTCTTTTAGTCTCGAAAATCTTACATTAAATATCACAGACTTGGAAAATAAGCTGTTAGAGGACATCATGTGAGTCCAGGACTCCCATTGGCTGATTAAGGCAGTCCCTCAGCTAATGAGATCTGCTGTAACATCATATATTTTGTACAGCTTGTCCAAATAAGTGCATAAGTATTAAAGACATGAAAACCTTAAAAAATCACACCAAAAAAAAGAATGACTTTAATGCGCTATAATTTAAATTTAGTGTGTTTCAAATTTCAACATTTTACAATAAGCTCTTCCAGGCACATGGGACAATGTGGAACTCACTTAAGACGAGCTATCCCACATGCCTTGAAAGTCTTGGGCCTCCTCGTGGCATGTGTGGTAACACTACGGATAAACCCTTGTACCATTTTAGAAAAAAAAACACAACTCGCCTCAAATCATCCAGCATGTCCGGTGACACATCCTTGTCTCCCAGAACGCTCTGAATTTCCTCGATGCATTTCTTTTGCACTTCTTCATGACTGGCCAGGAAATAAAATGCCCATGTCAACCCTGTGAAATAAAAATTATGAGAATTACTCATATTCTGAAAAAAACATTTAGTATATTACTTGTGTTAGGATAATTTTTGGTTCAATTTTTGAAGATTTTGGCATTTTACTTTTATGATGGAAGTCACATCGATAAAGAAATACAAAATATCAAAACTCAGGTCATTGTGACGTCAATAACATCACCTTGTTACAATTCTTTTCAGGGAATACTATTTCATACTGGTCCATTGCTCTGACACAGCGGATATATATAGATGCTAATTGCTAAAGCATGAATAGAGCTAGCCCAGTCTTGAAGCAAGACCCTCGATTAGGCCTCTACGCAGGAGAGGGTCTTGGTGAATTCGGGGGAGCAAGGAATTTGACTGTGTAGATAAGTGTATATTAATCATTTAGAATACAACAACGCAAGTCCTTGTTGAAATAAAGTGATGCAACATCGTATCATACAAATTTTACAGAAGAATTTGTTTGCCGCTTAGTTTAATTTGATGGGTGTGGTGATTGACCTACTTCCACAGCGTATTTCGTCATATATTCATATCAATCAGACCCTCATCTACGATGTGGCCTGAGGGTCTGCATTCAGACTGGAGCTGGTCTATAATACATCTAAGGCTACACAAGGCTTCCCTCAAAGCCTCGTTCTCATGAAAGGAATTCCACGTAATGACGTCATCAACTTGTGGCGACACCTAGGGCCAAATGATTGTAAAGGATTCCTTGACAAGAATTTTCCTAATATACTAACCCAATCCAGTTGTGTGAAACCCTGCAACAAGGTAAGTGAGAGAGTCAGCGTAAATTACGTCATCAGATGCTCCACTATCAAGTAATGCGTCAATGAAGAGATGCTGCCCAGGAGATGCTCTGTCCTTCTTTCTTTTCTCGATGGCAGCCATGATGATTTTGCGCATTTCTTTTTTAGCTGATGGCGAAACATAAATTATAAGCATCATAAAAATGGTATTTACATTCCGTTGATCAAATCAGAAAGAGTACAAATGTAGCATATACAATTGTTGAACGAATGAATTTCAATGGATGGGGAAAAGGGGCATAACCAGTGAGAATCATGGACAATATTCACTTTGGTCAATCTTTCATTTACCAATAATCATATCAATTCTTTACCCTGCTATAAAGATAAATAAACAAAGAGTATTATAATAAGACCCAATGGTTATGTCTTCATTTTAATTGTGCCCATGTCAATGCATTCTCGTGTGGTATAAAATAAATCATGAATATTAACGCTTCCAGTGCTTCCTAGGGCCTCAGAGGCCCAGCTTGTGTTTTTTTTTTGTACCGACGTAACTGGGCTCCTGTTACTATCAGTATCCCATGGTTCTATGTATGTAATTTTTGAGAAAGATAGATATTCACTACTTCTAACTTTGTGAAGCCTAGAAGTAAAATGGAAAGGAATTATCCATCATATTTTTTTGCGACAGTAAGTGCGAACTGGTCCTCCAAGGCCCAGTCTGGTTTCCTTCACAAGATAGTACTTTCTTAATCTTATGATTCAGTATTGCATCAGCAAAAATTGGAATCAGCCTCCTAACCATGGCAAGTAATATATTTGACGTCCTTCAAAAAAAAAAGGTTCCAAATATCATGAATATGACGAAGGTGGTGGTGGTGGAATAGAGCTTTACGTCCTGTATTTCTGCACCTGACCATGGCAATGAGACGAAGGATGAAACAGCCATCCAACATAGGCTCGACGGGAATTGAACCCAGGACCCAGTGGTTGGAAGCCCAGCGCGCTACCACTGAGCTAAGCCCCCACCCCTGAATATCAAGAAGGTGATGACGATTTATCCGAAAGCAGTGGATCTGAGCATGCACCTGATGCTAGTGAATCACATAACAAATCTGATGAATCAGTTCACCCGATTCATCAGAGGCTGATAGATTACACCACTAAAACCAAAACTCTACCTACCAGCTATCATTACGAGAATGGGGGGGGGGGGGGGGGGGAATGAGACAAATTACAAGCAGCTTCATCTTAAACTCCACAAAGGAGCATCTACAAAGGTCCTCTTTAGAATGTCACCTATGCCGATCATCCATGTTAGGACTGTCTAACTTTGAGCATGATCAACAATATGATGCACAAGGAAAATGGCCGATGGAAGAAAATCCTTGGATGAGGGTGACCTTGACGTAGTCCATAATACTTTAGTTGAACTCTACCAGACCCTTGTAGAAACATTTACTTCAGATAATTCTATATAATTGTTAAAAACATGCCACTCACACCGATTATCCCCTGCAGAAAGTCTTTGGAAGCCTTCGCAGATGACTTACTTGACTTTACTTTTGAGGTCACAGGGGTCAAAGGCTACCCGAACCTTATACCCTCAACTGATGACTTGGTGGGTTCAGGAATATTCTTGCTGGGATTGTGCAACTTGCACATATTACCTGTATTTCCCTAGGGGAAGACCTTGGATAACTTCAAAGATGTGCGATCATGAACTGTTTCTGAGGTCACAGGGATCCTCAATTTTTAGGAACAATACCTTCTACCCAAACCTTGTACCCCCAACAGATGGCATGATTCATTCAGATATATTTTTGCTAGGATTTTGCAACTTGCACAGACTATCCCTTTATTTCCTGAAAGGAAGACCAAGGATAACTTCAAAGATGAGCGACCATGACATGTTTCTGATCAAATGCTACCGTAAACATGTAGAAACAACAGCTTTAGGTATATTTCTGCTAGGATCATGCAAGAAATTATCCACTCAATGAAGACATTTGGTGACATCGAGCTAGGGTGACCTTTATTTTGAGGAGGTCACAGGTGTCAAATTCGGCCCAACCTTTGAAGACATAACCTCTGATATATTGTGAAGCTGATCCATTTTCATAGGATAGATAGATAGTTTATTTTGACCGGTATACATATTATTTCACAAGAGCAAATGGGTTTTCTTAAGGTGTACGTATATGGTTAATTAATAATCTTGTTACAGTGTTAAAGTTCAAATTAGAAGAGTGAATACAAGAAAATGAAGAAACAGGGAGAAACGTGTAAACTATAGGACGATGGTTACAATTATACATAGAATAGGAAGCTATGTGGTCGCATGTTTTGAGCAGAATAGAGAGTCTGGGCCTGCCAGGACGCACTTAGTGTATGTAAAATAAGGAAGCACTGGGAGGGTTAATTATTGCCATCAACCAATCAGAGCATTGCATGACATATACAGCAACGTAATCACCTCAAAACTTTCCTGGACATTTTCTTTAGATTAATAAAGGAATTTACGAATGATATTTACATACCAGTTGTTAAATATTTCTAGTCAGAATTTGTTTTAAGTAGATTTGGATAGAAAATGATTTATTTTTTGGTTTGGCCAATTGTTTTACCGAAGCAACGGCGCTGATACACAATAGCTTGTATCTGTGGACTGAACAGACAACTGACATTTCATCACGTTTTTCCCTCTAGAATCGTCAATTTTAGTCCGATTAAAAAACTCAAAATTTCACAAAGAGCTGACTATTCTATCTGTTGATTGGTGGTTAACTATTGTTTTGAAGCGGTGGCGCTAGTTCAAACGACGAACGCTTAGCTGCAAAAAGTGATGTTTTGATGGCCTCCCATAGATGTGTGTGGTATACATTTCCCATCCTTGATGGGTAAACCATGTGGTATAGACATATATACCATATAGGCAATACCACATGGCTTTTCTATGTGGTATACAAGTTATTGTTTGTGGGATGTATATCGATACAAAGTAGGATGATACAATCTTGACTGCATGCTGTAACACAAAACTTTGATTGTGACGCATTACACGTGAAACTTAATTTCAGCACAAGGTGAATATTTTACCCTGCATAGTAAGTCTCGCATGTAATGCGTATTCATATTAATATCTTTAATGTAGCATGTCTTTACGAGCTCACAGCAAAAATCTTTGATTACACAAACCTTCTTCAAACTTCTTCTCTCGCACACTGTTCGGTTCTGGCATGCTCCCTGTTAACCTTGATTCCATGTCCGACCAACACTAAAATATTAAAATGAAAGAACTTTTGATAATGCTTTACATAATTTGATAGTTTATATCATTGTCAACTGCCTGTGGTATTGTGACAATAGAGTCTTTTCACTGAACAGCTCTGAATTCAGGAAGACATAAAGCCTTTCCTCTCTTATTACTCATTTTGCTTTTCAGACAGAGCAGATAATAACTAACTGATTCCATTAATATATATATAACTTTCTCAGAAAAATAACAAAATATAAACCAAATGATAAGGTGTCAAATAAATATTAAAATGCACTAAAAATACTGCTGCTAGGATGCACTTTGCTTCAGCCAATCACAGTCAAGGGCGGGAACTTTTACAGCCAATAGGATTGCAGTATTGTTTTAGCCACCTGGTGGAAATACAGAGAACATTCCGTGAAAATCCACTATACTACTGTCTTGATCTAGATAACTGTTTGAAATCTCTTTTTTTATTGTTGAACATTCTCATTCCAATCTCAACCCAATCATGTGATACCGAAAATTACGTCTGTCCTAGAGCAGCAGCTGTTAGGGTCTGAAGTGGAGATGTGGTCCAGTGCAATTCTGTTTATGCATTAAGCTACATGTAGTAGAGTTCGTTACGTCAGTTTTTTTGTTTTTGCAGGGCTGACCCAGTGTTGCAGCTAGGAATTGAAATGGGCATGGCGCCCAAGGATATTAGGGCACCTACACAGACTAAACAGGGCATATAGGGCGCCCAACTAGTTAGAAAAACAAAAAGGGAGTCGGGCATGGTGCCGAGAATGTGGCGCCATGCTCAAATGGCCCAGCTGGAACACTGTGACCACGCAGCCAGCTTTCCCAATTTGGCAATTCATTGTTGCGCTGTCCGCTCTCCAGTGCTTGAGTTTGGCCAATGTTTTCATACGTTGATAGAGTTATGATGGTGAATAGGATTACTTAGAAAAAACATAAAGGGTCAAGGGACACCATTTTGTTTCAATTAAGATGCTAGCATTGGTGCCCCTTGTATGTTGAAAAGCAGAAAGTGTGAAATATAGCATGTTACAGTCAATTATTTAGTGCTGACACATATAAAAATTTTCTACTTTACGTTCATTTACAATGTTTTGTCCAAATGCTAATTTTTTTACATACATTTTATAGCCAATGTTACTATGTGTATATATTTTTCAAGTAATAATGTTATTTGGTGTAATGTTAAGACAAATTGGCAGTTGATATCTGATGTTATTTTCAGCAAATTCATGTTCTACTTGTAATCTTACCACATCATAATTGTGACGGAGACTAAGCACTTCCTTATCATCCTTGAAGTAGACTCCCAGACTTGTTATTGCGATGTTTTTGATAGCAAGCGCAAACATGAACTTCTGCAGAGAAATGTGTTCTTCAGCTTTCGCCTTGCTGTCTAAATTGTGAATAAGTTCACTCGCGGTCTGAAAAAATAATAAAATAATGGGAAAACCTATGATATAACCCATGAGACGTTAAATTGGACGTGCCTTGCACTCGATGTCTATGCCGAGGCAAGTAAAAGACCTGACTCAGAGTGTAAATGTGTACAGGACATGGACTCCAAGCAGCCTCATCATCTCATCATTACATCTGCCTCTGGCAGCTTGTCTTGTAAGCTGATTAAGCTTCAGACCCAAGTAGCATTGAGACATCGACATAGGTCCAAGGGGTTCCAATGCAACATGGTGTGGACTCACAGCCCTATCTCACCTGTCCTGGTTATGTATTGACACCAATGCAATACAACAGCCAAATACAAAACAATGTTTATGACAATATTAAAATTTGCACCAACCGACATAGAAATACCTACAACTTACTAACTAGAACTGCACATGTAACGTGCGATCTGTCGTACACACATTTGCATTTCTTAAAACACCACAAGAGTTGCGTTGCTTTAAAATGAAGCGGATAACAATGTATGAGTGCTGAAAAAAATCAGTTACTAGAGTGGATTATGACCTGGTGCCATGCTTTGGCACCAGATAAATACAAGCGAGTTCAGGCTGTACCTTCTGAAACACTTCATAGTAAGACGTCATAGCGGAATGGCTAAACGCGGCATCGTAAATATTTCTTCTCTTCCTTCCATCAGCTCCATTGGCATACTGCATGCTATGCTTCGTTATGAACGGCTCAAACAGCATGAAGAGGGAGGCTGGAACATCAATTAGACAGAGTTGCAAACTTCTTGAGTGGTGAATGTGTGAGATTTGGAAACTACAGCAATTACAATTTGGCAAAATATTCATTGTTTAATTTTCTCAAATTTGCTGAGGGTATGCTGCTGTAGCAGCCTATGTTTTAAACCAACAGCTAACCAGATTATTTTATGTTTGTATCCTGACTTTTTAAAAATAACTGGAAAAGCTGTCTTATTAAAGTTTTTATTATGTTCATAAAATTTAGTAAAAACCTCCCAGGTATGACATTGAGCGATAATTTCATTCCAATTGGTGTCTGACAAGAGATTCATAAAATTGTAGACTTTTTTTTGTTCAGTATATAATCGCTTTTTTGAGACAACTTCTCTAGATTTGGTTTATCTGTTTCGCAGAATAGTAAATATTGGAAAATGATCAGATATATCCATGTAAAGAACTGCAATACATTTTTTTGTAGATAGAAGATGATTCGTAAAAATGTTACTTGTGATAACTGGGAAACCCCATGCACATTTCACGGCATAAAACAATTGATGCAGCAGACTATTTTTGTACTCGGCTTAAGAATGAGTGTAAATCAGGAGTGAGAAATTAACTTTACTAAAAACTCCGCTTATTGGCTATGCTCTTCAGTTTTGAGGAGCTTTACATTGAAATCTTCAACAAGATAACATTTATTCTCTATCTTATCACAGTAATTATTGCGTCATTATATTAAAAAAAATAATTGAAATCTAAAACATTTATATTTGATGACTCATAAATCAAACCAATTATGTTATTATCGCTTGATATAACTTGGATCTTTGTTAATTTCACTGCACAGACTTTCCATAATATCTTAAAAAACATTAAGATCACTTCTTTCTTTAAACCTTATCTTCCTTTACAAATAGTGAAACGCAACCACCATTCCTTCCACTACGAAAAACTTTAACACAATTGTAGTGAGGAATATGAAACAGGTCATGACTACGTAATAGCTAACTCCCGACTACGAGGGATATAACTAACTTATGCTCCATTAGGCATATTTTACTAATTTGTTTGATTGTTTGTTTATTTTTACTGCCTTTATTACGCAAGACAAGTTCAGTTTGCTCTCAGGAGGGAGTTAACTAACAATTTTGTTGGTTATCACTGAAAACATATGATCGAAGTTCTCTAGATATTCTAAGAATTTATCTTAGTTATGAGGCATGCCTCTAATATTAAGATGAAAGATTGAAAAAGACTTTTCATCGATATTTTGGAAGTCTGGTATTCAAAGGGTCTTCTGCATCCCAGATAGCATTCCAAATCCTTTCAACATCGGCACAAAAAGATGTTGTGCCGACATAGAAACATTACTGGGCCGATTTGGAATGCTATCAGGGTATAATAATTACAAGCGTTTTCAAATAAATTATGAGCATCATCTTGATAGTACATAGCATATCTGGATCAACATCATAAAGTGGTTTTAAAATGGAATCATCATTAACACTAAAAGATTAAAAACGAGTTCATCAAGACCACAAAGTGTATCGTAATTTTAAAAGGTCATTAACTGATATCTTTAAGTCACTATATTCGACAAAAATTGCTGAAAGGATTGCCATATTTTTCCTGGCACATTTGCACAACAATGCATGAGGGGCAAGGTGCCAGTGAGGACTGATTAATCATCTTGGCTACGTATCATACAAAGCCAATAATTGGCATGTCTCTGGGTACCATCAAGGATGGTATTATCGACAGCGCGAGTATTATCGACACTTAAATTAGTTAACAAAATAGTTAACATTCTAATGCGAGTGTCGATAATACCTGCCCTGTCGATAATACCATCCTTTAAGGTAAACATTGTGTGTAAATTGTCACCTCAATGCCAAGCAACCTAATTATGGACATTCTTTGCTAGTCTACCTAGTTAAACCAAATAATTGGTTAAACAATGTAGGATCATGAGAAACTGAAACAGGAAAAAAACTGCAGTCCATAAAAACATGACATGTCAAATTGTACAAGGAGAGGATGTGCAGGTTAAAAGTACAAAATTAAACATATATTAAAATGTGCCATTTATATATATATATAATTTTATTTGACAATTAAGATGTCAGACAAGACATATATGTCGTAAGTACATAAAATAATAAAAATAAAAAAGCAATAAGAAAAAAATATATACTATGGTCAAAATATTTTCAGGAGAACTAATTAGCGAGTTTATATTATTTGTGAGTGCATGTCAATATCAATCATAATGACGAATCAAATAAGACCATCACTCCCCACTGTTTTTATTTTCTTTAAGAACAACCCCCTATCCCACGCCCATTCCCCCCATATCATTTTACTGCCCCACATTCAATTTATTTCACTTTGTCTGATATTAATTATTAATATACTTATTCAAAATGTTGACTATAATGTGATCAAATCAAGTAGTTAATATGACAGAAAACGCATAGATATTCCAAAATTCCTTACGAGGTCTGTCGAAAATGTGCGACACTTCTTTGAAGACTTTTGGAGATGCCAGGCTGACAATGAGCTCTTGTCCCATCCAGAATGAAGCGATCTCTCCAAATTTCTCATGAAGTTCGACCAGAAATTCATGAAGACTGCCGGCTCGGCCGATATCAGCCAGGTTGCCATCTCTTAAAGATATGAATAAATTCATGATTAAAACAAACATGGCTCACTAAACATACATGGTTCATTGTAATATTTTTTTTAAATTGCATATTATTAAACTACCTTACTTTTCATATTTTACATACAAGCTAGAATAAATTCTTGAAAAAAAAGTGCAAATTCATTCACCTATGCCCATTTTTAGCTATAAAGTATATTTGATTTTTGCAACAATTGCAAATATACATATCTATAATAAGAGAAAATATAAAAGCAAATACATATGACATATATATATATATATGCACATCATTAAAAATGAAGATTTAGCTATATAGTATATTATAATGATTATAATTTGATTGTCAGTATTTTTAACAAACATTTTACTGAAAATTAAAAATACAAAATGTAGGCCTACTTGGGATGTGATGGATCCAAACCAGGAATAGTCGTGTTGCTGCCACTTCCCTGAAAAATACGAAGATGTCAGCGTCAATCCCATAGAAAATTACATTTCACAGAGATGCTTTCACCCAGTGGCCAATCGCTCATATATAAGGTCTAAGAAAAGCAACGGGAAAGAGTCAGGGAGCAAGGGAGAATCCCCAGTTTAGCGAAAGAGCATTGAATTAATCATTGTTATATAATGGGCCATTTGGTCCCCTCCAATTGGTACAGCCAAAGGTCTGGAGCCGCAATGCACGGCCAGTGGCTTAGCATTAAGCAGTTTATGTTGGATACCGGAATGACATAGTAATTTCCCAAATCCCCTCTATCAGCATCTATCCCCAGAGAAATGTGCGCGCTAGCCATTTGCCATTGGTGATCAGACAGTGTAAATGGCTACATTAAAATATCAATATATGCAATATAGCACTCAAACCATAGACCAGCAAAACAATTCAGGTGGCGAAACATCACAATAGGCTACCGCTAACCCAACCCTAGGGTAAATTGGGGGGGGGGGGGGGGGGGTTGTAACAACATTAAAAGATTTGGTTCAACTTCATTGCGGTTGATATTTCCACTATATAAACGTTAAAGTATCAGGCTATATAAGCATGCAAGTTATCACGTCAACTTCAGGATGTTGTATATATATATAGATCTACATGAATGATATCACTTTCGATTTAGTGGCTGACACGTGTATGTAATTGTATACATGTAATGCATGTGAACTGCGACATGACAAGATGAAATTAAGCAATGACAGCTGTCAGAACACTCACTGGATACAAATAGATGACTGCCAGAGCCAGGAAAACAAGGAAAACTGCAGCAAACACAAGAAATCCCAACATCGCGCAATATCTTCCTGATGTCTGTCTGGATGCTGTAGTACCTGCAATGCACTAGGGGGCGCATATGTCGCAACGAATATATACCAAGAATAGCTCCTCCTTCCCCAGAATTCCCGGCAGGCCGGGCATTCTGGGAGTAGTAGAGGCATACTTCAACGCCCCTAGTGGATAACAAGTAAAGCTCTCTTTAAAGCAATAGTCTAGACATGGGAAAAAAAAAGAATTGATGTATTTTGTATAGGCTAAAGGGTATTAGTAGCAGGTAACAGATATTGACAAGTATTATGTCAAACTATTACAATAAATCAGTCTAGTTCATAAAATATTTCTTTGTAAGAGATAAAGACATCTTTATTAAAGTGACATGTGAAAATATACAATGAGTCAGAATAAATATAAACTTTAACAGGTTTCACCCAGCCCTCTAGTGGGCTTATATGTAGCTTTTAACAAAGCACATATTTTGGTATTTGACAGCACATTTTAATATTTCTAATTATTGTGTATACATTAAATTTTGTCTGAGTTGCATTGTTTCTAGTTGAGAATCTCTATTTAAATACAGGAATTTTTCAAAAACATCAAGTGTTACAAATGAAGGAAATGACATGATAACTTTCTGATACAGTTCTCTGAAATGGTGATAAGACTGACAAATACAGATAAAATTCATCTTCAACAAAATTACATATGTTATCTATACATAAAGGGCAAAAACGTTCTTCTAAGTGGATGCCATAGTATCTACCGACCTCAATCATGATAGGCAGAGTGCCTGCTCTAAATTATTTAGCATAATTAGATCAGACTTGTTTCTGAATAGTCAAAGTAACATAGGGCTCAGAAGACATAGAATCTTTGAATAAATTAAAATTTCTTAATTTAATTTTTTGATAACTTCATTCCTTCCAGCTATTTGTTTGAATGATTTGAAGTTGTTCATTTGCATTGTCAATATTCACTAACTGTAAAGATGGGATATTCACATTAAGGTTTAATGTTTGCAGCAACCTGTCAAGCTCAGATGACCAATTGTTAAGATCATTCATCAGTCCTATGTCATATTTCAGCCCCCGTTTGGGTAATCTATGGTAGTCTAATATCACAATTTTGTTCCATAGTCGCAAAATATCGAGTTTCCTTCTAGTTGAACATTTGAACCATCCGATATCTCCCTAGCACTGGTACCGCATCTCATACAATGTAGTGAGACTGGTCGCTAGCAAATCTTACATGGGTTATGAATGGCTGAGTCTAAGCCATGCTATGATTGGTCATTGTGTCATGCTCTCTGGTAGGTTGCTTTGGACACGCCCCCAATGAATTAGCCAATCAAACACCAGAAAAGAATCAGCCAATCAGAAAACAGTCAGGATCCTGACACAAAGTCAAGTGGTAATGGCGGCCGAGACTGACTCCTATGCACTCGTGCGGAGGAGGGGCCCAACTTAATATCTCCCTTGAAATAGGACACAGTTTGTGCACACCAAGGAAGTACCGAGCTGCTTTTCTCTGAACATTTTTCCAGATTTTTAACTTCAGCATAACCCCAGCACAGTAATCAAGTATGGGAATGATCCCTGAATTAAACAGCTTTGTATATGTCCCAAACAAAATATTCCTCAGATTGCTTATTTTATTTCTCAATGCGCCAAGGGCTCGCGACCCTGCCTCAGATAACATTATTGTAGTGTAATTATAGTTCAGATGTTCATTTATATATATTCCTAGAAACTTATAAGATTCAGCCAATTCCAGTTCTTTTCTAACCAAATTTAAATTTCCAATGGCGTTCTGTCCTGTCGAGAGATGGAGCTACGACCACACCGGTCTCGCAATTGTTCAATGACGTCATCAACAAAAGGTCAATCAGTGCATTTGATGACGTTACAGTTGGATGACGTCATTAAACAATAGCATGACCGGTGTGGTCGTGGCTCCATCTCTCGATAGGACAGAACGCCATTGGTTTTGAGGGATCTAACAGCCCTAATATGCATAACTTTAGTTTTGCTCTGATTCACCACAAGACACCATTTTCTGCACCAGGCATAGAGACAATCAAGCATCTGTTGCAAATCATTCTCAGACTCAGCAGTAAGAACAATATCATGTGCATGAAGCAGTATACTTAACGTATATGTCATCATTTCCTAATCGGATGACACATCCAAGGCTTTTTATCTCATGCACGTCATTTATAAAAAGACTAAATAAGGTTGGGGACAAATTATTGCCTTGTTTAACCCCCGTAGTTGTTTCAAACCATGTACTATAATTTTCATGCAATCTTATACATGATGTAGTTGTATCATACAGTGACTTAATTGCCCAATAAATTCTACCTTCAATTTAATTAATTGTGGCACAATTTATGATATAACAGAGACCCTCAACCCAGTCGAATGCTTTGCGAAAAGCAATAAAAGCTGTAAATACACTATTCTTTTGGCCCACTTGTTCCAAAAGAGTAAAAATGTGTTCATGACATGAATGTTTGGAACGGAACCTATTTTGCTCTTCTGCCATGATATCATTATTTTCACAATATGTAACAATTCTGTTATTAATAATTTCTGAGTAAATCTTTGAGATACAATTGAGTAGGCTGATTCCTCTGTAATTCAGTGGGACTTGAGGATCTTTTAACTCACTTTTCGGAATTGGCACAATAATGGCTTTTTTTTCAAATCTGTGCTACTAGTTGGTTACTAAAACAAAACTATAATTGCCAAAATTGCTATAAAATGTACTTTTCAATAGATCCTTGCTACTCTTGCCTAGCTACCCACAACTGTCTACAAATTGACTACTTGCACCATCTATAGTATTAGTACACTGTAATAAAAAGAGACCTTTGCTTCTTAGTATTACTATGAAAAAAAAAATTTATATTTAAAAAAACTCCTGCTATTAAGTTGTACAGAATATTGTCTAGTTCTTTTTAATAAATATTATAAATACCTAAATACTTTTAGTATTCTGAAATTTGCAGCCTACAAAAGTCTTTCAGAAAAATGTGACATGTTTTGCAAAATCTCTATTGGAATAATTCAGTTAAAAATTTAAAAAAATATAATCATGTTTCATTTCTTCACATTAACTTACATAATTGACAGGTTCAGTGAGTGAAGCATTTTTGAACTGCATATCTGCTGTTTAAAACAGTTTGCATTTCAACATTGGCCTATTTGTAATTATTTGTAATTAATTATAGTGTACAGTTTCAAATGCAATCAGCTATCAGAAACATAAAGAGCAATTGACAAATTCAATTTGTGTAATTACACTGTTTCACTTAAGAAGGAGTGAGAACATTTAGTTTGTAGCCAATTTCATTCATTTTATAGGTCAGAGTGTGGGTGTGTCACTCAACTGGCCAATCATGGTCAGATGCCTGCAATGGAATGACCACTGCTAACTGGCATAACAACAGCAGCATCACAAGCACAAATTCATGATGGATTTTTGTTAAAAGCCAAAATGTTCCTCTAAAATTTCGCTAACTAAAACCCTAATCTTTCATGGTCTGGTGTTTTGCTTTAAGCATTGATCAAGCCATACAGAGATCAAATTTTTGCATACAGGAGAGGGAAGAGCGAATTTTCATTGATTTCAGAATAGCATTCAAAAGCAACCATTCTGTTTACGATAATTAATCGCAGATTTCTTGTGTATTTCAAACCATTCTTCTTGGCACATTTTATACAGTTTATCCAGATTTGATTAACAATAAATGATTAAGTTTAGGGCTTTGAGATTACCACTCTATAACTTTTAATTCTTCAACATTATAGTAATTCATTATGTCCAATTTCCTGAGGGCTTAATTCAAAGTCCTTTTTCATGCACCTTTAGTCTACCGGCAACCCTAAGGAAAGATGCTTTCTCCGCCGTCTGATGCAACTATAAGGTACATGATCTAGTTTTCTGGAAGGCGTGGTATATTTTGAAATCATTGCATTTCAAAGACACAATCAAAAATCGACCAAAGCATAGGTCGATTTTTGACGTGATGAATTTAACTTGCAGCCCAGCATGAATGTGAGTTAGCCACTATGAAATATAAGTTCATTGCTAGGGGGAACATCCATAGAGGGGCTTTGCTGTGCAAGATCTTGAGTCCCACCATCTTTAACATGGACAAACCAAATGCCAGCTGTTTTAACTGAGAAATGAGCACAAAGACAATTAAGGCCACTTAAGCATTACATCACATCCATAGTGCAATTTATGATATATCATATATTGCATTTAATGCCCTGTTGCTCATACTTATGTAACTTACAAACTCAATTTTATGTAACGAATGCAATTTTTTAGTAAGTCAGGTAAAACATAATTATTCTCTGTCAATGATGAATTCCTGGCTCAGCCTGTCTGTGAGATAGATAGATAAAAAATGGATAGATAGATAGACACTAATCTAACACTGTGAGGTATAAGTTAATAAGCAGGTGTAATATCTACATAACTAGAATACACATGGGATGCGTGGTATTTCCCAATATTTTTGGCGGGCTGCATCTAGGGACAAGAACCTCTTCTGTCGATTCAAGTCAACGCACAGGTGTTGCTGCCAATATCCAATATCTGCCGAGATTGCATATCGGGCTGGATATTATGTCCTTTAGGCTGATAAGCAGGTCTCTGGGCGAGGAGCTAGCCTTTGGGCTTGCTCCGAAATCCCCTATGACTTATTCAAAGAATATATGGTTGGGCTTACCGGCGAATACTTCTAATATAGCTCCCTGGCTTTTCCCAGAAAGCTTTGCTTGGTACGTTCCGTAAATTGTGGACCATGCAGACCGTTCCGACCGATGCTTATACATGCATATATATGACTTGAAACAATGTGATGACGCAACAAAGTATTAGACCATCTCTGCACAAATTCACACATGTAATAATTCAAGAATTAATTAAGGCCTACATGTCTTCCATACGTTATAATCATATATGGGTAAAATCAATTAAAAGGGCCCCAAACTGGAAAATTCTGTCCATTGATTTCAAAATGTCATATCTTCGTAAAACATTATTCGATTTTCAGTCTGTTTTCTCTCACATGTAGTATAAATTATCTGTTTTATGACAAGAAAACAACATTGATATCTCTTAAGAAGAAAATTTTTAATTTCAGATTATATGCCTGGAAGTCCATAAAATTCGAATGTCCGCACCCCTACCATTGTATACTGAAATTCTCATTGTGATCTACAAAATCCATATGGGGCTCTCAAATCTTTTTTTTCTTCAATAAAAATAAAATATGCTATGCTGATATTATTGAAAACACTGTTCATGTATGGTTTGCAATTTTTTATGAGCAGAAATATGAGTCCTCACTGTTTGAAAAAATGTATAACTCCATTTACGGTGACTTTGAAACCTCCTAGTAGAGATTTATAGCAAAATATTTATATTATTAATACCAGAAAGTGCTAAGATCAGTGGAATGTTTCATTAGACAGAAAAAAATGTTTCTGGATTTATTTATCTTAGATATATAGCAGTTACACATATTTAATTTGGCAAGGGGAATAACAAATAATTACCACTCTGTTTACTAGTTTCCTGTCGCTGCAATAGTATCCTTAAAAAGCATGTTACCAGTTGCGGAACGGCAGATTTCAACCCAGAATAGTGAGAACCCCCCATATAAGCGTCAGATAATTTTAGTTCTTCTTTGTTCCATGAGAGGTCGCTGCAATAGTGGCCTTAAACAGCATGTTACCAGTTGCGGAACGGCGGATTTCAACCCAGAATAGTGATTTGAATGATTTCAATGGTTAAAGGAATAAAGAATTAAGGATTAAGAAGACAGAGTGTGCTTTATGTATGAAATGCCTAAATTCAGTCAATACAATCATTGCAATCTTTTCAATTAATTACAAAATTTATTGAAAACATTGCAATGACTTTATTATTTAATTTACAAAATTAATTGATGAAAATTTGTCCTGTTTATAATTATTGCAATAGTTGGATTTTATTGCACAATATGTGCATTTTTATTGTTTACCCGTTTTATTATTATTATTAAATAAATAAATGTAGGCCTACATGGGTAAAAACAATCCATGTAGTTACAAGTAATTATTTACTTAATATGAGATTTGAGCATATTAACATCACATTGTGAAATAAAGATGGGAGTATTTGCAAATTATGGTGATGATAGTAATAATAATAATAAATTTTTATTGCGCCAGATCAGATATATGCATATCTTGGTTTAATCTCTAAGGTTATTTCCGAATACAGGTGAATTCAATTACAGCCTGCAATTCTTATTGACAAAATTTCTATAATGTAAATAATGTGCTTCCTTCAATACGTACATACTCATATTTACATTTTACCAATTAACCCTTGTAATTGCTATAATTCACTTTTATAAGGTGTTTTGGGGGGTGAAGAACACAGATTCTTTGCTCTCCCAAAATATTGAAAGAAATAATTACGGCTTAATATATAAGACAATGTCATAAATTCAGTAATTGTAATCAAACACTTCCTGTCCTTAGTTGCATATATTCATCATTCTCATTGTGGTGTGATATTTATAGTATTTTCACAACACAAATTTATAAGCAAAATTTATTTTTTCTTTAAAATCATATAATTAAGTTAAATTAATGCTAGCATATTGTACAAATATTTAATCAGATATTTACATAATCTTTGCCAAAATTGGTACTGTGTCCAGCAGTTTAGATATATAATTTTATTGACAAGGTATTATCACCATACTGATACATTTGTCAAACATACAAATAGCTATAAAAAATACAATACATTTTTTCAACAATAATAAAGATCATAATTCTAAAAAGGTTAAGCCAACAAACTAAACTACATGGTGTAACTATATTTTTAAAATCAGTTCTGGTTGTGAATTTGTGACATACATGAAATTATTTTTCTTTCATTTAAATGACACATATTTTATATAGTAGTAGCAGGAGCCCAATGAGGGGAGGGGGTCTGAACTTGATTTTATAGCTTGTAACCATAGGATCTAATGCTTGCTGTTGAATTATAATGCAATGGTTATCACGCTGTCCCAAGTCGATATTTGCATGCATTAGCATAGGTTCGAACGGTCTGCATGGTCCGCAATTTATGGAACGTACTAAGCAAAGCTTTCTGGGAAAAAATTTTCTTCTTAAGAGATATCAATGTTGTTTTCTTGTCATAAAACAGATAATTTATACTACATGTGAGAGAAAACAGACTGAAAATCGAATAATGTTTTACGAAGATATGACATTTTGAAATCAATGGACAGAATTTTCCAGTTTGGGGCCCTTTTAATTGATTTTACCCATATATGATTATAACGTATGGAAGACATGTAGGCCTTAATTAATTCTTGAATTATTACATGTGTGAATTTGTGCAGAGATGGTCTAATACTTTGTTGCGTCATCACATTGTTTCAAGTCATATATATGCATGTATAAGCATCGGTCGGAACGGTCTGCATGGTCCACAATTTACGGAACGTACCAAGCAAAGCTTTCTGGGAAAAGCCAGGGAGCTATATTAGAAGTATTCGCCGGTAAGCCCAACCATATATTCTTGAATAAGTCATAGGGGATTTCGGAGCAAGCCCAAAGGCTAGCTCGTCGCCCAGAGACCTGCTTGTCGGCCCAAAGGACACAATATCCAGGCCAATATGCAATCTCGGCAGATATTAGATATTGGCAGCAACACTGCCTTCATACTAAACACAAAGTGATACGTCCCCGTGAAGTTTTCGCTGAGATCATGGACATCACGGACATCAGGTACATCATGGGCATCATGGACTGAGAACAAAAGCTCCCCCCCCCCCTTTCATCAATATTCAATAATTCATACTGAACTTATACCCGTAGACTCATTTAATCTTTACGAGTATTTGTACATTCTCTGTATGTCATACATATGTTTATCACACCCCAGAGTACTTTACGGTAACTGGGTAAGCTGAAACTAAATGTTTTCTCCATAAAATGGAAGTATATGCTCAGACACTCATTAAAAAACTGTTGTATATGGTTTCAGGTCTATTATGTATCAAGGTGCTTTGATTTGGAATTCTTTAGCTATTGAATTAAAAGAAATAGATGAATTAGGTAAAGGACTTATTAAGACGTTGCAGTACCTTGGAAATTTGTAATTGTGAATCACGCATAATAATTGATCATTGTATAGTTCAGTCATAATCTCATTCTTATCATCTGCATATATATCTTCATTTGGTTATTGTTATTCTATCAGTTGGCTAACAGTTTTTTTTTCTTACACCTCCGAAAATAAATAAAGTTTTATCTTATCTTGATTTTTATCTTAAAGTCTTATATCTTATGTTACATTCGCTCGCAGACTGAACTAAAACAGGTGGGGCAATGCGGCGCTGCATGCTGGGATATTCGCACGAAGAGTCATTCATTTTAGAAGTTACGATGTTGGCATTTCTTGTGTTTGCTACAGTTTTCCTTGTTTTCCTGGCTCTGGCAGTCATCTATTTGTATCCAGTGAGTAGTCTGACAGCTTCCGGTACTTAATTTCAGTTTTTCGTGTTGAAAATAAGTTATGGGGAAATGGGGAAGTGATCAATTCTGGAGAGCCTTTTTTATCAATTTTGCTAGCTGTTGTTATTGAGAATATGCTATTGAGAGAATTAATGTGATTTATTGAGATAGCCAATGACAGGCCACCTTAGTTTATATAGCTTCCCATGGAAATAGCGGGAGTTTTTACAACATTAGTTATTAACCCATAGTCACCTTTTAACTATTGATTTTTGCTAATTTTGCAGGAATGTACCCCTCCATTGCAACCTAGATCACTTAGAAAAGTTAAGTGATTTCTTTTAATTAAATAACACATTGATAAAAAAGAAATATGGTAAAGTTTAGAAATATATTCTGAAGAAATAACATATCAATACACCAAACCACCTAATACATACTCCAAACAGTTATTCCTGCTTGGGTCAGAACCGAACTGGATTTTAATCCCACTGCTTTAAGATGCCTCGTCCAAATTGGGTAATTACCCTTTAATCATACGACATATATAGCAAATCGAAGTTACTGTGCACATCACTTAAAATAGGCCAATTTTATCTCTTGCTCTTAAATATAAGTTCTCAACTAGACAGACAACTCGGAATACACCCCATATGAATATACTGTTATGTCTTCGTATTTGTTAGTCTTTTTGATGCTTCCAGATTAAAGATATGCAATAACATAATGATTCGTTCCAGACTCCATCTTTATTGGTTTCCCTATCTACACCAGAGGGCGAACAATCAAATAAGACAAGTACGCCACCTAGCGTATATTACATATACATCCATAAAGATATTATTAATCTTACGTACAACAATTCCTGCAAACAGGTCTATCAAGGTTACACTAATTTATATATGCTTAACTTAAATATCACTCCCTAAAGATTGTTACACTATTCTAACACACACACTGTTATCAATCTATTGATTTAACCACTCACACATAAAAAACACTTGAGTAACCATCCATAGTTGTCCTAAATACATTCAGTAATTCGGCAAATCGATATTTCAAGAACACACTTTTCACCATGCCTACATTTACACGCACATTACACGCAACTACTTGTTATGAATCAAAACAGCACCAAAACATCAATACATAGACCTGCCTGTCACTCTAAGCTCAATTCAATCTATTAACCCGTCATGAATACAACAGCTATCCACTTTAAGACCTAAATGCTCAACTGTTTTGTGTGGTCTCAATCCAAGCCACCCTGCTGCACATGTATGAATCAATTTACTCTTAGTATGTTTAATGCAGGCCGGAAATACGGTGCACTGCCTTCTACTTTACTTTGGCTAAACTTCTCTATACATTTAATGCAGCTGCAAATACGTTGCACTGCCTTCTACTGAACTTCGACTTATCTTTGAAATCATTTATGCAGACTGCAAATACGGTGCACTTCCCTCTACTGTACTTTGACTTAACTTCTATACATTTAATGCAGCTGCAAATACGTTGCACTGCCTTCTACTGAACTTCGACTTATCTTTGAAATCATTAATGCAGACTGCAAATACGGTGCACTTCCCTCTACTGTACTTTGACTTAACTTCTATACATTTAATGCAGCTGCAAATACGTTGCACTGCCTTCTACTGAACTTCGACTTATCTTTGAAATCATTAATGCAGACTGCAAATACGGTGCACTTCCCTCTACTGTACTTTGACTTAACTTCTATACATTTAATGCAGCTGCAAATACGTTGCACTGCCTTCTACTGAACTTCGACTTATCTTTGAAATCATTTATGCAGACTGAAAATACGGTGCACTTCCCTCTACTGTACTTTGACTTAACTTCTATACATTTAATGCAGCTGCAAATACGTTGCACTGCCTTCTACTGAACTTCGACTTATCTTTGAAATCATTAATGCAGACTGCAAATACGGTGCACTTCCCTCTACTGTACTTTGACTTAACTTCTATACATTTAATGCAGCTGCAAATACGTTGCACTGCCTTCTACTGAACTTCGACTTATCTTTGAAATCATTTATGCAGACTGCAAATACGGTGCACTTCCCTCTACTGTACTTTGACTTAACTTCTATACATTTAATGCAGCTGCAAATACGTTGCACTGCCTTCTACTGAACTTCGACTTATCTTTGAAATCATTAATGCAGACTGCAAATACGGTGCACTTCCCTCTACTGTACTTTGACTTAACTTCTATACATTTAATGCAGCTGCAAATACGTTGCACTGCCTTCTACTGAACTTCGACTTATCTTTGAAATCATTTATGCAGACTGCAAATACGGTGCACTTCCCTCTACTGTACTTTGACTTAACTTCTATACATTTAATGCAGCTGCAAATACGATGCACTGCCTTCTACTATACTCAACCTAGTAAGTATCCCTAATGAAGACTGCAAATATGGTGCACTGCCGTATATAATAAACTTTACTTACTTTTAAATTCCTGAACTGCAGACCACAGTCTAAGCTTTGCTGCCTCCTTCTGCTTCTGGCTTGCTTTTATACTGACCGTTAGATGGTAGCTAAGCCTAATTTGGACAATTTCTAAGCTGGAACGGTCCTTGATTTCTATTGTGCTCTGACTCAAAAGGAAACCTTAAGCATTGGCTGTATGGGGTGTAATCAGGGGGTGGCTCAACTTGGTTGCTCGTTGAGCATTGGCTTGGCAATTAGCTTTAGGGAGTCCCCTATGCAAAGTGGGGTGTAGATTATTTCCCAGTGAAGAATTAGAGCTCACAGTGAGCTCACAGTTAGCTCGTAGAAACTCATGGATAGGTCATACTGTGTGATCACTGTGAGCTAAAAGTGTAACCACACAGTGGTCTCACAGTGACCTCACTGTAGTCACCAAGTTGAGGTCACAGTGCAAGTCTTCTGTGAGCAAACTGTGAGCTGATCATGTGTGATTTTATGTTTCTGCAACATTCCCATCCCATGGTAGCTCTTGAGCAATTAAGCTGTAACTTTGTTACAACTTATGATAAACTACAATAAAAAAATATCCCAACACAGCCTTTATTCATGATTGCCCCATTCTGGGTTTGAACCTATAACCTAACTACCTAACCTGAGCCTAACAGTCCTACACCCTAACCAATACACCAGCCAGTCACTTAGAAACTAGGTAGCCACATCTAGGTATAATTAAACTAAGTGAATAACCTGGGACAGTGAAGCCATTATTATGTTGTCAGATAATAAAAAACTTTTTTTTTTTTTTTTCGAGAGTAAAAAGTGTGAGAATCAAACTTGGGTTACCTACACAATAAAGCAGCAGTTCTGTTTATAGTTTCTGTTATTAGCTGGATTTTAATCAATGGCGGAGACAGATAATCTTCTTTTTATAGTTTTTCAAAGAGTGTATACCAAGCCACCAAGCGTGAGATCACGAGGTGAGTTCATGGTGAGCTAACTGATGTTATCCTGTGATCTTATCCTGTGAGCTTTGAGTGAGGTCACTACGGGTGTAACATTAGCTCACGTCTTCACTGGGTTGTTAGGTTGAAATGCTCCCCCCCCCCCCATATATTTTGTGTGCTTGGGTTTCATTACTTTGCATATTGATCCAGGCTGGTTATTATAAATTTCTGCATCATGCAAGGTACTCACCATGGTAGATTAAGAATGGGTTGAGGAAAGTAGGCAATTTGCCCTTCATGTGTGCGTATTTTTGACTGGGTCCAGTACCCTTATGTGTTGTTGTCACCTCTGGGATTGTCTAAATGTACATTTTGTTGCATTGTATTTCTGAGCTATGGTGTGTGGAGACATGGATCAATAGCATAAAACGTGCACTTGCCGCTGCTGCTACCTCTCTTGTTATTACCTCAATTGAAAGTGATCGCATGCAGCTGGAATCATACACAACAAAGTATTAATAGTCCTAAATTATCTTCATTAATTTTTTTTTGTTTCCTCAAGCATGACAGATAATATGGATCTAAATATAACACATGCACACTTATCACACCTTCAGTTTATTTTCACCTCGGCCTTTGCAATACAAGCCATACATTATGCCACTTATGTCATGACCTTTTCCCCCACAAATAGGGCAAATAGATTCATGTTTAATAAGAATGTAGAGTATTGATGCCTTTGAGATGGAGAGTGCCATATTGGGTCCAGGTCAATTTTCTCTGGGGTTAGGTTAGCGGTAGCCTATTGTGATGTTTCGCCACCTTTGAAATATTGTTTCGCCATGTCTATAGTGCTATAGCATATAGTGAGGTTAATGTAGCCATTTACACTGTCTGTTCCCCAATGGTGAATGGCTAGCACGCACATATCTCTGGGGATAGACGCTGAGAGAGGGGATTTGGGAAATTACTATGTCATTCATGGTATCCAGCATAATCCGCTTGTTTTAATGCCAAGCCACTGGCGGTGCATGGCGGCTCCAGACTTTCGGCATTGCCAATTGGAGGAGGCCACTAGTCCTTGCCCATGGACTTGGGACTCTCCCTTGCTCCCTCCTTTCTATCTGTCTCTAACTCTTTTGCTAGACCTTTGGAGGGGGGCATTACCCTCCCCACCCTTGGACTGATCAGCCACCCACTGGCCACTGGGTGGGAGCATCTCTGTGAAATTTATAAGTTTCCATATTTGTGTAAATATATATATGTGACAGATGCTGATATCTTTTTATTATTCAGCAAAGTGGCCGCAACACGACTATTCCGGGTTTGGAACCGTCAGATCCCAAGTAAATTTTTATTTATTTTTTAATTCACAATAAAATATTTGGTACAGATACTGACGATGAAATTGTAATCATGATAATATAGCTAGTCTTCATTTTTAATGATGTGCGCATGTGTATTTGCTTTTATGTTTTCTCTTATTTTTGATATGTATAATATAAATGCAATTGTCGTCTATGTAAAATTTACTTTCTAACTAAAATGGCATAAATTTGCACTTGTTTTGAACTTTTTTTTTTAAAGATTTATGTGAGCTTATATAAAATATGAAAAGTAAAGTAGTTTCATAATATGCAATTAAAAAAAAGATTACAGTGAACCATGTATGTTAAATGAGCCATGTTTGTAATCATGAATTTATTCATATCTTTAAGAGATGGCAACCTGACTGATATCAGCGGAGCCGGCAGTCTTCACAAATTTCTGGTCAAACTTCATGAGAAATTTGGAGAGATCGCTTCATTCTGGATGGGACAAGAGCTCATTGTCAGCCTGGCATCTCCAAAAGTCTTCAAAGAAGTGTCGCACATTTTCGACAGACCTCGTAAGGAGTTATATCTTTTATAATGACTTCTTTGTTTTTGAATATCTATGCGTTTTCTGTCATGGTACCTACTTGATTTGGTCACATTATAGTCAACATTTTGAATAAGTATAATAAAAAAATATCAGACAAAGTAGAATAAATAGAATATGGTGCAGGAATGTTATGCAGGGAATGGGTGAGGAAGAGGGGGTTGTTCTTAAAGAAAATAAAAACAGTGGGGAGTGATAGTCTTACATAAGTCGTCATTATGATTGATATTGACATGCATTCACAAATAATATAAACTCGCTAATTAGTGAAGTTCTCCTGAAAATATTTTGACACTTTGTCTAATTGATGTTCCAGCCTCCCTCTTCTCGTCGTTTGAGCCGCTGATAAAGAATAGCCTTCAGTATACCAATGGAGCTGATGCAAGGAAGAGAAGAAATATTTACGATGCCCCGTTCAGCCATTCCGCTATCATGCCTTACTATGATATGATTCAGAAAGTACAGCCTGAACTTGCTTGTTTTTATCATAATATATCATAACCAGCTCTGGTAACAGATTTTTTAAAAGTGCTCATACATTATTACACCAGCAGCACAGGCCCCACTGTAGTTTGTGGTGAAGAAACTACACACTTTGCCGACACTGATTATTTATGGTTCTGTTCTATGATTCATTTTGGAGTTATGCAACTCAAGTGGTGTTTTTAGAAATGCTAAAGTGTGTGCACCAGATCGCACATTACATGTGTGGTTCTAGTTATTTCTATGGCGGTGCATTTTAATGTTGTCATAAACATTGTTTTGTATTTGGCTGTTGTATTGCATTGGTGTCAATACATAACCAGGACAGGTGAGATAGGGCTGTGAGTCCACACCATGTTGCATTGGAACCCCTTGGACCTATGTCGATGTCTCAATGCTACTTGGGTCTGAAGCTTAATGAGCTTACAAGACAAGCTGCCAGAGGCAGATGTAATGATGAGATGATGAGGCTGCTTGGAGTCCATGCCCTGTACACATTTACACTCTGAGTCAGGTCTTTTACTTGCCTCGGCATAGACATCGAGTACAAGGCACGTCCAATTTCACGTCTCATGGGTTATATCATAGGTTTACCCATTATTTTATTATTTTTTCAGACCGCGAGTGAACTTATTCACAATTTAGACAGCAAGGCGAAAACTGAAGAACACATTCCTCTGCAGAAGTTCATGTTTGCGCTTGCTATCAAAAACATCGCAATAACAAGTCTGGGAGTCTACTTCAAGGATGATAAGGAAGTGCTTAGTCTCCGTCACAATTATGATGTGGTAAGATTACAAGTAGAACATGAATTTGCTGAAAATAACATCAGATATCAACTGCCAATTTGTCTTAACATTACTCCAAATAACATTATTACTTGAAAAATATATACACATAGTAACATTGGCTATAAAATGTATGTAAAAAAATTAGCATTTGGACAAAACATTGTAAATGAACGTAAAGTAGAAAATTTTTATATGTGTCAGCACTAAATAATTGACTGTAACATGCTATATTTCACACTTTCTGCTTTTCAACATACAAGGGGCACCAATGCTAGCATCTTAATTGAAACAAAATGGTGTCCCTTGACCCTTTATGTTTTTTCTAAGTAATCCTATTCACCATCATAACTCTATCAACAAATGAAAACATTGGCCAAACTCAAGCACTGGAGAGCGGACAGCGCAACAATGAATTGCCAAATTGGGAAAGCTGGCTGCGTGGTCACAGTGTTCCAGCTGGGCCATTTGAGCATGGCGCCGCATTCTCGGCACCATGCCCGACTCCCTTTTTGTTTTTCTAACTAGCTGGGCGCCCTATATGCCCTGTTTAGTCTGTGTAGGTGCCCTAATATCCTTGGGCGCCATGCCCATTTCAATTCCTAGCTGCAACACTGGGTCAGCCCTGCAAAAAAAAAAAACTGACGTAACGAACTCTACTACATGTAGCTTAATGCATAAACAGAATTGCACTGGACCACATCTCCACTTCAGACTCTAACAGCTGCTGCTCTAGGACAGACGTAATTTTCGGTATCACATGATTGGGTTAAGATTGGAATGAGAATGTTCAACAATAAAAAAAGAGATTTCAAACAGTTATCTAGATCAAGACAGTAGTATAGTGGATTTTCATGGAAGGTTCTCTGTATTTCCACCAGGTGGCTAAAACAATACTGCAATCCTATTGGCTGTAAAAGTTCCCGCCCTTGACTGTGATTGGCTGAAGCAAAGTGCATCCTAGCAGCAGTATTTTTAGTGCATTTTAATATTTATTTGACACTTTATCATTTGGTTTATATTTTGTTATTTTTCTGAGAAAGTTATATATATATTAATGGAATCAGTTAGTTATTATCTGCTCTGTCTGAAAAGCAAAATGAGTAATAAGAGGAGAGGAAAGGCTTTATGTCTTCCTGAATTCAGAGCTGTTCAGTGAAAAGACTCTATTGTCACAATACCACAGGCAGTTGACAATGATATAAACTATCAAATTATGTAAAGCATTATCAAAAGTTCTTTCATTTTAATATTTTAGTGTTGGTCGGATATGGAATCAAGGTTAGCAGGGAGCATGCCAGAACCGAACAGTGTGCGAGAGAAGAAGTTTGAAGAAGGTTTGTGTAATCAAAGATTTTTGCTGTGAGCTCGTAAAGACATGCTACATTAAAGATATTAATATGAATACGCATTACATGCGAGATTTACTATGCAGGGTAAAATATTCACCTTGTGCTGAAATTAAGTTTCACGTGTAATGCGTCACAATCAAAGTTTTGTGTTACAGCACGCAGTCAAGATTGTATCATCCTACTTTGTATAGATATACATCCCACAAACAATAACCTGTATACCACATAGAAAAGCCATGTGGTATTGCCTATATGGTATATATGTCTATACCACATGGTTTACCCATCAAGGATGGGAAATGTATACCACACACTTCTATGGGAGGCCATCAAAACATCACTTTTTGCAGCTAAGCGTTCGTCGTTTGAACTAGCGCCACCGCTTCAAAACAATAGTTAACCACCAATCAACAGATAGAATTGTCAGCTCTTTGTGAAATTTTGAGTATTTTAATCAGACTAAAATTTACGATTCTAGAGGGAAAAACGTGATGAAATGTCAGTTGTCTGTTCAGTCCACAGATACAAGCTATTGTGTATCAGCGCCGTTGCTTCGGTAAAACAATTGGCCAAACCAAATAATAAATCATTTTCTATCCAAATCTACTTAAAACAAATTCTGACTAGAAATATTTAACAACTGGTATGTAAATATCATTCGTAAATTCCTTTATTAATCTAAAAAAAATGTCCAGGAAAGTTTTGAGGTGATTACGTTGCTGTATATGTCATGCAATGCTCTGATTGGTTGATGGCAATAATTAACCCTCCCAGTGCTTCCTTATTTTACATACACTAAGTGCGTCCTGGCAGGCCCAGACTCTCTATTCTGCTCAAAACATGCGACCACATAGCTTCCTATGAAAATGGATCACAAGATATCAGACTAAAATTTACGATTCTAGAGGGAAAAACGTGATGAAATGTCAGTTGTCTGTTCAGTCCACAGATATCAGTCTTCAAAGGTTGGGCATGAATTTGACAACTGTGACCTCAAAATAAAGGTTATCCTTGCTCGAAGTCACCAAAGGTCTTTCTTTAGTGGATAATTACTGCAAGTTGCATGATCCTAGCAAAAATATACCTAAAGCTGTTGTTTCTACATGTTTAGGGTAGCATTTGGTCAGAAACATGTCATGGTCGCTCATCTTCGAAGTTATCCTTGGTCTTCCTTTCGGGAAATAAGGGATAGTTTGTACAAGTTGCAAAATCCTATCAAAAATATATTGGAATCAAATCATTTCATCTGTTGTTTTGGTTTGGGTAGAGATATTGTTCCTAAAAAACTAAGGGTATAATTTGATCCCTGTGACCTCTGTTGCACAATCCCAGCAAGAATACACCTGAATAACAAGTATATAGTATAAGGCTTGGGTAGAATTTGACACCTTTGACCTCCAAAAGTAAGTCAAGTAAGTCTTCTGCAAAGTCATTTGCAAAGGCCAAATACTTTCTGTAGAGGATAATCAGTGTGAGTGGTTCAACAATTATATAGGCCTTTCTAAAGTTACCGTTTTTACAAGGTTCTGGTAGCCCTCGAAGGTCCTGGGCCTCCATGCGGCGAGGGTGGAAACACTTGGGGTGAAGTCCTCTATCCCCAGTGGCTAAAACAGGACAGTGCACATTGCACAAGCTGCTCCAGCTATCCAACGCAGACAATTATTGATTTTTTACATGCTTCTGGTTTCTACTACCAACTATAGATATTCAATCTTACCTCTACATAGCCCACTCAGGTGCTGCTGAGGTGTTAAACAATAACACTAACTAACTAACTAACAAGGTTCTGGGAGAGTACAACCAAAGTGGTTAGAATATTATGGACCACATCGAGGTCACCCTCATCCAAGGATTTTCTCAACTTAATGTCAACAAAATATTGTTCCAAGGGATAATTCACACAGTTCAGTGCAAATAAAACCATACAAAAAAAACCTATAACATTAAAATGCAAGTGTTAACCAAAATATGATAAAATGAATGTAGGTTAGATCCATTTTCATGATAACAGTATTATTAATAAATGAATAAATACAATTAACAACCTTAATGGCAGCATTTCATGGTTGCATTATATAACGTAAAGCAATTTAACCAAGCAGCATTAATAGGTTAACCAACTTTAGCCATAACACTTAAATCCATTAACCAAACCGAACAGTCTTACATAACCAAAGCAAATTATGGTACACAAATAAAATGAACACCTTGCCCTTGATGGGGTTTTGGCACTTATAAACTATGGCTAAATTGAATGATGGTGACCTTGAATGGTGACCTCACCTATCCAACCAAAGCATAAAGTTAACCATATCTCTAATCAAATTGACTTACCACACATTGTTAATAAATAATAAGACAAATGCATGATATGTTTAATCTATACAAGTGAAATTGTGTAACTAAGTACAAGTGAAGGGTGCCAGCAGTCAGATATTGCTTGGAAAGCAACCTGCTAAGAAATGCACAGAGGAGACAGAGGTCTCCTCAGATTTTGTCTATGGAGGGATCAAGCCCTCTGGGGGCAAATGGCAGACTGTAGAGTGGTGCCCTCTAACCTTAATATGCAATATGCATCAAAGCTAAACAATTATTGAGATCATGTAGATCAGATAAGAAATTTTCCTACCGCAATATTATGGATAATTCCTTCGCGGTTTATTTCTAGGCTTCAAGAAGTTAAAAGTAAATAATATCTATCATTTTCAAAGAATACATAGAACCACGGGACGCCAATAGTACAATGCATTGACATTGGCTCAACTAAAAGTGAAGACATAACCATCTTATTATAATACTCTTTGTTGATTTATCACTATAGCAGGGTAAAGAATTAATATGATGATTGGTAAATTAAAAATTGACCAAAGTGAATATTGACGGGTCTCACTGACTATGCCCCTTTTCCCCATCCATTGAAATTCATTCGTATATGCTACATTTGTACTCTTTCTGATTAGATCAACGGAAAGTAAATGGCAGTTTTCTGATGCTTATATTCTAAATTTTGTCAGCTAAAAAAGGAATGCGCACAGTCATCATGGCTGCCATCGAGAAAAGAAAGAAGGAAGGAGCATCCCCTGGGGAGTATCTCTTAATTGACGCAATGCTTGATAGTGGAGCATCTGATGACATAATTTACGCTGACGCTGTCCTTTACCTTATTGGAGGGTTTCACACAACTGGATTGGGTTAGTATACAAAAGTGGATTATTAGGAAAATTTCCTTCAAGGAATCATTTAAATTAATTTGGCCCTAGGTGTCGCCACAAGTTGATGACATCATTACATGGAGGCTGTGAGGGAAGCCTTGTGTAGCCTTAGATGTATTATAGAGCAGCTCCAGTCTGAATGCAGACCCTCAGGCCGTGTCGTAGATGAGGGTCTGATTGATATGAATATATGACGAACTACGCTGTGGAAGTAGGTCAATCACTAAGCGGCAAACAAATTCTTCTGTAAAATTTGTATGATACGATGTTGCATAACTTTATTTCAACAAGGACTTGCATTGTTGTATTCTTATGAGTAATATACACAGTCAAATTCCTTGCTCCCCCACAAGGACTCTTGCTCCCCTGAAGTCACCAAGACCCTCTCCTGCATAGAGGCCTGATCGAGGGTCTTGCTTCAAGACTAGGCTAGCTCTATTCATGCTTAAGCAATTAGCATCTATATAATATTATATCCACTGTGTCAGTGCAACGGACCGGTATGAAATAGTATTCCCTGAAAAGAATTGTGACAAGGTGATGTTATTGAGGTCACTGGTAAACAACGGTCAGTTATTGATGTCACAAAGCTGACCATTGGTCAATTGCACTGAACCTGAGGTCATATGTGCAATGGCTGGTGCATGAATGGAGATTATATTATGGTGCATAGGATATCACAAGAATTTTACCACTCATGTGAGTTTTGATATTTTGTATAACTTTATCTATGTGACTTCCATCATAAGAGTAAAATGCCAAAATTTTCTAAAATTGGACCAAACGTTATCCTTGCATAAATATCACAGATTATATGGCTGGACATTTTTTTCAGAATATGAGTAATTCTCAGAATTTTTATTTCACAGGGTTGACATGGGCATTTTATTTCCTGGCCAGTCATAAAGAAGTGCAAAAGAAAGTCATCGAGGAGATTCAGAGCGTTCTGGGAGACAAGGATGTGTCACCGGACATGCTGGATGATATGAGGCGAGTTGTGTTTTTTTTTCTAAAATGGTACAAGGTCTTTATCCGTAGTGTTACCACACATGCCACGAGGAGGCCCAAGACTTTCAAGGCATGTGGGATAGCTCGTCTTAAGTGAATTCCACATTGTCCCATGTGACTGGAAGAGCTTATTGTAAAAGGTTGAAATTTGAAACACACTAAATTTAAATTATAGCGCATTAAAGTCATTCTTTTTTTTGGTGTTTTTTTAAGGTTTTCATGTCTTTAATACTTATGCACTTATGCACTGTATGATGTTACAGCAGATCGCATTAGCTGAGGGACTGCCTTAATCAGCCAATGGGAGTCCTGGACTCACATAATGTCCTCTTAACAGATTATTTTCCAAGTCTGTGATATTTAATGTAAGATTTTCGAGACTAAAAGAGCACCCTCTTTGTTATTTTTGCAGGTACCTAAAACAGGTGATAAATGAGACACTCCGATGTTCCATTTTGGCACCGTGGGGCGCACGATTCCAGGATAAGGAGATTGAAGTCGGAGGACACAAAGTGCCCCCTGGTGTAAGTGGCTGTAATTAAACGCTACAAATGGAGAACTAATCATTATGTGAAGGGCTCTGTCGGCTGTTGTGTTTGATGACGACATCATCTGTTGCTACTGGTTCGATATAGGGCTGGTCAGCTCATCTCGCGGCATGAGTCATGTGTGACCTAGGACCTGGAAGCAATAGCACAATGCATGATGTCACAACTACCCAATTATTGATGAAATCATACTAGTATTGCACATTGGTGACATCATATAATGTATTAGTATTTCCTGGTATAAGGTCGCATGAGAACTGACCAGCCCTTTCGTGGGTTGGCACGCTTTATGACAATGAAAACACAGCCCCAGAAGAAGTACACGATTGTTGCATAAAACTAAATGTGAAGATAATGGACCAGAAAATACCTGAAATGCCACGCTAATTATTTTAAGCCCCCTTGAGAGCTCATGATACATACAGTCATTCCCAAAAGGTAGCATTCAATTGAGCAAGATTACACACACAAATAAAGTCATCTAGGCTAGGTTGCTGGCTCCTTTTATAGAGATTGTTAGATATATATGAATGAGAGACAAGATGCGGAAATGGAAGTGAATTGCTTAAGCATATGTAGACTTTCGCGTCCTACTTGTGTTTCCTGTGTTTGTTATGGTTCTCAGAACAGCTGTTGGTAAACTTAAGTTAAAAATTTTTTTTAAAGAGAGAGAAAAAAATTAAATTTACTGCTCAGTATGAGTATTACTAATTTATAATTCTACAAAATTATATATAGAATATATAGAAAATTTTTATTACAGACCCCAATGATACTTTCACTAGGAACGGTTCTTCATGATGAACAGTTGTTCAAGGAGCCTAACAAGTAGGTTGTTCAAATTGTCCTAATGGCTGTTTGATTAAAAAAAAAAGGGGGGGCGGGGTTGGATTGAAAAGGAAGGTTTTTGAAAAGAGAAAAAGAGGGGGTGAGGGGTTTGTCAAAAAACAAAAGCGGGGATGTGGGCATCTTAAAATTTTCCTGTCCATCCCCCTCCTCTCTTTTTTAAATGGAACATTACTAAGGGTACATTTCGACAATTGAATTATCCAGGCTCTCGCAATTCTAGTTTCGTTTTGTCTGTCAATGCAGGTATTGGAGATTTGTCTTCTGCATGGATTATAGTTTAATCAAAATATAGTTCACAGTGCTCCTGAATACACTTCAGGATTAAAAAATTGGACAACAATTTTGGTAGTAGTTGCTCTAAGATTAATCTTAACTCAAAAATTAAATACTTTTGTTGGGAAAATATTTATAATAGTGGATTTTGAATGTTTTTTTTGTATATCATACCGAGTACTTTCTGGTAAATGAGTTCAGGAAACTTAGCTTATACTAACAGGCTGCATTGGCAGAAATTTTGTTCAATTTTCACTCTGAAGTTTATTAGGAGCACTGTGAGTTGTTTTGCTATCAGGAGGTCCTAGACGTCTCAATTTCAGTATATTGCATTTTTGCTGGCAAGGAAAACAAAGAGAGTTTTGGGTATAAAAATCAATTTTGTTTATTTTTAAAAGATAAATGTAAGAGCTACATGTGTCCCTTGTTTTACAAAGGATGTAAATCATTATTGAAAACATATTCAATGGACGGATAAGCTAATACAAAATATAAGGCACAATTGATAATGATAAACAGCAGTTACATTTAATAAAGGTTTTGAATATATAAAAGTCTACGATGTACAATATTAAAACTATCTGGGGTTAGATATAAAATAGACAAAATGCTTATGATTATAAAAGTTTTACATGAGGTAAGGAATGAAGCGTTAACCAAATGAGTCAGTGAGGGATTCTCTCGAAAAGAGCGCCATAGCGAAGCACTCAACAGGAGAGCGTAGCGGAATCCCATATTATGCTCCATTTAGATGGTTTTCCTATTTTTCTGAGCGGGCCATAACCAACAAAAATGTTACTGAACTCCCTCCTGCGCGCAAACTGAACTTGTCTTGCGTAATAAAGACAATAAAAAACAAACAATCAAAAAAATTTGTAAATATGAGGGATATAACTATTACGCATTCAAATTGTCTGTGAGAAGAAATCTGTTGACAAAGCCTACAGAAAGTGTTACCTATCTGAACTAAAAAAGCCAATACTTTACATTTCAGATTTGACCCAGACAGATTTGATGAAGACGCAATGAAATCCATTCCGAACTTTGGGTTCGAGCCTTTTGGCTTCGCAGGAAAAAGAAGATGTCCTGGCTATCGTTTTGCTTACGTAGAAATGACGATAGTTCTTGTGACCTTACTGCGGAAATTCAAATTTGAGCTAGTAGAAGGTCAGGTGGTAACTCCTGAGTATGGATTAGTTACGAAACCAAAAGAAGAGATTTGGGTCACTGTGTCACCCAGGAAGTAACTGGGTCATGAGGTCAAGTAATTTGGATAATGAGGTCAAGTATACCTAAATAATATTCGTGAAGTCTCTAAAACTCAGATTGAGTATTTTGATACATGCATGAGCATGATGAGGTTGTGACTTCTAAATTTTAGAAGTAAAATGCTATTTAATGTAGAGATCTGGTCAAACTAATGAAAATGTCTAAAAATACGCATTAAATCCTGGGGATATGTTTGGGTGGGGGTGTATCCTTAATACGTCTTAAATCCAGTTCTGATATTTAATTTGTCTTTAAGTTTTGAGTGTTTAATGGAAGATGCACCCATCCATTCCGTAAAACCACCCTTGGAATTCACTGAATTTAATTTACTACCAACAACTAGTTTTAATATTGTCACTACAGACAGGCCGATATGATATCACGATAAGCTAGTTATTTGCCCTCAGGGGGCCTGATATCATATCGAGCTGTGGTCCACCGATCCCTGTCCCTCTCATTCCGCCCCGGGCGATGTTAATCATTATGCTAATTAGTACAGAACGGTTCTTTGATACATTGCCCTCAGGCGTTTAGGCTAAACACTGCACTGTACTTAATGACATAAAAATGTAAATAGATGTAAATAGCTTAGGGGCACGCTTCTGTGAGCTCTCCATTTTGTACTGGTCCTAGTATAGAGGTCTTAGTATAGAGGTGGTTCATGGTTCATTGCTGGAGTATAACCCTTAGCACATATATTATATTATTCATTCGAACTCTACACAATGGGGAGCGAGGACGTCGGAGAGAAGTTCATGAAGTTCATGGGTGGTTCACCTTTGGAGGATTCAGAAGAGAAATATGAAACCTCTGATGTCGATTCCGGGGCACAGTCTTCTACAGGGAAAATAGACATTCACTCAATAGGGAGTAATAGTAACTGGCTAATTTTTGGTAGGCTTCTTCCCAAGAATGAAGTTATTTTCATTTGTCAGGTAGTCATTCTATATATTGTCATCATCACTTGTATTGTCAACCTCTCGATGCGCAATGGTGATAGCAATTTATGGACTGCACTCTTGTCTTCATCCCTTGGAATAATGCTCCCCCAGCCAACATTGTCAACTAGGAAACAGTGACATTTTGACACCTGACAAATCGCCCAATGATTACACCCCTGGGCTAATCTTTGAGAGCCATCTCAAATGCTCAACGACAACTCTGCTTCACCTGGCACCACACCTGTGCTATGTCCTCTGGGTTAATGGAGCTGAATGCTCTCCATGGATTGGGTTAACTCAACCTCAGGACATGCTCATTTACACAAACCTTTGAACCAATGAATGTGATGCATAGTATATAAGGTGGCATGTTGGGTGTAAAGAGTATTCACTTCTTCTTCACAAATCAACATGACTAGCAGCCAGCTTAACTCCGAGACTCCACAAGGTGCCAGTGGTATGACTATATGCCTGTCTGAGAAAACAAGAGTCATCGCCCATGCCGCTCGTCAGTACAAGGCTGGATACATAACAATATCCAGGTACAACGACGATACCAATAAGTGGCGGAACGTACACATCGCTAAGAAGTCCTTCGAGAAAATTAAAGAATCATCATGTGGGTTACTCGATGCTCTCACGAATCGCAAGACAATGCAACTACGGCTGACTAAGAAACAGTTTCTGATGATTACGAAGTTCCAAAAGTATAACAAGGAGGAGTTGTACTTTTTATCTATACTACATCCTAAAACCGAGCAGGACAACCTCACCGATGCCACTGAATACACCCATAGTAAAACCATCAATTTACGTCTGGAAGAATTCGAAAAACTTCACGTCTCTTACGATCAACTTTACCTCGTTATTACAACACCTCAGGCTGAGGACAGTAAGCAGGGTCACCTGGAAGAATATCCAACGGTCAAGTGCTTCCGCTGGTTCATTGAAAAAAGAGGTTTTAGGTCACACACAGTGTTCCTCACTCGAGAACAGTGCGAGGCTAATGTTCAGAGCTTCATTCAGTCAGACAATGATGATGAGCCCATGGAGCCATCCACTTATGTCATCGAGCCTGAACAAATATTACGGCCGTCAAAGCTCGAAATCACTCAGAGAGTATTCCACTGTCTCCTTCTCGAACAGATCGGCTATGATATGACTGACATGATCATGATGTCACCTCCAGCAGAAGTTGTCAGGAGTACAATAGAAGAGAAAGTTACCAAGGACCATGTTCTGAAGATTGTCGACGAAGTCGCCTCAATGCTCAACCACAAGAGACTGTATTTCCTGAGCGAAATTTATGATATTTTCACATATGTTGGGGGTATAGGTAAAATAGAGGCTGACATTGTAAAGGCAGTCAATCCACCTTCTCTGAAGACCGAGAGATTGATCGATTTTTGTTTTGGTCTGGTTATGAAAAAAGACCCCAACACCGCTGTGCCTCAAGTATGTGTCCAGAATCTTGTGCATAGTAGGGCAAACGATATGTAATTTTGCGAGTCTTATAATAAAAAATTTTCAAAAGTGAACACTTCATTTTCACTTGTTTCTTTCTTTTCATTAGGGTGGCCTGTGACTTTCATGTTCATGAAAAGGCTGACATACGTAATAAATTATGCTACTCTATTTAAATGAATATTGCATTAGTTGCCAAGAAAGCTTTGTGAAATTCACTAAATGAGAAAAAGTCAGCAGATTTAAGTTAAAAAAAGACTTGGCAGTCTATCTTTTTTAATTGAATATGCCTCAAGGCTGTTAAGTGTAATTTCACAGTTTCACACATCATACATCAAACAACTTCTTGCATATTTCGCAGTTTCACACATCATACATCAAACAATTTCATACATATTTCACAGTTTCACACAGCATACACCAAACTATGGAGTGGTGTGAAATGTTAAGTGTAGTCATAAACAAATTTCAGTTCACGCATCATCAATTTCTTACATATTTCACGGTTTCGTGCATCGTGCATCAAACACATATTTCACACATCATACATCATATATCACACGTCAAACGGTGAGCGGCTGGTAACAAATGTATACTACTACTACTACTACTACTACTACTACTACTACTACTACTACTACTACTACTACTACAATGGTATTATATTCAATTTACAACAAACAATATGACAATGTATAATAATAATTTAAAAAAAAACATTTAATTGCAATATAAATTCAAACCCCTCCAACACTGCTCTACTTTACTCAACTCTACTCTACTCTACTCAACTAAAAACCGTAAGGTTCAGTGTCATATGTACCGGGTAGGAGTCGTCGCTTGGAGTATGTAACACGGAATTTTTTAAGTTCTTCCTTGCTAAACAACTTAAACTTGTACTTATCACGCCTGATCTTGCTATAGGCTACTTCCACATGGGGCTGCTCATCAGGGGGCAGAGGGTTGTTGTCAGGGTCAGCCCAGAAAAGCACTAGTCTACAAATTCTATCGAAGTTTAAGAGTTTCGACACCTCGTGATTCAGTGTGAAACCCTTGAGCTTTGTTGTTCGCTCCTCATCGTCATTTGTAATAAACGCATATGACTTAGGGCCACTGCTAACAAACCGCGAGATGTGCTGACCCTTCTTCAATTCATTTGTCCACTGCCCCAAATGGTCTCCCATGTCAGGAGTGTACTCATCTAATTCCGTGTCATCATACTCGTAAATAACCGAATCGGTGTCAAAATACAGTACCCTCCTACCCAGTTTATTGAGTACATTGAACAATCTACTACGTGCATTGGCGGTCGTGAACGCTGCAATGAATACATTCACGTGTCCCATTTCTGGTAGGAAACCCTCCGAGTGCGAGTACTCTAACATGCAACGTTTCTCATCAAGAATATGCATGCCCTTCAGAGAAATAGCGGGGTTTGTGAGCAATTTAAAAATGTCAATGCCCTGCTCGACTAGTTGGTGAGTACGATGGTTATTGTTCTCGCCGAATTTCCCCCAGAAGCTGTTAAGGAGTAGCTTGTTTGTTGCCCTTTTCCCCTGATTTAGTGAAATACTACCAGGGTCCAGGCAAATACCTTCCACTGCCTTATACTGAGCGATGTAATCGCTCTTTTCGGAGTCAGACATGTCAGCCGAAGGCCACCCTGACGCCTCCTGCTTGCCCTTCAAAAACATATTGACATAGTCCGAAAACAGACCAGGAGTCTCCTGAGTCTTGTCAAATGTTGCCCTTTCTTTGAAATGATAAATTTCAAACAGCTTTATGATTGTGTAGCCGACACTGAGGGCGTCCTGAAGGTCAATAGTGGTCCATGTACCGGTCAGGTCTCTCTTCTCGTCTGAGCAATTGCATGCTTCTTTTGACTGGGTAGTAGCACATGTGAGGCAGAGGGGGAAAAACAGCTTACCATTTAACCTAACGGGGAGGCACGGGTGATACAGTCCACGAGGTGGTCTCACCCGAGCCTGAATGATGCCGAAAAATGCACTGATGTCTGTGCCCTGTGGTTCCACAATGACCTCAGGAATACCCACAGGGAAAACGTCATTTTTTAACACCATAGGGTACAATGAACAGATATCTGTGTACCCTATTTTCCTCCCTTCCTTGGCTTCATGGTATAGTTTGACAGCATTTACCCGACCACCATAGAAAGAGGAACGGGGGTCCAGTCGAGGTAAAAGTTCACAGGCGCTTTCTATTTCGTGGAGCATCTGGTTACTTTTCAGCATCAGTCGATACTCGCACTCCCACACAGTGTGAACCTCGAAATTGAGTACCAGCCTGAGATAGGCTAACCTGTCCATAGTGCGTATGTAGAGCGTCTTGAGACTTTCACCAGTGTGAGGGTGTCGGATGTTAGTCGAAACCTTCTCACCACCAAAGCACCACTTACAGCCATGAAAAACACAACCGTAAAATTCCCATGCAGTCTCCTTGCCAGTGGTCACATCAATGTGATAGCCATCTAGCTTCAGCCACCCGTCACCGCTCTGGTTTCGCACCCGGTGCTCTCCACCACTACGGGCGTGCTGAATAGGTACGCCTCGTCTCCGCGACTCATATTCCAGCCAAACAATGGACGATCTACTGTGCGCGTCTATTCCAGCGAACCCGCATGAAGGCATTCGGGCAAAGGGGGTTGACTCAAACTGCATGGAGCTCACTTGAGCGCTGTCCCTTTCGATTATTTCTCCCCCTTCCCCTACAAGTTTCATGTTGTCATTTTGCAGGAGCCCCTTAACCACTCTACCATCGGCTAGAGTAACTGAATATGTTTCAGTTAGAAACATGTATCTGTAGGTTGCCATGCAGACACTAGCCAGAGTGTTGTACTGCAGGGGGTCAATGCCTATGGTCTTTGTAACCCTTTCACCACCCTCGCAGACATCAACGACTTCTTCCCTTGAAGTAATACCCAGAAGCCAGCTCCTGAAAGCATTACAACTTTCCTGCAGGATATTCACATCATCCTCACAATAGGCCAGTAATTCGTTTTTGAAATGAAACACCTTCCCCCTCTGAGAGACATACCATTTCATGAACTCAGTCCGAGCCTGGGGCTTCATGGCATTCACTCTGTAGCAATAGGGGTGTGGCATTGGCCCGACACCCTTCAACCCGAACACTTTGGGCATCTGACTCAGGGGGAACGTGAGAAAGTTCAGGGAGTCAATCACTCTGAACTTACCTGTGTCAATCGCAACTATCTTGCTCCCCCTGTATATCACTTTGGGTAGTTTACACATGGTGCAGAAGATGTACTTTGCTATGAAGTATGCATCATACGCCTGGCCATTGTGAAAGATGAGCGTGTAACCTTCGAATTCCTTAGCAAAAAAAAATTCACAAAATTCAGTGGCTGTGGCATCACCAAAAAAGCGGGCCGATCTCATTCCGCATGCATCACTGGACATGCAGAGAGCTCTTTCAGGGTGCCCCCTAGCCGTAGCGCTAGAGGTGAGCTTTGAGCATTTCTCACATGCAGTACCGCAGTGGCTACAGTGCTTATTCTCGCGGTATGTGTGCTCAATGCAGTGTTCACACTCCCAGTGGGCGATGAGAAGATTGGGGGTGTGGTACTCTGTAGTGGGGTCAGTTTCAAAATCTGCAAACATATATTTACAGGAGACTCCCCTGGGTTTGCGTTGTCGTATGTAGCAGAAATGAACACCTGACACCCACTTCTTACAGATTGTGCACTCCCTCATGCCACACCTGTGCTCTTTCGATGGTGCATAGAAAGCTCCGCAGTCTTTACACTTGTGAGCGCTTGAACAGACACCGTTTTCCATGTGCATGCGTGCACACTCCTCCGACTTGATGAATCTGTTACATTTCGGGCAGTTATGCTTTTCATCTTCCACGGCAACACATGGAGAACTACGACACGACACACACTGTTCACAGCCTTTGTGGCCATAGCGTTTGTCGTACGGCTGAAGGCACTTTGAGCAAAAAGCGCTCTTTCCAAAAATACAGTGCACACGTGTTATTGTGTGGAAATGTCCTACAGCCCTGGGTTTCAGAGGGTCACTCACATAAAGTAAATAAATTGTGCGCTGACGATGAGCTGCACCGGCATAAATGGCCCTTGTTCCAGAGCCTCTGCTGAACACTACAATGCGCACATTGGCTTCCCTCTCAAAAGCAGGAATGTCGGTGAAGGTTGGTACGTCGCCGACATTGAACCCTACACGTGCGTGCAGCTGCTCTGCCTTCGCCTTTTGCAGCTTACGCTTAGGGTTAATCACTTGGTAATAAGCTGATCGGGCTGCCAATTGTGCAGCTCGGTTTGATGAGGGAATTGCATCTAGATCAGCTCTAGCGAGACCCACAACAATTGACCGTGCAAGGCACAATTTGTCATCATTTCCTATTTTACAAATACACCTGAACTTGTGCAGATCATCGACATAATTGAGTCCGTCTCCACGCCCAGCACCCAGAGGGTTACGTATAACACCTACATGAATTTCAAGGGCCTCATCTAGATATAGCTCATCATCCGACTGTAACAATGTTTCCAGTAGTTCAAGAATTCTAAAAATGTTAATCTGATGTAAAGGCATAAGGCCTAGAGTGTGGGGGCTATAGAAAGCTTCATTCTGAATGAAAAACCGTACAAGGTCGAAGGGGTTGTAACTCTCTCTGAGGCGCTCCAGGATGTCTTCAATCACTCCTTCTAGGCCTCCCATTATGTCGCGTAGATTGACCCCTGACCAGTTTGCATCAAGGTGCACCCTGTATACGGTCTCTCTGGCTGCACCCCCATCAAACTCTAGATCACGTATATTTTTTACATCAATGTGTCTATGGAAGTTCACCGAGTAATCAGGACCATCAAAAATCATGTTGTCTTCAAAATCGCCATCACTACCACCATCATCATCATCATCAACAGCATCATTAACAATAGGTACATTTTCTCCTCCTCCTCCTCCTCCTCCTCCTCCTCCTCCTCCTCCACCCTCTCTATCTCCTCCCTCACCCACTATGTTGTTATCATATAAAATGTCCATAAGTAGTTTCATCTCATTGCCATCATGCAGCTCCTCAAGCTCTAACTCCTCAACATCAACCTCACAGTCGCGTGTCAAAATTTCTTTCAAGCTGAAATAAAAAATAATAAAAAAATAAAAAATATGATTTAATTTCATTTATTTTTTATTTTAAAAAAAAGAAGCTGTACAGAGACTTCGCGTATAATGGTATGCAATAGCACTGGGGCACAAACATACTAAACTAATGACGACTTGTTTGCTACATCAACCGGTCCACTGCTGGCATTCTCCCCCTCATGGCTGTCATCATTCTTCTTCTTCTTCTTCTTCTTCACCACTGAACCACCATCTCCACTGTTCCGCTGCACGCCATGGCTCTCTCTACAGAGTAATGAAACCTTATGTCATTATCCTCAATTCATGGAGACATTGCTAAACATGCATCCTAAATTCATCCACACACACACACACACACACACACACACACGCACGCACGCACGCACGCACGCACGCACGCACGCACACACACACACACACACACACACACACCTCAAAATGGAATGGTCAGTAGATGAAGTCCCCTCACATGGATCATAATCGCACTCCCCACTCATCAGGCTAGAGGCCGAGCTGGTCGAAGGCTGAGGTCTGGAGGAGAAAGAATAAATAAAAAAACACTGTTAAGCACGGGTGTACATTGTAAATAGAATGCTTTTGTTTTTTTTTGTTTTTTTTAATAATAATAATTAAAAACTTACTCATTGGTTAATTTTAGTTTCTTGGGGGGAGGGGCTTCATTAGGGGCTGAGTTGAAACACGTGAAAAAGGCCTCAATCTCACGGGTCCTTTTCTGGTGATACTGTAGCTCCTTCTTCAAACGCTGAAAAAAAAAAAGAAAAAATATTGTCAAACCATACCATTCCTATAGTGTCAATGTTAATTAATTAATTAATTAATAATTCGCAAGCACTGGGTGCTGATCGCGTACATACCTTGAGTATTTCACTCTCGGTTGAGCGAAGAGCATCGTCATCATCAGCAGTGTCCCACTCCTCATCCTGGACATACACAGCACCTGGTTCAGTGGAAGGTGTCTGCTGTTGGGCAGCCAGAGGTCTCTGCAGTATTTCGCTCTCCAGCAGCTGAAGAGCATCGTCATCATCAACAATGTCCCACTCCTCAGTGCACGCATCGTACAGTTTAACATCATTATCACCACTAGAGGTGTTTATTCCAGCCAGTGGTAATGTTGAAGTGGAGGTATCCACTGCTTGAGGCACAGAGACCCTCGAGTGGGTGTGATCGCACCGTCTCATCGGTGGTACACGTGAGTTGGTGCGAATGTCGGCATTCCCTCCTCCCACTCCTTCTTCTGCTGACTCACCAGGCACCCCGGAGTCCTCGATATCGCTGTCGTCGTCGACGTTGTCGTCATCGTCAGTGCCACTATCGCTGTCAGTGCAACTGTCGTCCTCGGTGTCTGCGTCAGTGCCGGTATCTGGCTCATCGTCAGTTTCGTAATCACACCCATTTACAGCCTGTACAGAGGCTGAGCAATTGTCCTTAGCAGTAGTAGTAGTAGTAGTAGTAGTAGTGTCAGTAGTAGCAGCACTAGTAGTAGCAGTAGTGATAGTAGTTGTAGCAGTAGTTGTCATGCTGTCAGTGCCCACTTTACTGGTGACTGTACTTGCAGCCACACTTGCACTTGTACTTGCACTTGTACTCGCCACTGCACCCGTAATAGTGCTATCACCGTCACAGCTGGCTGTTGTGCATGACTCGACAGAAAGCTGACTCTGCAGCTGCCTCTGCCTCTGCCTCTGTCTCTGGCTGCTAGTAAGACTTAGAGACGACTTTCGTGCAGTTGACGGCGTCGCTTCTAATAAAACATGGGCAGGGCGTTGAACATTGACCTTAGTCTTGACCCGAGTCACATTCTGAGCACGAGTCTGAGCCCTTGTGCGAGGTGCTATGGCCTTGAGTCGAGACTCCGACTCGGACGGAGACTGATGTTGAGGTCTGGGCTGAGGTTGTGTCTGAGGCTGAGGCTGTGCCTGAGACCGAGGCTGTGGCTGAGGCTGTGACTGAGGTTGAGGCCGAGGTTGAGGAGAGTCTTCCACCTCCGTCATATCGATATCCATTTTCTCCTCGACTCTCGGCTGAGCTGCACTGACTCTTCGGGCCATTTCATTCAGGTCCTCCATAACCTGGTCCGCAAGACTGTTAGAAAGAAAACAAAAAAAGAGACATTTTGTTTAAAAAACAGCAGAAAAAAAAATCATGGAGAAGTCTATGGGTGTATTCAAGTTCGAGTCACCCGCCTCTACGGTTATAGCGGGGCCATCAATGTCTGGTAAGACTGTCCTGACTCTAGCCATTTTGAGGAATGCGGAAGCCATGTACACCATACCCCCTGAAAGAATACTTTACGCGTACGGTGTACATCAGAAAAAGTTTGATGACTTGGAGGCTGAAGTGACAAATCTAAACGTCCATCACGGACTGCCTACTCGTGAGATGATTGAGGAATTGAAAAGTGACAATGACACAGGCCACAGCCTACTCGTACTCGATGACCTCATGGATGAAATATGTAAATCTAGCGAAATGTGCTCTCTCTTCACGAGAGACGTGCATCACAGTCGCATTTCAGTCATCATGATATCTCAAAACGTCTACCACCAGTCGCGATACTCGCGCACCATCAGTCTTAACACTAGTTATTTGATATTGCTAAAAACATGCCGTGACTTACAGCAGATACACTTCCTCTCACGTCAGATGTTCCCCGACACTCCGAAGAGGCTAGTCGAAGCTTACGAGGACGCAACTCGCCAACCACGTGGATACTTAGTAGTGAATAACTTGACCAGTTCAGGGGACGACGACGTGCGACTGAGTACCTCAATTCTACCCTCGGACACTCTCGTGCTATACACTCGTAAATAATGGCTGAGAGAGCGATTAGTTGCATGAAGTTCTTAGAACTTTTAACAACCACTTACAGGATGACAGCTCGACTCAGTCGCACCCTATTGGCAGATGCGACCCGTGAGCAGGTGCTTTGCATAACAGAAGTCGTCCTGAACACTTTGGAAGGGAACGTCGAAGTACCCAGCAGTGTGCTACGACAGTTAAGCAGGGGCAAGCGTGTTCTCAGAAAGGTTACTAGAATTGTTCGAGGAACTGATGACCGCTTAACTTCGTCCATTAAAATCAGCGTTGCGTCACGGCGTCAGTTGAAGCAGGTTTACGTGACGCACTACAAGACTCTGGTGGAGTTTTTAGAGCACTGTCTACCCCACTTGAAGAAATTACTGTCTACCCTAGATGACTCTGACAATGAAATTTAACAAGAAGGTCTACGTGATACCTCATGAAAAATACGAAAGTCTTATGGAGGCCAATAGAAAGAAGTCGCAAGATGAGCCAGGGCAAATGGCCCCTGCCGCTGCCATAGGCAGCGGAGCGGGCCAGTTGCCCTCCCTGCGGGATCTGAACGGTGAGCCGACTTCTAGCCTGTCGCAGAGTCGGGGGAGAGGGCTCATTGAAAGCGGTGGGGGGCCTGTCAGCAATGGAAATACATCGCTAAATGGGTCGGTGTCGATGGCATCTCCGACTCCGCTGGATGAAGACTCTGACAAATTCCCCAGCGACGCGTCTAGCAATCAGTCTAGGAGAGGTGCGAGAAGTGTGAGCAGCGACGCCGCTTTGAGAAATATTGATATTGATATTGACATTGATACTCGTCTGACTTCTACTTCTCACCGAGATAAAGCGCGTCAAATATTGAGGGCACTCATTCCCCGCAACTCTGCTGGCTCAGGGGCTCACACTATAGATTACTCTGCGTTCCTACTTCACACTCAATCTAGCGAGTTCCCTGTGCCCGCTGGACATCACAAGTTTTACTGGCTCATGTTAGAGAGAGATGTTCCTCTTAGCCTAGTCTCTAACGTCAAATTGAGGCGTATATTGCACTACATGAAGAACAAATACTCCAGGGGGGAAGAAGAAGAAGAAGAAGAAGAAGAAGAGGAGGAAGAAGAGGAAGAGGAAGAAGAAGAAGAAGAAGAAGAGCTTAGTCAAGAATTTGGTAACAGGGAAACCGGTAAAAAGAGTTCTTCCTCCGGTTCTGGCTCTGGCTCTGGCTCTGTCTCTGCCTCTGGCTCTGGCTCTGGCTCGGGCTCGGGCTCGGGCTCTGGAGCGGTGAATAGGAGGAAAAAGAAAATAGAAGCTACTGATGAGGAGGTGAATAAGAAGAAGAAGAAGAAGAAGAATAATAATAATAAACTTAATTGGATAAGGGTCAAGGCTGTATAATGGTCCTGCCTAAAGATATAGATGCATATTTATCCAGACGTTTTTACAATCCTCGATCGCCAGCTAGTTTCACAAGTGCATCAAAGCTGCACTCCGTAATTAAGAGAGAAGGACGCTACAACATTAGTCTGAGTCGAATTAATGATTGGGCCAAATCTCAGGACATTGTCACGCTACACAAGGAGGGGAGACAAAAACCTGTCAGATATAGAAGAGTCATTGCACCAGGCATCAATCACCTGTGGGACTGCGATTTACTAGTTCTGAATGGAGAGAGATTTGCACGAGTTAATGACGGCCTTGCTTACATCCTTGTCACAATAGATGTCTTTTCGAGGTTCTGTAGAGCGCAACCTGTCAAGAGCAAAAGCGGGAAACATGTGTGCGAAGGGTTCAGGAAAATATTTGATGGCCCCACTAATGCTGCAGCGACTGCTGCGGCTGCTGCGGCTGCTGCGGCTGCTGCGACTGCTGCAGGCGATCCAACCGGTGAGAGAGAGAGTGATGGAGATGAGGATGACGAATCGAAGAAACTGCCTCGATTTATAAGGAGCGACAGAGGCACCGAATTTACCAACACCCTTGTCACTGCACTTATGGGGGAGCGGAATATAAAGATGATTTTTACAAACACTGAAACGAAGGCCAACTACGCAGAGGCCATGATCAAGGGGTTGAAGAAAAGATTGTTCCAATTTTTCCAATACAGCAACAGTTACAGCTACGCTGATGAGTTTCAGAATATAGTATCTTCGTATAACCGTACTGTTCATTCGAGCATAGGAGTCAGTCCATCACAAGTGGCTAAGTCGAACGAGCAGGACATTTGGGACTATCAGTACGTGACTCAAAACACAATAGACCTAGCGTCTGCTTTCCGGAGGGCCATTTCTTCATCGAGGAACAAGAAACGAAGTGTTTACAAATTCGCCATCGGTGACAAAGTCAGGGTGTCTTATCATAGGAAAAAAATATTTTCTCGCTCATATGACGAGCAGTTTACCGGTGAAGTGTTCTCTGTGAGGGCAAGAAAATTTTCGGACAACGTTGCCGTCTACTACCTGAATGATTACGGGGGTGAGACTGTTGATGGTCCATTCTATTCGAACGAGCTGACTGCAGTAAGGTTTGACCCCGATGCTTTCTTCCGCATTGAAAAGGTGATCAGAACAAGAGTGAGGGCTGACGGTGAAAGTGAGAGTCTTGTTAAATATCAATCGTGGCCGAGTAAATATAACCAGTGGCTACCTACCGCAGGCCTTAAGACTCTGAAGAAGAAAAAGCAGAAGAAGAAAAACTAGGAAGGAGGCAGCAGTCATGTTTATTTACGCCGCTAGCGACCAGACTCTGGGGATCAACCCGAGAAACAGTGCGGGGAGTTTCACTGTGCAAATGCCTGAGTCATTCCCCAAACCAAAAAATACATTACTGAAAGGACAGTGGTACTTGGGGCTTATTGACATAACAGTACCCTCACTAAGTGGCAAGTGGTCCAAATGGGATGTAATGTATGTGACGTGCGCTCAGTTGGAAGGCTCCATAGTGGGTGACACTTACAGTCCAGTGTTACGCTCAATTCCTCTGGGGGAAATAAAAAGGCATAACTATGCACACCTACAGCCAGTACTCTATGTGCCAGTGAGAGTGGCGGACGTGGAGCACCTGTCGTTCGAGCTCAGGGATTCGAGAGGAGACATTTTACAGGAACTTAGTAGTGAGACAGTTCAGGCCACGAGGTGCACTTTGGAACTGTTATGGCGGAGAGATATAAATCACTAGCGGCCATGAAAGCCGAACCGTGGATAGAGCATTTTCAGAAGACTGCAGGGCAGACGAGTTTATGGTCAAAAAAACCTATGGCGGTTGTCATTAAGCCTGGTAAGGCGGCTAGGGGTGAGGGTCAGAGCGAGGTCGGATCGAGTCAGAGCAGAGGCGAACAGAATGGTCAAAATTTACCGCTAACGGTAGTGTCGCCTATTGAGCAGTCCAACGAAATGGCTCATGCAGAACTGGCGGGGAAAATTGATAAAAACCCACTCTCTAAACTCAAGGGCTCAGTCACACCACAGCGTAAGTCAGGGACGCAACGTATCAAGCGCAAGACAGTTGGAGCGAGTGGTGCACCTAGTAAGAAAATAGCGAGGATAAACGACATATTCACTCGTCATGTCAAGCGGTGAAAAAGTTCTAGAGGCGTCAGACCTGGCCTATGAGGATACTCTTAACTTGTTCAGCGTTCCAGCCAGTAACTTGGGCGTCACCGATGTGAAATATCTCTCGCACAAGCCGGTCAACCAGTTTTCAACCGAGAGTGAAGCAAAGTTCCATGTACCAGGCGTAGGTACTTCTTACATTGACCTATCGAATGTATACCTAGCTACCAGAGTGCGAATTGTCAGGGGTGACGGTTCGCTAGTGCCAGAGCGAGGAACTGAGCCAGATGCTGATGCTGCAACTGCAGGGGCGGAGAGTGTTTCTGCAGACGAGGGGGTATGGAGTGTTGGACCTGTTAATAACCTGGCTCAGGGCCTATGGGATCAAGTGGAAGTACGCCTCAACGATCGTGTTGTGACAGGTGGTCAAACAGGCTACAGCTACAAGGCCCTAATGAACACTCTATTAGGTGAAACTGAACTTAATGACTCTGAACTAGAATGCGCAATGTTTCATAAGGACTCTGCTGGCTTCATGGACGACGTCAGTCTCCTGATTGGTTGCAACGAGGGGTTTAAAAAGAGAGCCGAGGCGATGAGTGGGAGCCGCACTGTTGAGCTTCTGGCCAAAGTGGATGTTGATGTATTCAAAGTCAACAAATACCTACTAAATGGTGTCACTATTGACATCACTCTCACGCCAACTTCCAATAGGTTCAGGCTGCTGAGCCCCAACGCCAGTAAAACTGATTACAAGCTGGAAATTGTGGATATTACTTTAATTCTGAAACACGTGACCCCCACTAGTCTCATTCTACTGGGCCATCAAGATGTCCTGGTGAAAGAGATTTCACTGGCCAAATACTTCTACACCAAAGAAGAGCTCAGAAAATTCAATCTGTCACGCGATACATCCTCATATTACATTGAGGACGCATTCAATGGACGAGTGCCGAGTAAAATTGTCATAGGCCTGGTGTCTGGGGAATCAATGAGTGGCAGCCTAGTCAAGAACCCCTACAACTTTCGACACTACGACATCAATTTCATTAACGTGAGTCTGTCTGGCACCCCTACACCAGGGGGGCCTCTGAGTGTTGACTTTACAGCGGATAAGTATCTACATTGTTACTCGGACCTCTACAAGGGGAAACAGAATTGCTCCAATCAGGGGCGAATAACTCGTGAGGAATACAAAGAGGGGTACACCTTGTTCGTGATTGACCTTGCTCCCCAAAATCACTCGGAATTCTACCCCGTGACTCGCGAGGGCTGTGTGAGAATAGAGTTGAGATTCAGATCACCACTGGAAGAGTCAGCTGTTATGCTCACAAAAGTGACATATCCAGGTCTATTCTCAATCGATTACGCACGTAACCTCTATTTGACATGAACACAAACGAGCTATATGAGATACTTTGGAATGACAAGACAGCCTCTTCGTACGTCATGGCAATCATACCCTCGAGAGCGCTGAGCTATGTTAAAGCCGACGGCCGTGAGCGCTGTTACATCGTTAATTGTAATGAAAACTCGTACTTACGCGGCGAGGTGGGCCACTGGATGATCCTGACCATTCATGGTAATTCGAGGGAGAAGCGGAAGTTGAAGAGCGAAGATTCGAGTCTTTTAGAAGTATTCGATTCACTGGGCGAGCATACCTACAACATTTAAAAGTCACATTACTTGTTCGGGGTATTTAGCTTCTACTCACTGCGGTTTCTATGCACTGGCCTATGCTTACTATAGAAGCAGGCAATATGAACCCTCATGTATTTTAAAAATGTTTAAGGAAATAACAGATGTTAAAAGTCACTGCTTAATGCTGTATAGCCAGGGTAAATTGATTTGATGCATAGTAAAAATTAAAATAAATTTTCATTCAAAGTCAGTAATAGAATCGAGATAAAGCATTATTTGCGTATAAAAAAATATTGTTTCAGCCACTTGGTATAGTCTTTTTTCTGTATTGTATTGCACTGTATTGCATTACACTGTATTGCACTGTATTGTATTGCGTTGTATTGTGCAATTATTATTATTATTATTATTATATATATATATATATATGTCATTGGTAATTATTATTATTATTATTATTAGCTGAGGGAGAATATAGGTATTTACTGTATGGTACTGCATGTCCGTCAATAGCGGCTGTTAAAAGTAGTTTTTTTTAATGATGTATAGTATATTATAATTCCAAAAATATTTTTTTATATATATATATATATATATATATATAATATGTCATTTAATAACGACACCAGAATCTAGATAAATGTCTATTTATATATGTATTGTAGTCTATTAAAAAAATATGGTAAATAAAATGAAGTACAAAAAAAAAAAAAAAAAAAAAAACATTGAAGAGTTACGAGTTTCCATGACTGACTGTTAGGGGGAATGAATGTACATTAAAACAAGAGGAAAAAAGGCGACTTACCTGTTTTAAAGCAGAGTGTTGCTGATGGTGTCGTTTTGGCCGCTGGTGATGTCCTAATGCCCACTAGTCCTGGTTGTGAATGGTGTCCTCAGCCATTGAGCCTTGTACTTTTTATACTAAATAATTAGCTGGAGGGGAGAACTGCCTGCTATGGGGGGTCTCCAGAACTCAGCCCCCATGGTCATCTCCCCCTCAGATCATGCAGGTGACATGCGCATCACACAGCTTCAGGCCATAAGTCTTTTCTGCTCAAGTGACATCTGAGCATCCCCAGTGGGTGGCCCCATGACACGCTTATCTCATGATCAAATAAACGTTTTAAGAATGCTCATTTAATACCTGTAGCATCTCAAGCGGGTACAAATAATTTTATTTAATTTTTTTATTTTATTATATATAAATATAAGTTTATAATTTATTTATTAATTTTTATTTATTTTTTTACTCATGAGTGTCTTATAATATAGTGACAGTGACCTGAGTGAAATTTGGAGAGACTTCCTATCAAAATTAGTGGCATTACAATCAGAACTAATTAATATATGTGATGAATAATGACATGTGTGTGCAATAAGAGTGAATATAACTCAGCCCATTGTGTCTAATATACCCTTCCATTTGGCATGCTGTGGCCACCCCCCTAGCCTTCTTTTGTTTTCATTATGTAACACACCGTATTGAGGTCAGACTGAGGGTGATTCTTGACCTGGATAGGGGTGTTAAGTGGTCATTACAGGCTTTTTGTTGGGAGAGAAAGCAAGTGGAAATTGCAAGCGGATCATTTATTGAGTGCCATGGATCGAATTGCTGTCTTTTTGCTGCTAGTGATTAGCTTGAGTCATGCGGTGGCATGGTCCTGCGGAAATGAGGGACAATGCAGTTGCGGCTTTTCGGGGGCCGTACTTTGTAAAGAGGTGGCCGCTGCACCATTCTTTGCTTCTGAACACCGGACAGGCAAAGTACTGACGATTAGGCCAGGAATGGAGAACTTTGACGTGGCGAGTCTCAAGCGCACAATAGGATTCGCTAGAGTTATAGTTATTGGACTTTCTGGTGAACTCTGCCTGGAAATTACTTCAACCTTTCCCTGGGCTCAGTGTTTGGCAGCCGATGTAGCTGGAGTGACGGTGACTTCATTGATAAAGACCACAGTCGAGATCGATTACGACCATTCACATGAACCCCATGCACCTCTCTTTGCATCCAGAAAGGCTTTAAGGGGTTATGGCACTGGGATGATCGTGTGGACGACAGTGAGCAGCATTTTGGGAGGAGTTGTGACATGCTGCATTCTGGTGAGTCTCGTGAACTTACATGCTCGCATCAATAGCCACGCCAGGGCCGACGATCCAGCAATGTGCGCGATTGATTGCTGTTTGAAATGTATGGCAATAATGCTCCTCCCTGCTCATCTGGCTGCAAAATGCTGTAATTGTACTTGGGGCAATCTACATACGCTGGAAAGAGGAGACACCCCTCCTTCAACTGCGTTCACTGCTTAGGTGGGTTTTTTTTTCGGAAATGCTTAAATACTGCTGCAAAATACTATAGTTGTAATACCGTAATACAGTAATGAAGTTTGTGTTTGGTGCAGTTATTGACAGCACGGAGTAAGAATGGTCAAAATTGAAAAAAAACGTCATAGTCAATGTGCACTTATTTTTTCAGAGGAGAGATGGAGCCTTACGCCTTTTCAGAGTCCTGTCAAGGCTGATGAGGTTTTTGTTAGCGGTATGGCTGGTTTTTCGGGATGACGACTTGATGCGCAGAATAGAAGATAGACAACTTGTTGAGGAGGAGGAGGAGGAGGAGGAGGAGGAGGAGGAGGAGGAGGAGGAGGAGGAGGAGGAGGAAGAAGATGCGGTGGTGGACGACCCGTATCTTCAAGCTAATGACGATAATGAGGAGGATCGGGGTGCCCCTGACAAATTTAAACGGGTGAGGAGTAGCAGATGGCTTGATCAAGGCAATGTTATTCATCACCGGTTGAGATATGTCAGAGGCGCTCAGCCTCGAATGTGATGTCTTTTTTTTTTTTTTTTTTTTTTGGTAATTTTTGCGATTTTTTTAAAATTTTGTTTTTATGCACTTTGATATGTATGAAGTAGTGCCCCATTGTGTATATATGTGTATATGTATATATTGCTGTCATAGCCATGTATTGCTTTTTTTTTTCTTACTCTCTTTCTTTATTATTATTATTGACTCTTTTTTACATGTGCCACTGATCAGTATGTACAGTCCATCAATGGAAGCGACTTGCTGATTGATGCACTGTACAGTCTGGACTTTTTTTATTGCAATTTTTTACTGATTTATTTTCTAATGTCATTTTTCGTTGTTCAGTTTGTCTCCAGCTGTGCTGTTGACTCCTGTGAGGCATGTTATGCTTATGTCTACGGTGACTTTTTTAAAACTTACATTTTTACATAAACAGGAATTTTTTAACACTGACTTTTTTTCTTTTTTTCTTCATTTTTAAAACAATAATTTGTATACAGAGAAGTTGGGAATTTACAGATCAAAAAGAAAGATAATACACAAGCTGTGTTTGTCATTAACAACCCTTATCAGTACATTTAGGGTAAAAACGGCAAACAAAAAAAGGGGGGTGTACTTGGCGTGAATTAGCCCCGAGGGTGTATACAATAGTCAAGCGTGCCATTTAAGAGGCAGGCTTGTTGACTGATGCTGATGACTGCTTGCCATATTGCTCACAGCTTGAAGTCCCTTATCTGTTAACATTCTCAATGCAGCCTTCTAATTTGGGGTTCCATTTACATTGGGGTAGCAAATTGAGTATGACTGTGACAGGCCTAGGGGTGTAAGGGGCTTGCTCTAGTGTCACTTATGGAAACAGCAGGCACAAAGTGACACCTAAATACTCTTAACAGTATAATGCCAATCACAGTGGGGAGTACTGAGAGATTGTGCTTTCATTTCTGACTGACTGAATTAATGCATATACACTGACTTTTATTCTTAAGTATTGTAATTTGTAACAGTGTAATTTGTAGCTCATAATTTTGAAACTATGATCTAAACTGGCTAGTTTCATGACATAGTTATAGTTCAAATGCTATCTAAAAGAGCATTATAAAATTTACATTATAGATGTACAAAAAAAATAGTAAATAAATACATTTTCAGTCAAATACCAGAGTTCAATGATCAGTCACATACTTCAGAGGAAATGGAGTTCATTTTAAATAGTTAATATAGAATTCAAGATTTATTAATACACAGGGGTTTAATATCTCATTTAAAAAAAAGTGTCACCGAAATTAGAACTTTAGTTGTTGAAATACCCATTGCGGCATAGTACTAATATTAACAAACTGTTTTAACTGAACAAAATGTATTGATCAATCAAATTAATCTAATTTATTCATACTAGCTAAATGGATAGCCCCGGGGTGTGCGCCTTCAAAGACAAGTTGTGTACTAATTAGCATAATGATGAGCGTAGCCCGGGGGCGAATTTGGAGGGGTAGGGATCCATGGCCACAGCTCGATATGATATCAGGCCCCTGAGGGCAAATAACTAGCTTATCGTGATATCATATCGGCCTGTCTGTAGTATTGTCCATATTGAGGCAGTCTAAAATGCGAGACTTTGCACACTTCAATCACACTTTTTGGACTTGATGAAGTTGTCTTATAAACCAATATTGTGGAGATAGTCATAAAGTGTGAGGCTCCTTTGTATACATGTATCTTTCAATCATAGTCACAATTACAACCAAAACTTAATTTCCTATAACTGACACATATAGATGCTAATTATGAATGCACTAATATCTTACAATGCAGTAATCAAAGGTTTTGTATGTTCTTATTCTGCCATTTATTATTGCAAACATATTATTTGATCATGCCATAACATACACAATATACACGTATTACGCACATCATACTGATCACAGTTACAGGGTTCAGTTTTTATCAATTATTACTAAGATCATATCTTCACTTTTACAATATGGTTCCAAAAAGTTCCATATAATTATACTTGTAAGAAATGTTATGTCAAACTATTATAATAATTTTCCCTTACAATATTGATCACTATCTCTGATGTATATTAATAATATAGAAGACATACACACATAATTCCTGCATTTCAATGGCTTGTGATATACATGTATTTTAAGAATGCATTTATGTCAAAATGTTGTATAGTCTATGGTTGCCAGAATTAAAATATGTATTGCTAAAAGTATACACGTATTGTTTACTGCTCTTTTTGCGAATATTGCCTGGATTTATGCTTAGTGCTGTTCCATTTAAAAAAGAGGGGGGGGGGCCCTGAATCAGTATTTTCTTAATATCTGTCCAAAACTAGATATTGTGGCGTGGGGGTCTAAAAATTTTTTAGGTCCACCACCCATTTTAAAATGGAACAGCCTTTATATGACCAGCTGCCAGAGGCAGACGTAATGATGACAATGGGGAGAAAAGGTAAGAGAGCCTACAGAGGGCACTAGGATCGTAACACATAAAAAGACAATAAGATGATGTCACTATCTAATTGTTACATTGATGACGTCACAATATATATAATATCATTATGACGTTATCAAACAAAACTTATCTGCTACCATCTCAGTAACCTCTGGTGGTACATATCCTCCCCATAATTTAAGAAATGTTTCTGTGAAAGATTATTTTTGATGTCTAGTTAGAGAATGTCGTACTTTAGTCTGCAATAATTATTATAATTTCTTTTAACATATGTATTGCATTGTCTTTAGTCGTGTGCTGTGGATTGAGTATAGTCAGTCTATATATGAGCAGCTGCCAGAGTGTGCATAAAATAGTGACTTCATGTTCAAGGAATGCCATTTATTAGATTGTCAAATTCTAAACTTTTATTAAATGTGTTACATCCCCTCCCCCATCCACTGCACCTCATCATTGAATGTTGGAGGACTAAAAAGAGGAAAAGGTCTTCAGTACCTCGATTAGAAAACAGGCGCTGTCCAGCTCATTGCTATATATATACATGTCAAGATATAATAACAAGGTGCCTCTCTCATGCACTGAGCAGGTTGACATGGCCTCATTCAAATGTCCGGTGCTCTTACTAAACATAATTTGAATGTCTGATTCTTTGGTAACATCAAGTAAACAATATTTACTATTGATCTGAATGGACAACATAGTGGATATTGTCTAATTTTTTGCTGTTAAAACGCATTTTTCGGAGGTGAATACGATCGCGACAGTCATGCGGACAGAATATAGGTCATTGACAGCAGCGGCAGAGGCACCCACAGGGTTTATCAGGGAAAACCCTGAGGCCCCGTAGACCACAGACTGGCTAAAAACGCAGACCTGATTTAGAGCAGCGCGGACGTAATTGGTGACACCAGTGACCTGAATTCTGTCCGCAAAACTGTCGCGCCAGTGCTCCACCTTTCTTTATTCTATGTCTTGACATGCTGGAGGGCGCCTGTGATTAGAACAAAAAGGGTTTGTGCATGGGCCTTGCACATGCTAGGACTGGCCCTGTTCAAACAGCCAGTAGTTGGATGGGAACTTAAACTCGGTTTTCAAGGTTATGTGTGAAAAAAATCATAAACATTTTTAATGGCAGGAAAATTTTGTTTGGAAAAAGTCACAGAAAAATCGAAGACATTTTAATTTAATTTGTGCATCTGTTGAAAGTTGAAATGATCAATTGTAGATGGTGAATAAAAAAATATCCGGAAAATGTAAGTGATGCCTTGGCGTTACACTCTTCATAAGATTGTTTTTATTCCAATGGCACAGCATGGGGATTTCACTGTTACAACTTTCTATTGGCAAACATATTAGTAATGGATAGTTTCGGAGGTAAGAAATGGAATAACAAATAAGTGAGAACGAAGGCAGATTGCAGTGTATTATGCCTCTGATGGGATCTGATTTTTCTGGTATATTTAAATTGCGGAAAAGTTTCCTAAATTGGTTTTTTGTCAACTGTTTAATTTATTATCATGTCTTATAGATAATATTTTTTTTAATTAATTAGATGCAATTTACTATTGGAGTCAATGTGTGTTTATCAGTATTCGATGTGTGTTTATTACAATGTGTGTTGTTTGTGTGTAGCTTTTGCTGGTTGGTTGAGGTGCTACAGAGCGATGCTTTCAATAATGAGAGATAGCAAGCTGTTTCAGTGTTTTTATAATAGTGTATTCTGTATTTGTACGTATTGATAAATCACGGTTTCTCATGAGGCAGTCGTTATACAAAAGAACCTGGAGGTTTGGTTTGGGATGAAAAAAACTTGTCTCGAGTCTTGACATAATTGTCACATCGTATGTAATTTCATACAAATTTGTAAAGAATACTGTATTCCATATTTTCTTTGCAACCACTTACTTGTGCCAAGTTTGCTTAAATGTTTCATATCTTACTTTTTTTTATATAATATTATAAGCTCTTATCCAAGGTTGATTGTTTTTGTATATGTTTTGTTAGTTAATGGTTGTTGCTTCGTAATTTTAGATGTTGAATTTCTGGAAATAAAGACACCAGTATTATTTGCAAAGAAACTTTTTGCTTCTTTAAGTGTGATGCTAACAGGCATCAGCCAGCGAGTTTAATCATTGAAATACACAGTATATTGTCATTTAGACGTGTATATAGATGGGCGAAATATGCCGGTTGGCATGGTGTCAAGCAGGTTTGAAATAAAAAATTGAATTGAATTATACTAATAATGAGCAGGTGGCTCACTCCAGAGACAGAACACTTAGCTGCCCGGAATGGCCTGACCATATTTGCATAAAAAACAGTCTCCTCAAAAGTCGGTTTGTTTCTGGCCAATGTGAGGCCTTCTCCTGAGCAACTTGAGTTTTTGCCCATTTAGCTCCATTTGCCACAAGGTGGAGTGCGGAACCTTTTTGTTGGTGTACCGAATTTAAATGATTGGAAATTGCTGCCTGAAACCTATGGTGTGATATATAAGACATAATGATGAGATGGTGAAGCTTAGAGTCCACACCATGCCAGACATTTACCGCATGGGTGGGGTCTTTTACTTGCCTCAGCATAGACACCTGAGTACAAGGCACCTCCAGGTTAACATCTCATGAGATTGACATCCAGCTGGGATGTAACTCATGAAGAGTGCCCAGGCCAGGAATCAAACCCAGGACCTTCAGCAGAGCTGGCCAATATATAGTTAGTTTCATACAATATGGTCGACTCTGGTCAGCTGTAGCAACCTATTCCTGGCTGTAACTGTAATTGGCTAAAGCCAGCCACTTCTGTCTACTTCTACTTTATGGTCAGCTTAAACTACTACTACTGAAAAAATCTAAACCTTGGTAAATGTCTGAAATTTATCGAATATATCCTAAATATGTATGTGCAATCGACATGCATCTTTTCAACAAAAGTTACAAATATACATAAGTCTCAACTTATGCACCAAATGGTGCTGCATGTACTTTTAGATCCGGCTTCGAGTATCCAGCTATAGCCAGAAAGTTCCGCTGGTGGCAGGTAGCATCGTATAACAAAAGTTGTCTAATTTTGTCTCGGTTCAATTTTTACAGGTCGATTTTTAATGAAACTATATATGGTATTTTGGCTGCATATTATTGGTTGGACGTTGACCCCATTCACCAACATTGAGCTCATGTTCTCGCACAGGCAGCTCTGTCCACACGCGGGACATCTTTCGTGAGAAATTGATGGTGAGCCATTGTCAAAGAAAGTCATTTGGCAATTTCACGAACAGGTATTATTAAGCAATTGAATATTAACAAAATAGCTGAATAGTATTCCGATTTCTTAGCAGAATGACAACACAATATGCTGATCAGAAATGTGATAGCCAATCTTAATCTGCTTCGAAAGATAAGTACGACTCCTGGAAACTTACAAAGAATCCCTTCAAGCATCAGGCCAGGTGCAGACACGGTCATTGACATTGCATATATTGATATTAACTAAAATGTTTGTGATAACAGCAAGGTAATCACATTAAATACTGGCATTGTCAGCCTGACATTAAGCTTGTGGCAACCCAATTTTGCATGTTAGGCTGATCTGGGGGAACATCCGTAAAATTTTACCATCCACGAAGCAAATATCCATTGCATTAAACAATAGAGGAATCCCGCAACTTCAAACTAGGGACCAGGAATATACTTGCCAAATCCTTCATCGCTAGGCCACCGGAAGTACAATATATGATTTGGCCATCAAAGTAGTTTCCAAAAAATATAAAACACCACTATATGGTTTTCAGTTTCTAGTATTTATTTTAATTTCTAGATTTACACAACACAATTAAACATCCTCTTTTATGTACAAGACCGTTCACACACATTATATCTAATGCGAGAACAAGGTAATTCATCTGATATTTAGACCAAGCACCATCGCGTTCAATCATAAATAAGACATTACGGAATATGACTAATGACATTAAACGATCAAGTCTTTAGCTATAGTTATCATGCTTATATTACCAAACATAATCCCGTTATTTTGAGGATTTAATAATTGCAAAGGATTCATGCACACGACGAATAAACGACAACGATGATGCCAAACTTGACCATGTTATCATTTTTGTCTATAATTGCAATATATATGATTACAATGCCTAGCAAGTCACCTATTTCACAAAATTAAAAGTTTTCTCTTATAAATTATTTTACCTTATATGCGTTAAATACCAATGAGTTATAAATCCTTCTGGGCAACTTGAAGAAGTAATTTCAAAAAGCTATATTATTCTACAAATGATACATCAGGGATGTGATTGATCATTGATAAAAAAACCTGAAAACGTCAGGATTATTAAGGGGGGTCCGAAAGGATGGCGCCCCTGGAAATTTTTTTAACAAATAACCAAAATAATGACAAATTTAATCCATCACACTAAACTTACCCTGAAATCATGATACTTGCATGGTATAATAAGGCTTAAAACTCCCCCCCCCCCCCCCCCACCCAAAAAAAAAATTTAAGGAAATAAATAAAAAAATTAAATTTCACATCCAAAATTCCGGAAAAAAATTGAAAAAATCACATCCCTGTACATTAACCTGTGAGAAATTGTGGTCTCCAATTTGCAGTGTAAATATTCACAAATTCATGTTTATCTCTATTTGATCAAGAACCATCCTTTCCTCAAAATAACAAACTTGAAGTTCATTTACACTACTTATGCAGTTGTCACTACAATAACAGTTTCAGGAACAACCGAATCGACTTGAGTAATGGCAGAATCTGCTTGATTAATATCAGAGGTCGTAGAATCTTGGTTTGATGCACCTCCATCTGGCACCGGCTGAACGACTACCGCTTCTGTCAGCTGCGAATTTTCCGTAGGCATAGTGCTATCCGTTTCCATGACAACTTCGCCATCTATAGCAGCAGCATCTCCGGCTTCAGACATGACCTCTTCTTTTACATCAGCTGCCTTTAATGTCCGTTCCAAACCGGGGATGTTTCTCACGTTGACGCCCAAAATCTCACGACCATCACTCTCCACTAATCTGACAAGCGGAATCTGAAAGAAAGAAATCAAATATTGTATTCATAATAATTCTGAAGGTAAATATCGATAATAAAAGAAGAGCAAATATGGCATAGAAATATACATTCTTCATGAGCATTTCAAGTGTTTTGATTTTACAAAATTGAAATTTCCTGGCCTGTCAAGTGCAATTAAGACTGCTGATCACAACAGAAGCTTTAATAACAAGAAACTAATTTACGCATTAAATATAAAAATAAAACTGATATCTTTATTTGTGCTTAGGCCAACTGGAAATGCTAAATATAACAATTTTCTTGGACTTATTCATATCATTTTCTATGACTCTCAAAGAAATAAACACTTTCTTTATGTTATTGCTGCTTAATTGCTATTGCATAACACGCCAGGTAGGCATAATCTCAATCGTTTCGGTAGAGCGAAAAAACCGTAAATCTCTGCTAGGGGGTGTGGCAGGTACACCGCGTTAATTAGAGAACCTCTGCTATATCGCGGTTGTAATATTATGTCCCCCAAGGACCGCCATATATGGAGGTCAGACTGTACCATATTTTATGCATTACAAGAAAGTATGTCATGTGGAAAATTTCAGCACAAAATATATTAATCATATCACACTGCATAATTATACTCAAGATGGCATAATTAATGCACAAATAACATCCTTTTCTTAGAGCAGCCATCTTGGCATTTTTGCCTCATTGACCTCTCTTTGCATTCTGACAGCTATATTGTGAGGTGGTGGTGGATTAGGGCTTTTATGTCCTGTATTTCTGCACCTGATGGGCTAATTAGGACAGGTAGGGACCATGGCAATGAGACGAAGGATGAAACAGCCATCCAACATAGGCTCGACCGGGAATTGAACCCGGGACCCAGTGGTTGGAAGCCCTATATTGTGAGGTCATCAGTAGAAAATGGCCATGGTGAGGTCACAGAGTGCAAGAAAAATAGGCAAGTCATCATCATCATCATCAGCCTGTCATGCCACTGCAGGTAGGTGGCCACCACAAACTCCTCCAGTATTTCCAATCTTAAATGGTCAAGTAATGACGTCATAATACCTGACGTAACCAAAATGAGGTCAAATGAGGCAAAAATGCCAACATGGCTGCCGCGTCAAAAGGGTGTATATAACGATCCTGTTATGGGTCTAAGTATCCAGATATAATTATACAGACTTGGACTATCGTCTGGAACAATTTTAGCTGACTATTACCACTCTTCGGTGTTGTTAAAAGACGTACCTCGATATGACTTTCAGCAATGTGGGACTCGAGCTTTGAAACTTCTGGGAATATTTTAAAGCAGACAGGGCAGGTACACTTCTGTTTCCTTTTAAATGGGTCGTGTTTCCCTTTCTGCATGTGAAGTTTAAGACTGTTCTTTGTACAAAATGCTTTGTCGCATACTTCGCAGGTGAACGGCTTTTCATGCAAGTGCACAACTCTGGAAAGGTAAGAAATGGAATATTAGTTATTTATCAATGAAATGATATAACTTTTTATTACCGCAGACTCCATTCATTTGCATTGTTTACACCAACTTGGCCCTTGCTCCCCTCGGGATTTGAACCGGAGATCCCCTTAACCTGACAGAATAAATGGGAGATGAGCCTCTGGTGTTCAGAATGTAAGTTAGGGTTTCCAGGAGGTATGTTTGGAGTTGGAGAAAATGTACCCCCCAAAAAATTTCAGTGGGTCTTCTTCAATTCCACCCTAATATCTGCTGCTCTCCACTGATGTTTCAATAAGTAAATTTGAAATATTTGTAACATAACATGCATTTCATTTTGACTGAAGAAATCCTACTCAAAATGTCAATTTATTAAAAATATGTTGCCAGGTGAACGTTCTACTAGCCGACCAGCCAGGTTAACGTTCTACTAGCCGACCAGCCAGGTTAACGTTCTACTAGACGACCAGCCAGGTTAACGTTCTACTAGCCGACCAGCCAGGTTAACGTTCTACTAGCCGACCAGCCAGGTTAACGTTCTACTAGCCGACCAGCCAGGTGAACGTTCTACTAGCCGACCAGCCAGGTGAACGTTCTACTAGCCGACCAGCCAGGTTAACGTTCTACTAGCCGACCAGCCAGGTGAACGTTCTACTAGCCGACCAGCCAGGTTAACGTTCTACTAGCCGACCAGCCAGGTGAACGTTCTACTAGCCGACCAACCAGGTGAACGTTCTACTAGCCGACCAGCCAGGTGAACGTTCTACTAGCCGACCAGCCAGGTTTACGTTCTACTAGCCGACCAGCCAGGTGAACGTTCTACTAGTCGACCAGCCAGGTTAACGTTCTACTAGCCGACCAGCCAGGTTAACGTTTTACTAGCCGACCAGCCAGGTGAACGTTCTACTAGCCGACCAGCCAGGTGAACGTTCTACTAGTCGACCAGCCAGGTTAACTTTCTACTAGCCGACCAGCCAGGTGAACGTTCTACTAGCCGAACAGCCAGGTTAACGTTCTACTAGCCGACCAGCCAGGTGAACGTTCTACTAGTCGACCAGCCAGGTTAACTTTCTACTAGCCGACCAGCCAGGTGAACGTTCTACTAGCCGACCAGCCAGGTTAACGTTCTACTAGCCGACCAGCCAGGTGAACGTTCTACTAGCCGACCAGCCAGGTGAACATTCTACTAGCCGACCAGCCAGGTGAACGTTCTACTAGCAAGTGATTAAGGAGTAAGGACACCACAGGCTCAAACCAATCTAGCTAAGTGGCTAAACTGAGGTTAATCCTGCATGGTTATCTCTTTTTAGCTTATTCAGTTTAAAGAATTGGCAACATTCACAACACAAAACCACTATACCATGATTCACTTTCATTCTCCCTTCTAAAACAATCCAATGTCTATTGCTCGGTAAGTAATTTACCTGACGTGAAGGTCCAATTTCTCCTTGTTAATAAACGCCTTAGGACATTGCGTGCATCTCACTGCATTGAAAGTTCTTTTTTTCTTCTTCTTGGGATCCGTGTGGATATTTTTAACATGATTTCTCATTTGACTTCTCTGTCGGAAAGTTCTTTGACAGTATGTACAGGTGAAAGGTTTCTCTCCTGTGTGAATTCGCAGATGGATTTTGAGAGCAGAACCGTCGTGGAATACCTGCGGATGAAGTAACAAATAGTTATATCTCTTCAGTAATTTCAGTTTACACAGCGAAATTGCACAATTAAGGCCATGGGATAACATTTTCGGATGACATATACACGTATAGCAACAGGGTTCCTGCAGGTTTACCTTCATGAGAAGTAAGAACTTCATAAGACATTATAATACCACGTGCACATGAAAAATGAGATCACTAATATAGTAATTTACACCAATATTTTAAATTTCAACCAAAAATCTGGTTATTGGCTATCAAACAATAAAATAAACGCAGAGAGCCAGTACAGTGTATTTTGCTTTTTTAGGAGAAGATTTCTTAAGTCTATACTCAGCCTATCGCCTACATAGTTCAACCAATCATTTTGTTTAACCAGGTAAACTAGCAAAGAATGTCCATAATTAGGTCGCTGGGCTGTGAGGTGACGACAGTGTTTATAGTGAAAATCTATGCACCTTCTGGCACTGGTCACAAATCTTCTTTTCCCGGATTCTCTTTCGTCTTTTGCTACGTCTTCTTTTGCCATAATCGTCATCAGATTCTGCGGCTATAAAATTACATGTTCACCGTTAATAATCATATTACGAACAATATTAATAATGTACAAGATTATACGCCATTTTCATATCAATAACTTAGTTCTGTTCAAGGAAAAATAGCCTTAGTACCGACAGATATCAGGAAAGAAAGTGTCAGCAAGTATTATAAATAAAATTAATACAAGAGACTGGAATTATGAAGTACAACAGTTACTGTATAATATGACACAATTCAGAGAAATGACACAAATTGAAGGCATTAACCAACACATATTGCAAGAAAAATATTGATACCTTTTTGTAGCCTGTTCAAAACTGGCAATAGGTCGACTGATTCTCAAATGACACAATGGATAATTATGTAAATCAAGGACCCCGCACGAGGGATTTTTGTATAATTTTTATTGAACAAATCGTAAATAACAGGCACATTCACATTATTTTTTACAAATTCACACTATTTACATGTTAAGCACCTCTTCAGAGCTTTGCAGAAGTACTAAAAATTTGATTTCCTTTCACCTAATGATAAAGACCATATCATATTCAGACAAATTTCTACCATTAAAATGAGACGGAATTTGGGAATAAAACCACCTTCCAACTCTTAATATTGGTGTTCGACAGCTGTTGGCATGTACACAAGTCAAAGAAACAGACGGCAGCAAAATTAGTTCAAACTTCCCCCACGGAGTACATTAATTAACAGTAGATGTCTGAACTTAGCAGACTGAGAGATAATCGCTGAGGCCAGTCTTAAAAATATTCCTGTTGCAGGTTATGCGACCGTATAGAAAATATCAGTGCGGATGACAAATTTTTTCACCATATCATATTCAATTTTAGTAGACGAAAAAAATAAAATAAAAATGTAAGGGAAAGTGGGTCAGATAGGCCCTGCGTTGTGTGTTTAGGTTAGTTATGTAGTAGTTTTGGAGGTAAAAAAATAATTCCTACCTACCTGATGGTGTCATGTAAACCCCAACACAAATATTTTTAAGACTGGCCTGGTGGTCATACATGATCTGACATTCATAACAATTGTAATACAGTATTTATCCATAGAAACCAAGCTTAAACAGTGCATCAAGCATCATTCGTGTGATCTATAACCTGTGATTGAGGAACGATTAAAATCTGTTCATCGCCAGACGCAAAATGAACTTGGGCTCGAGTTTCAAACTGTGATGAAATCACAAATGGCACCTCGGTTGTCGTGACTACAACATTTTCGCTTATAGACGTAATTGCCTCTGACACCGCAGCAGAAGTCAGGCTGTCTTCACTAATTCTTTGGGGAGTTGCTGGTTCTGAAAATGGCTCAAAATGCAGGGTTTTAACCGCCTTTTTCTGCGGTAGAACCCTCGGTTTACGCTTTACCACACGTCGAAGGTTCAAATGGGCGGGCACCGAGTGTTTGGCCAAAAAGTCTTTACGAAAACGGGTGAATCTTCTAATCAGCGTGTCCTTTCGTTCCATAAAATAGTTGTAACTTGCGGCGGGATCCTCTCGAAGTAATCTCTGTAAAACTTTCTCAAAAACTTGCGATGCTGAGACGGTTAAATTTTCCATCTTATGAGCCTCTTCTCGCAACTGAAAAGTATGAATACGTCGAAGATGAAATGGAATTCTACTAGTGGCGTATTTTAATAATTTACCATCAAATGACAGAGGAACAGACTTATAACGCCTTTAAGCATTAGGCTAAAAAGCAGAAGTTACAAAGCAAATGCTTTCAAAATTATTTGTCAGTCAACTTAATGGCTATAAATGGTAATGATCAGCTTCCTAAGATCCACAATTTAGACTTCGCTTTTAATTCTGCATATAGGCACCCATACTAAGTATAACTAAGATCTATTTTCGTATAACTTAATAAGATGATAATCAATATATATATAATTTTTAAATAGAAAATTACAAGAACATTAATACCAATGCATGATGCCATGAGCAAAAGAACATATTCTTAGTTTCAGAAAACTAAATGTTTTATAATACTTTTAATATTCTTAAGCAAAGTTACAATGCAAATGGGACAGTGAAGAATGCAACTAGAAATGCAGTTACATTAATTTATGCCCCAACTAGGGGTCTGTAATGGTTCACGATATATCGATTAAACCGGTTATTTTAATCAATACAATTACATAAATCACTTCATTGGGTCAACCGATAATCGTTTGACTTCTTAAATCCGTGTAAATTAAGTGTTTTTGTGTGTGATATTCTGGTACTGCCACTATACCCTAGTGGCAGCTGTTGAAAGTAATTGCGCCATCTTGTGAATTTTGCATGCACTACCATTCGTCAGCTTAATTTTGTCTAACACTGTGCATTTTGAAGATTTTATGAAGAGTTTTCATAGATACGTATCGTATCGTTTGAAACAAATGATATGGACCCCTAGGGCCCCCACACCCCGATTTTAAACACAAATCTCCTCACCAATTTCCCCATCGTCAAGCGGCTGTAAATGCCCTCGATAGGCGGATGGCAGTGTGATCCTCTTCCTCTCGTGTGAATACCATTTCTCTCGATCACAGACGCAAGACAATACAGACCGCCTTCCTCTGCCTTCTGGACCGTTCCACGAACCGAACACCTCCAATTTACGACCTCACATTTCTTCGATTTCTTCTTTTTGCTAGAAAATGACAAAATAACAGAAGCAATTAGATTGGAATGGCTTACAGAAATAAATAGAACATAATTACATAATGATTATATTTAGTTATTCCCAATATTTAAACAATCAATTGCAGTAATACGTTATGGGCATACTTGTAGTTTTACGGTCAAATGCAATGAAGTGCAACAGAATCCATTTCAAACATTTGGATTCAAAATATGCTGTTCAGAAGAGCCAAACCCATCAGTAACATAAATCACATGATTACACTATACAATACACATAAATGGCATATTAATTAATACATTTGAAGTCTCATAGCACTCAATCTTATTATTATTTCATTATTAACAGTATCATTGAGTCCCACCTCTCATTCTGAATTTCAGAAATTAGCCATCAATATTACGTTGAAAATAATCCATGTCAGACATACAGTCCGACCTTCCTATAGCCCCTCTAATTAACGCGAACCTCCGTTGTTATTATTACGTACCTCACAACATAACTGTATCCAATGCTGTCTGTTAGCATGACCTGTCCTCGAATGGTGCCACCTTCTACCCTTCTGTATTGAACATCGCTAGAATCTTGCCCTGCATCCCGAGGTCTGTTGAAGAAAGAATAAATGGGGTGAAAATGGACCGGCATGTGAAACCAAGAGAGACTTCGGTTCAAGTTTAATATAAACCTGTGACGTCATATGCTTGGATTCAGTGAATGACGTCACAAAAAATATATATATTTTTTTTAATTTTACCCCAAACCTCCACTAAACTACCCAATTGTTATTCAAATTGTGCTAGAACTATGGTAAAAATCACAATATATTTCATAATAAAAACCGAATCACTACAATGTTACTACACAATTGGCACTATTTAAGTTAATATTAGACTTGACCCAAGACTTCATTGAATAAACCAATCCAACTGACACGCACCGAACTAAAAACTTACTCTTCAAAAGCACTTGTAATGGGTTTTCCGTCACTTGTAAGTTGCTGAAACAAAAAACAAAATGTTGTACACTTCACAAATAACACAAATGCATGTTGGGAAGGGGCGAACCAACACCTTATTGAATATCAGAGTACTAAAATTTATAGCAAAATAAAATCATGTTCATTCATTCTGCTGAGCATGAAACATCGAATTTTCATAAAATGTCACACATTAACATTGGGATGGTCAAATCTTTGGCAGAATAACGTCATTACACAGACACAGAAATAAATCGGCATACGTACCACGACCATTTGGCCATCACTTGTTCTCACAACTTCTGCTGCTGTCACTCCTACAAATTTTAAACAATTAGAGCTTAATTTATCAACTAACTTCAGTAAAAAGCTACTTAGAAAACAATGCACTACTATTTATCATGTTTATCAATTAATTGCAGAAGAATCTAAACATTAATCTCTGCGAGAAAAGGAAATTAAATTCCGTTATACCCGGTATTTTCTTTCATTTTATAGACCAAAAACCCATTTAAGCATTGTGTGTAAAATAACGGTACTTATACTCCATCACGTGAACTTTTCTATTATTCTCAGGAGGGATATAACCAACAAAAATGTTAGTTTACTCCCTCTGAGTGCAAACTGAACTTGTCTTGCGTAATAAAGGCAGTACAAACAAACGAACAAATTAGTAAATATGCCTAATGCCTAATGGAGTATAAGTTAGTTATATCCCTCATAGTCGAAGTTAACTAACATTTTTGTTGCTTATATTCCTCCGCCGTCGGGATATAACCCAACAAAAATGTTAGTAACTCCCGACTACGAGGGATATAACTATTACATATTAATATGTGGCAGGAAGGTCTTTTCAGTTACCATAAAAACGACCAATAATTAGCAATAATAACTACATATTCTAATATCAAGTACCATATATTTTGGCCTCCTTTCATATCTGAAATTTATGCTTTGCTAGTAAATGAGAAGTTTAGACACTGTAAAACAAGATACCAATTAAAAAACCCATTTCTTACAACAACCAGGGCTTCCGTTATTTAGCCTTCATCTCTACATTGAGACAAGACAGTAATTTTTAAAACAATTTCTTTCAGATGAAAATAAAGAAAACAATATTGCATAATCATATAAATTGATTAAAAAACGATAACCAAAATTTGGGTAGTATAAAATGGTCAGCAACGGAGATCTTCCTGCCACATTTAAAATGTTTTAATATAACTAAAATAAACTTACGTTGCAAAATTGGTTTCATTCCTGTCCATTTGAAAGCTGCTAAGAAAACTTTGTGGGGCTTTCGCGCACAGTTCTCGAAATACGTGGCTAAAATGCTCTTTGAAACACACAAGAAGTACCCTCTCATTTACTAGCACAGCATAAATCATAATGCTTCAAAAGACTAGGAATGAAAGAGCTAATAAGATCAATTAACTGCAATAAACATTTCCAACAGCAGTCGGACCTTGCCAGTTTTGAACAACCAGGAAACATGATATATATGAAAGCCGTTTTGAAGTAATTTCAACAATGATTTCACCATGATTCACAGTACACCCTAAATAACAATCTATGCAATAAAGCAATCATAAAACATTGCATAACACATGTATATATATCTGATACAATATGTAGAAATATCATCTGAACATACCTGCGGGAGGGGCATCGTCAGGGGAACTGTCCTGAAATTGAAAACACATGGATGTATGAACTAGTTTGATAGCGAGAATGTTCTTAGGTGAAGACACCACACTGGAAATGAGTTTTCGAAATTTAGTGTGCTATCCTAATGCCATTAACACAGTTAACTTCTTGCCACTTCAGTCTCATGCATGTACATGTAAACACCCTTTAGATCTTGTTGAATAAAGTCTGTCTATCTAACTGCAACATTTCAGTCTTACCGAAGTTCAAATGTCCTTTGCCGGACCGAATGTAAAAATGAGCCCATCTTTATGAAATATCATTGTAAAATAGGTTGTCTTGTGCCGGACAGAATGAAATTTTACCGGTCAGGTCCGGCGTACTTCGGGAAGACTGCATTTAACTATGAATCAAATATGAATAAAAAATTTCATACATTTTCAGGGATTGCAATTTGAAATGAGCTGCGTGAGTGACTAGTCGCTGACGCAATATCACCTTTGATTTATAACTTTGCGTGGGCTACTGCTCTCGAAACCTGTTCACCGGTCATTTGACTATAAGCAAGGATTAAATTGCAATCAAAGTACAGATAGGATTTCTTTTGAAATTAGATTACAAGTCAGCTAGAAGTAGCAATCCCTTCATCAAAACAACTCTGACCCTAACTTTCGGTGCGTGAGCGAGTTAATGCACATGCAAAATCACTTTGGCGTGAGCTCGGCGTTTGCGTGAGCTCGGCGTTTGCGTGAGCTTGTCGTGAGCTCTGCATGAGCGTGAGCAGGAGCTCACATCAACTTTCAATCCCTGCATTGTGCACTTGTCATATGGCAGGATTTACCATACCATCCAAGCATGCTGTCATTTTTATAATATCTCAGACCTGACAATTGCTATAAATTACAGAACAGCGCTGCTAATTAACTATATCTATTAAACATTTTAAACAGACTGAATTTTCTTTCCTAGCCACTAAATGAATATCATCAAGACTTAGTAGAACATCATTTTTAAGACTGGCCAGATGTAGCAGATGAGCCTTTCAGAATTTTGATTTATTTAATTAGTACTTGTTCGTAGTATTTATAACTCACCAGTGGTTCAATATCAGGCATCGACTGAACGAAGCCATCATCATCGTCATCATCACTATCACTGCTGTCACTAGCAGCGGCTTTAGATTTTCTTGACGTCCCAGACTCGTTGACATAAACGACCTCTTGTTCTGCAAGAACATCCCCAGCATCCTCGTCATCATCACCAGCATCGTTAGGTTCATCATCCGAATCACTACTATCCAAAGCAATGAGACCAAGCTCCGCAGCCGTCTTCTTCTTTCTTTTAGAGACGTCCTTGTCTTTCTCGGGAGATCCGGTGTAGTCGTGGTCATCACTGAGGTTGAGTTTTACCTGAAGATAAGAAATAACAAGATATGTTGAAACTTTGACAAGATATAATTCAATCAAAATGTGTGTATTAAATTGCCCCTAACGGTCGAACCAACCTTGTACTACTAGCGCCACCTAGGAACTATTTTTCTGATCAAAATTTTGCTAAGTCCAATTTCAATTAGGTAATATATATTATAAATAGGTTGCAATAACAGGGGCTGACAATTTTATGCTATTATGCTATTTAGTACTTGAAGATTAACAATGCTAAAAAGAAAGCACTGGGGCATTGATCAGTTTTTACAGAAATTTAAATCCAAGTCAGACCACTTATGTCCAAAACATTTACATTTTTCATAAAAATTTGACACATTTTCTTCTTATATTTCACAAGTTTACCTTTCCCATTTATCTATAAATTGGGGACTCAAGTTAAGATATTAAAATGCTAGAACCAATCTTTATGGATCCGTGGCATTAATTGCCAAACAGGGTGTCCCGACTATAATTTTTTTATGACAACTGATGTACTAAATTAATGTCAAATAAATGTATTGTCTGTCTGATGTCTCAGTGCTACTGGTCTGAAGCTAAGCCAGCTTATGACCACATTGACCAGCTGCCAGAGGCTGATGTAATGATGAGATTAAGAGTTTGGAACTATGCCATATTACACATTTACTAGGGTGAGGTATTTTACTTGCCTCAGAAGTTCACGTTAAAAAAATATATAAAAAAATCCGATTGACCAATTTTTTTTTTCAAAATGAAATAAATTTGAAACTACCAACTTTTTTCTCATATCAGCCTTAAGCTGCCTAGGTAGTTAACACGCATGCAAGATTTTGACAAGTACTAGGCGATTATCGATGATTATCAATTAATCGAATTTCGATTCTTGATTACTTATTTGTAACCTCGAGGATTTCGCAGGCCTTATTATCACTTTTTTGGCCAGTTTTTGGGTCAAAGTCTACTAATGATTTATATGAAAGGAAGATTGTTGCCTCAAAAAATGTAAAGTGATACTCCTTGAATCCCATGTAGAAAATATGGCCTCAACTAAATTCCAAGAGTTAATGCCATAACACTCTTGTATATATGACAGATTTCTACCACAAGCATACTATCAAGTCATCTCTATTAATTAAGGAGTAATTAGCCCTCTATTTTCTATAGGTGGCCCACCAATAGAACTAGGTCAAATTTAAAGTGGCCTGGACTCTGGCGACTCACCAGGTTGCCATGGTTACAAAATTCTTGCAGCTCCCACTGACCAGTGCTGACCGACTTGGTGACAGGAAGATGGCTCTGAGTGGATGATTCTTGTAACTGTCACTCTTGACCAAAAATGTGGATTTACCATGATTTAGTGGGCTAAATATTAATGAAAACCTGCTGTAATGACACTAGACAGTCACTGCAAACTATTGTGAGTACTTTCTGGGAGAAAGGAAATGGGGCAATTTTTAGATAGATTCAAGGAGTATCACTTTAACCATTGCAAATATGGTGATATTTTAAAGAAAATAAAGGGTCATAGTTCACTTTTGCAGCATTGCATTAATACTGCGTGTGGTTTATCAAATAATTATTATTAATCTATAATCGGTTGCCCAAAGTTCCGTTTAATCGATTGCAGAAAATTAAACCGATTCCAATAGCTCTAACAAGTACATGTTTACCTTCCAAGTAGCCTTTCGTTTTCTTTTACTGTATCTTGCCGATGCGGATGAGTCCGTTTTGTCTGTCTGGCCGCCATCCTTTTTTGCAGACTTTTCTGGCGATCTATCGACACTTTTTTCTTTTTCCGATTTCTTCGCTGATTTGTCAGATGATTTTCCGGCTGATTTATCGCTGGATTTCCCCGACTTCGTTTTCTCTGCTGTCCCTTTCTTGGCACTTTTTGGAGCACCTTTCCGCATGCATTTGTTGATCTGCACCAGAAAAACCTCCTGGTCATCAATGGTGACCCCTAATAATCCCTCCACTCTGACTTCTGACTCGTAAGAAATGGTGCTGCCGCATAGTGCCAAGATTGTGTCCGCCAGCATGAAGCGCACTTGATTTTCGGATTTTTTGTGAACCATTTTGATTTCTCAAGTCACATCACAATAAGAATCTGCAAAAGAGGTGTACAAATATGAGTGACAGCAGAGTTTAAAACTGGCAGTTTTGCGCATCTAACTGGCCTACACAAACACACAATTTTTAACCATACATTTAACGTGAATATCAACCTTGTTTGAACTGCTTGAGCCTTGAGCTAGGGTTCCATATCGTTTGTTTCCAACAATATGATACGTATAGATCTATTGACTGGACAATCGATACTCGATATATCGATCGATACGAAAACTTGAGACAATTTTTTCATATTATCACCCACAAAAACACTTCTTCATTTTTGGCGGAATACCAGTTTTGTGCATGGAAATGCAGGGATAGAAATTTTTGGGGTCTCACCATGCCAGTTAAACGTGATTTTGCCTGAACATTTACTTGCTCACTCACAAGTTAGGGTCAGTGTGAGTAGTTTCGATAAAGGGGTTGCAGAACTACTTTTGACTGTAGACCTTGCAATCTAACTTCAAAAGGAAACCCCATCTTATAAATATAAGCTATACTTAGATTGCAATTGAATTTTTGCTTATTCAAAGCTGAGTATAACTGTTTATATGAACCATGGATCAAATTCTGCGAGCAGGAACTCACGCAAAGTTACCGAAGATGATTTTGCGTGAGCGGCTAGTCACTCGTGTGGCCTATTTCAAATTGCAATCCCTGGAAAAGAACGGATTTAAGGACTTTTAAAGTGATTCATGTAATTGTATCGATTTAAATAACCGGTTTAATCGATATATATCATGTACTGGTACAGACCCCTACCTTGAGCCACCTATTTTCTTTTCTTACTTGCTTACTTTGAGTCTTTAATTATTTTTTTTGAAAATTATTTTTTTTTTACATGAAATACTAGTTCTGCACCATATAAAAAATTTAAAAAAATGGATTTTCATTTCAATGAGAAAAACCATATTCAGGTATTTTCGACACTCACAGTAGAAATTAACTTTTTTTTTTATCAAACTAATTTTAAGTGTCGATAAAACCCGCCCATTGACGGTATTAAATTTTACAAATGATATCGATCATGAGTGGCCACAGGGTAAATCATCATTGGCAGCCCATTAGCCCTATCACTGACCAGACAGTCAATCCGTCTACATCTTGTGGCCGAAATGTCCATTAGCTCCGCAGTAAATTCATTCAAACTCGATGCAAACCTGTTCTACCAGTGAGGTCAAGGATGCATTGATATCTTTTTCTGCACTTGTTAAAATAATATAATAACATTTAATTCCATTTAATATGGTTAAGGGACAAACAAGAGGAATTGTGGATCAGTCAAACCGGCAAGGAAAAGAACGTCCACCATTTTGTTTTCAGAAATTTCGGAGAAAAATTCCATCGAAATAACACGCTATTTCTCCAACATAAAGCCTCAGTTATACAATTAATACATTCAGTAATCTTTCTAGAACATGTTCTCAATTGTTAAATCAAATGGCACGTCATAAATACATCAAGAGAAGTCTTGACTCACCTCGCCAATGTATCCCGCCTTCTTGAAAAGACGCGACCAAAATAATAACGTGACTTGTGCAAAGAGGGCAGCACCACTACAAAACGTTGGTTACCAGATGGCGCCACACCCAAATTCAGCTCTTCGCTATGAAAAAGAGCTAAAAAGACTCACAGGTCTGTTATCTCGGGAGATTAGGTATGCTCTAAAATCTTTAAGTAACAGAACTTATAACTCAAAACACATTGCCCCTGCAAAAAAGTACAAATGTAGCGTACAGTAGGCGACGCTGATCCTTAAAATCAAGGGCTATTAAAAAAAACCTGAAAATATACAAGAACACTTCATATGCAGACTCCAAATTCCAGAATATCCCATGGACTGTCAACTGTCAAGAAATATTTTTCTTTTGTGAGGATACCATGGGGTGCCTCATGCAGTCCGCATTCCGCACGAGGCATCAGCATGAAGGATGTCTCCCAAAAGATTCTGGCCACCACTGGCACCAGGCACAAGCCCACGATCACAATATATATTATCACTGATTATCAGCAGAGCATTACATTGTCATTATTAGCATAATAACTGACCATAGCAATACATGTAAAATGGCTTCTTGCAGAATGTAGCATTTAAAAATACAGTACATTTACGGCCCTGGTTTTTAATTCTGGAGATTTTTTTTTCGCTGGAAAACCATTATCTACGTTTTCTTCCGTAAGGCGGCGCTACGATCCGGTGCACAAGCGCCGTCTTTCGGCAGAAATTGAATGGTCTGATCATACTAAAAATATTTTCCTTGATTTTATTTGTGTCCAAGAGAAACAGTTAACAGAGCAGATCGGGTTATCTAAGTTCTAAATATATGTATTTTGATGCTCTTGGTTTAGTCCAACCTAGGTGGCAGCATCTGCATAAATGAACTGGTGCTGCCATCTATGTAGGTGAAATCTGGCATATGCTGCTGCCATCTATATTCTGCAATTACCGTATTCACCCAATTAAATCTCATTTAATAACAGACACAGTTATCAGTTAACTACACAATTTAGATTACCAATACAGAATTTAATACTGAATCATATTATACTATAAAATAGCAAATCAAATCTTTATTTAAGTAAATTAAATAAACCAAAACAGACGTATTCACAAAGTAAGAACCATGGTCTATCTCAAGGCGGTAGAGTGTGTATAAATACTGTTCCTATCACCTGCATTCATTGGAGGTCCGGAGGGGATGGGAACTCAGCCTTACTGTCACTTCATTTAGAACAATGTACCGTACTACAATAAGCCCATCCTCATCATTGACTTCTTTTCGCTTTTTTCACAGCATTCCAGTTTATCATTATGGATCTAACAATGTTTTAACTGTTATGGAATTTATACCGTACATAAATTAATAAACAAATTTACTTGCATTCAATTTTGTAGCAATTTATTAATTTGTGAGTCTTGATTCATTTACTTGAACCATGGAAAAGGTGGGTCTGTTTTGATAATCAGAAATGGAAATATATATCTCATTTTCATCCCCAGGTTTGTTCTCAGTAGGAGGCTACTATAGCAGCTACTTATAATTTTAATTAATGCTCAGTTTACCTAGCATTCCAGACCTACAGTTTGCCATATTCAACTTATAGGTCCCTAGACAATTTTTTCTGTTCTGTGATTCTCATTTTAATGTACGCGGCCTAATGATGATACATGTAATTATAGGCCAGTAATTAATATAGTACATATATTGTATTTTATAGGCCAGTAATTAGTATAGTACATATATTGTATTTTAAGAGTCAGGGGCGTCGATTCACTTTTTGGCAAGGGGGGGGGGGGTTATCAATGCAATCATCTCCCCCCCCCCCTCCCTGAAATCCACAATTTTTCTGCACACTTTTCTGTAATATTTGTATTAAATACTTTTACACTTCATATCACATAGTACAATAAGTTTTACGCGCGTCAGAAAGTAACATTTCGTCAGACTGAAGTACATTTGGTTAAGAGTGCAGTTGCAATTAAAAAACGTGCTAAGTTGTTTTTTAAGCTCATCAATGTAGAGCCTGTATACATGCATGTGAAGTTTATTGCGTGATGGTTCACTTCAATAATCAGAGAACCCATAGGCACCTCACACAATGACCCCTACCGGGTGCCTCACACAGGTGAGTCTTCCGGCACGTGCTTATTGGGGCAAGCAAAGTAGGTCACCTGCCAAATATAGACATGGCTGTAAGGAGTGTAGGAAACATGAATTTACATGTGTCTATTGTCTGACAATGTCGGTAAAACTACACAGAAACATATTTGCAACATTTTGCATGATATTCGGAACAATTGTGATATGTTATGGAGACGATACAGGTGAGTTTGACTTCAATATTGCAGGGGAATTCCCATTGAAACTTAAGCAACATTGCAATATGTACAATTATGTGAAATGGCAGATGAGATCCAAAAGGGAATTCCCCCTTAAATTAATAATGCATTGTTTCAATGTCTGACTGAAGTTTCACAATTGTCTGTGCAATATTGAAGAAGTGGGGTTTTTTAAAGGCCTATTTGGTTAGATTTGTTATTAAAATGTTAGTAGGGCAACTGTGTTTTGGGTGATTTATCTCGTGTAAATAAATAGAATCTTATCACTGGTCATCTGTGTAGGCCTATATTTGTCTGGCTGGATCCATACGAGAGGTTTAGTACATAGACTTAAACTAGTTTAAGCATTAAGACTAGTAGGCCTAAGATTCCAAAATAAAACTTGGTGATTAAATTGCCATAAATTTGTTTGATCAGCTTGATTGTATATAGTATTATTTTGAGGTAATCACATGGGCCTTTTAATTTCTTTAGAGATGGACCTTTATGAAGATCAAGAAACATTAATTAATATTAGGCACATATTGATTACGTAATAATTATTACTGATTTCGCGAGTAGGCCTATATGGGATTTTCTTTATAATTCACAATTGGTATCAAAGTTCTTGTAGCCTAATGCTGATGTGATCATGAACTGATGATATTGATTATGCTTAGAGTCAAATTACCACTTCTTACAGACTTTTAAAGTCGGAACTTGACTGATTGATTTGACTGAGCGAGTGCATCAGACACTAATTTGGGCAGAGCTTAATAAATAATGGGCGCTTGACGAAGACAATTACGCAATAATATAATAATGAATATATATATATATATGGGGCACATGACCTTTATTGGCAATTTGAAGGTTGGATTTTGACAATGTATAGTTAACGGTTTTAAAGAGTCGCTATACCCATCAAGTGGTTTACAGCAGCTCCCCTGGCCTCAAACTCAACTCCCTTGGGAGTATACAGCCACAGCCATACATGTACACACCTTATCAGCGTCATGGCTTGGAATTGATTTCCTATCTGAAAAGCCAGGCACCCACTCTCTGGGTGGACAGTAGCAGTGAGGACTAAGTGGCTTGCTAAAGGCCACAAACAGGAGTCAGTGGAGAGGCTCAAACTCAGTCCCTTGGGATTGGAAGTCGAGCGCTGTGCCACCAGACTACCTGCTCCTGGCCCTATGTAACTTATTTGTATTTTTTTTGGTTTTTCACAGAAATCATAGACCTGCCGTCGGAGTACACAACTTTCGAGGTCGGTAACATCAACATTACTTGTGTCATCCATGAGAACTACACTGCATCAGTAGTATGGCGCAAGGAACAGGACTCGCAGTTTATTCAGTATGGCCAAAATTTGGAGCTCGACAATATCCAAACCACGGATGCAGGGACTTACATTTGCATTGCAACAATCACAAACCCACCGCCTCCAAGGACGATATCAAAGTCAATGCAGTTATTGGTTGAGTGTAAGTATGCTTTGTAGGTAGTATCATTGTAACTCCATAATTGGGATACATTTGGGTTGTTTAGCGGTTGATTATTGGCTGAGAGACATTTGAGGGTGTAAAATTACTTGCAATCCAAATATATTTTTCTTCTTCTTTTTTTTTTATTTAGTTTTTTTTTTCGGGGGAGGGAGGGGGACAACATTTTTAGAAAGGGGGCAGATATTACATATGCATCCAAGTGACCCAAATGGTTAAATAAATTTATACTGATTTATCACCTAATAACTGTTTTGTTTTGATGATGCACTTTGATCTTACTTGATTTGGTGGGCAGGGGGGCGGAGGTTATATTTTATAGCTGCTGCAAGGGTCACAATCATATGTTAAACACTCATTTGTTTTCTTAATTATGAAATTGATTGCTTATAATTATGTACAATTTAAGTGTTCTATTATTTTCTCATAATTCATATGCACCTCAATTTCCTTTCCGTTTCCAGTCAGACCTAGATGGTACCGAGCTGCCCCAACGAAATTTGCTGGTACTGCCGGCCAGCATGTGTCCCTCGTCTGTGATGTTCGAGCCTACCCCCAGGTTACATTCCAATGGTCTGGACCAACAGGAACGGTCTCTTCATCAATGATTGCAAAATCTGCATACTCGAGTACTTACGACGTTCCTAGTGTTTCTGAAAGTGACTACGGGGACTACACATGTACTGCGAGCAACTCTGCTGGCACCAATAATTTTACGCTGCAACTATTGCGTCCAGGTAAAATATCTATTCTTTTCGGTTCTTCATGTTATTGACAAATTACTGTTGCAATGCATTCCAGTTTGTATGCATTGCTTTAAATGTTTGATTCTTACAGAATTTGAAAAGGTTATTCCAATAATCTTCCAGATATCATTGAAATATACACTGAGATTAGAGGATTTTCTAACTGGATCCAAATTATTCATGAATTGCTCAATAGTTGGGACAGTTTAGTGTTTCACCTGAGAATGTTCTGGACTCAGACGCTGATTCTTTATTTCTTTGCTTAAAAAAAAAGAAAGAAATTAATTACAATACCATTAAAAAAAAAAAGATTAAAAGTTAGTATGTTCTGGGCTAATAATGACAAATTATGTGCTAGCTCTGTAAGCAATGCTAAGCATGGTCGAATGAAACTGGTATACACTGTAATCTGTTCATAAATTTGCTATGTTCTGGTATGGCCTGGTAAGCATTGTATTGTCTAATAGTGAACATGAGTATGGTTTGTTTTACCATTTAGACCAAAAAACCAAAATCAAAGAAAATGTAGAGGTTTTTAATATGGAGGTGATTATGATAGTGAGGTTAACTGCCATTATGCAGTGCGATGCTAAAAAATGAAATATGACCCGATTAAGCTTGCAAAACTAATCTTGAAATTGTGTGAGGCTAACTTATGTTCTTCCCTGCAAAGAACCCAGTGACAAAATATGCCCAAGTTGGGAAATTGCCAAATTTCATTTTGGATGGTAGTGGAAAAATATGCTCAAATTGAGGAATTACCCAATTTCATTTAGGATGGTAGTTGAAATATGTCCAAACTGAGGGATTGGCCTATTTCATTTAGGAATTTAGTTAAAAAATGTATGTCCGAATTAGGGAATTACCCAACATTTAGGATGGTAGTGGTAATATGTTCAAACTGAGGGATTGGCCTATTTCATTTAGAAATTTAGTTAAAAAATGTATGTCCGAATTAGGGAATTACCCATCATTTAGGATGGTAGTGGTAATATGTCCAAACTGAGGGATTGGCCTGTTTCATTTAGGAAGGTAGTTAAAAAATTTAGTTAAAAAATATATGTCTGAATTAGGGAATAACCCATCATTTAGGATGGTAGTGGTAATATGCCAAACTGAGGGATTGGCCTATTTTATTTAGGAAGGTAGTTAAATAATATAGGTCCAAATTAAGGAGTTGACTAATTTCATTTAGGATGGTAGTGGCGTATTTGCCAAAATTTAGGAATTGCCCAATTTCGTTTAGGGCATATTTTGTCACTGGGTTCAAACATGGTTTGCAGTGTGGCAATGGTATTAAGTTCCCTACCTAGATTAGTACTATCTCTTTGTGGAGACTTCAATACTAGACTACAAACCATGTTTATGGCATATTAAGCGTTTTATGTGTGGGTGATGGTCATTATACAAATGTTCAATGCTGTTATGTGTCCATAAATAGCCACTGGGAAAATCCAGGCAGTATTGAAATGTCTATGTTAATTGATGATGCATTGTTTGGTCATTGATGAGAGATTTACCGCAAATTTGTGAGTTCTCTGTCTCATGGAAATGAAGTAGTTTGACTTTGTGACAGTCAGATGTACTTGTAGCCAACTATATTTTGGACTGATATAAGGTGTTTAATATAACTGGATTCATTATATGGGAAATGGTGTGATGGATAAGCCAAAAAGTCCCATTCTTTGACGATGATTGTTAAATCAATATATATGCAAATCATGTTAAGAGTGTTCTCAGTCCTGACTGCATTGAGAAACTGCAGACAATTTGCTTGTTAATATAGCATGAAGTGGGCATGGAGTAAAAATTCTTGATTCAGCACCAGCTCTTGGTACTCTTTGTGAGTTATCTGCGAACTAGATTATGTTTGTATGAGGGCCCGATCCAGTCAATATTGGCTGTGACTTGTATGAGGCATATGCTATGAATGAGGCTAAGTACCTCTCAACCAGTAGCTTAAAGGTTTGTGATGTGGACTCGCCACCAGTACTAAATTTTATCATCAAACTTGTGTCTTTTTCTTTCCAGATAGACCCGATCCTCCATTTTCTTGTTCATGGAGAAACGTCAGCTCCAACCAAGCAGAGATTCATTGTTTTCCTGGGTATTTGGGTGGTGAACCTCTGAATTTCGAAGTTGAGAAGACTGGGCCATTAATTCAACCGAGTGTAGCAGAAAGTAGTTGGTCAGAAGCAGAGGATGGTGGAGCAAATGTAGACGTCTTCAAATTGAGTCCTAACACAGTGTATGTGCTACGAGTATACCAGATAAATTCTCATGGCCGAAGCTATTCATCATATGCTGTTAATCTGAACACCACAGGTAGGTTTCCAATTTTCAATGGGTCCAGTCAGTCACTAATTCAAAAATATGATATAAATTTCATAGTAAATAACATTGGGACATGATATTTCATTTTCTGTGTGCACATTTCTCATCATATTAGCAGATTGGAGAAGCTAAAAAGTTAAATGAGTCTCGCCTAAAGGCTTACTTACTACTCTATAAATTTACTTGCTTGCTTACTTACAACATTTTATCAAAATTTAAATTACAGTATACTTCTTTTGTCTTACAGATGGTCCAGTTTACCAAAAGCCTAATGACTTCCCGCTTATCCCTGTCATAGCAGGGTCAGTTGGAGGGGTGGTTCTGCTTGCCGTCATAATATTAACGGCAGCATTGTGTATGCGAAGTAAAACGAAATACCCCACCAAAAAACCAGTAAGACTGTTTTGTTAATATACTATCTCATGAATAAAATCATTCTCTAGTGTAGCAAACTGCGAATCCATGCAGATGATGTATACATAGCTAGTGTTCCAGCTAAGACTTGAATTGGGAATGGTGCACAAGTAAATATAGGGCGTCAAGCTAGTTGAAAAGCAAAAAAAAAAAAGGTTCTTCATTTTTTTCGGGCATGCCGCTCACAAAACGGGACATGGTGCAAGGGGGGTCGGACATGGCGCAGCGCTATGCTCAAATGGCTTAGCTGGAAGACTGAAAACTGATGTAGGTTGTTTAATTAAATCTCTTAACTTTGTCCTAATCCTGTTATTCATGAACTGGTGGTTTTTTTTTTATATATATTAATTATGATTCACCATCACTATGGTGAATCATATTGTTTTTGTTAAAATTATTATTATTCTTCGCCACCAAATTTTGATTGTACCGGAACGAAATTTGGTGGGTAGGTGGACCTTAGTTAGTACTACAATTCTGTAGAACCAAAATGACCTTGACCTATTTCTCAAGGTCACAGGTCATTTTAAGTTGATTTTCACAAAACTTTCTATTAAAATATCTTAAAAACGGGTAGAGATGCAGCTCTTATATTGTAGTATGTTTGTTTGTGCTATGAGGTCTTTCAATCTGAGAGGTCATTTTGATGCTCAGTCAAGTGGAAAGGGGTGATCCACACACCCCCCTAAAAGTCGATTGAGATCCAGAATCTCAAGAACCGCATATGGTGGGAAACGGACGAGCACAGATTTATGTTGTGTTATGTCCAATCCAGTGCAGCCGAACTTCTGTTGGCGCTCGGGCGAAGGGTTGCTGAGATATGGGGTGTTTTAGATTTTGCTATTTGCCCCAAAAATTTTACCACTTTATAACTTTTGACTGGGTGGCCCAAATTGGACCATCTTTGGATCATATATAGTACTTGGATAGGTAAGGGTAACACATCAATATGAATGACCTCGGTTCAAAGGTCAAGGTCACAGTTGACCTCAAAGTTGCAAATTTAAAACGGCTGTATCTCCCTTAATTTTAATCAATGAGTTTCTAGCAAAGTTTCATGACATGATGTAACAGGGCTTTTAGAGTATTATGGGATATTTCACCTTGATGCGAGTAAAGGTCAAAATTTGAGGTCAAATGTGAAAAACTAGCAATTTTGACAACTTTTGTACACAAAAATCCCTCAAGACTGTTTGCTAAGATGTTTAGAGGCATCTCCATGACATCTCAGGTATCTCAGCATAGTTACCACCTATAAATGGGGTAATTACCCCCGAATGGGGTATGCACTATAGCTCAACATCAGATGACTGTATATTCACCAAATCTAGTTTATAAGTTAGAGTAGTTGTATAAATTGTTAGGGGCCATTTCAGATGACCTCTTGTTAAAGGTCAAGGTCACAGATGATCTTGACCTCAACCGGAGGTCGCATACACCAAATTTTGAAGTAAAGCCTCTGATGAGGCTATATAGATATTCTGGTATTAGTAACAAGGTACACAACTATCTCTCTATCTCATCTCTAATCTATTCTTCTCATCTACTAAGATGACTACGCTACGGTATGGTGAATCATTTCTATCTGTTCCTTGGAACAGAGTGGAGTCTAGTTTTTGTATTGCTGTTATTGCTCTTCTTGTGACATAGAATTGTTTGGTTATTATTTCAGGAACAGACTCGTGCTCAGTTTGAAAACCGTGACAATTACTCCAATGAAAATGCAGAGATTGCATCTGTAAGTGTGAAAAACCTGTTGGTATCTTATTTGATTATTGCATCAAAGCTACTATATCTAGATTAAACTGTACTTCCATTGATGTCTTAATTAGCGGTTGTTGCTCTGATGTTGATGGTGTTTGTGAACTCCTGCCTGCCTCTTAACAAAGGTTGACCTCTACCAATTCCTGTATGGGTTATCATTAAAGATATAATATATAAATATTGTTTCTTTTCGTTATTTACAGATTTTCTATGTTCTACATTTATAAATCTGGGTCTGACTTTCAATTCTTGACCTGTAGTGTATATAAATGCCTGAATTGATGACAACTTTAAATTCATTTTCAAGGTCAGCACTGAGAGATCAGTGCTCGCATCAGAACGGCCGCCCATAGCAGACCGTCCTGCATTAATTGACCGTTCCCTCGGAAACTTGGACAGACAGCGAGAACGGTCATCCTTGGCCAATTCTGTTCAAGTTTACCCACCAAATCCAATTGCAATCCAGTCATGGAACTGGAGGAACAGTTTTGGCAAAGGCAAATTGCAATCACAAAACAGTATGAAAAGAGCAAGACAAGGTGAGTGCTGTCTGCATTTTAGTCATATGAGCTATGATTTGACAAAGTTTCTATGCTGACTATTTTGTCAATTTACTGACTCAATTTAATACATCAAGAAAGAGTTCTGGTGAGCTAACTGTCTCTTAATGAAACAGTATTGACAAGTTAATTGCAACAAAAGTGTCTGCTTGCTGTGCTAATCATACATATGGTTGGGAAATCTTAATATATGGAAAGTGGTTTTCTAATGGGGTTTGATAAGGTTGAAATGAACAGTGGTGAAGATCAGCAATTTTTCTGGGGGGTTGAAACCTGTCAGATCCACAAAATCAAAAAAAATTAACGTAAAAAGTGCAGTATGGCGGACCCAAATTTATGGCCATATTTAGCAAGCCTCGTTGCAAGGCTTATGACGTAAAATGAAATCAATGTACGACGTCACAAACAAACGATGGCGGACTTCATTTTAAAGGCAAGACATTGTTTATTTCTATTTTTACTCTGGGGCTGACACCCCGAACCCCTGTTTTGTTAAACATTATTGTTATTGTGTGCTAGCCCGAAATTTGGCCAAAAATAGTGATACGCCAAATATGTTCATAACTTTGGGTTTAACGCATTATAGATTGGGATTTAACGCATTATAGATTTGAAGGTGGGATGTATCCCCTCCATTCTCCCCAGGATTTGCGTTCATAGAAATGAGGCATCATTTTTATAATACGGTTAAGATGTAACGTTTACCCTTTTGTTTTGATTATAGGGGGAGTAAACAGAAGCAGTTGGAGAAGTAGCTACAGAAGAGGAGCAACTTCTCAACGTAATAGATATGCCTCGGATTTCGGTGGCACCTCTTACGAAGAATTTGAACAAAAGAACGTCTCTTTACAACTCAACGGATTTGACCCAGGGGAGTCCTCGGATTACGGTTTGGAAAATCAAGGATATGCCGGATCAAACACCCAGCTGGAAACTTCTCTCATGGATAATGTGGGTGCTCATGGGTATAATAATATGGGTACGTTACCTCTGCCGAGTAGAGGTGGTGATCCATCGAGACCAAACCGAAATCAAAGACCAGTGTCGGGATTGATATATCGCTCTCAAGCGGCTGCTTATCAGGATGCCCATGTCTTGAGCAGTCAGCAGCCAAACATTGTTGGTATGGGAGCGTTAAGTATTTTCCCGATCTTAAAACCCTTGAATCAAGCACAGACTCAGCAGCACGCTCCGGCGATGCTCCCGCACAATATATCAGACAGTCCAATGAATAGATTGCAACAGCAACAGGTCAACTATAACCTCCCGGACGAGTTCTGGGAATTTCCTCGAGAAAAGCTAGTCATGCGACAGAAGATCGGGGAAGGTGTCATGGGTGAGGTGTGGCGGGCAAGGGCTGATGGAATATGTGGTCGACCTGGTCAAACTGTGGTCGCTGTCAAAATGCTGAAAGGTGAGTCAGTATAGGTTAGCGTTATTCACATAAAAGACATTATTGTACACACAAGTCTTGCTGTCATGTTCTTCTGATATTATGGTTTGGAGTAAGCTAATAATAATTTAGCCCCCCCCTTTTTTTAACTTTTTTTATTGACTATTTTCTCAGCTTCACTGTGGCACCAATATGTCTTTGAGAAGCCAAAATGTAAAGTATAACAATATTCTCAAATACAGGACCTGAACAGCGTTGTGTACAAATGATAGACAGATATGTTTTATTGACTTTCAGAGGTCAAATTTGACCTATTTCTCATGATAAATAAAAAAGCATTACACAGTGTACACGAAAAAAATGTAAACTGTATGTAACGCTCAATATTTTTCAGGGTTTCAAGGACTAAGACAAGATTAATCAGTCTGTTCAACTTTTCAGAGGATTATACCGCGGAAGAAAAACGAGCCTTGATGCGAGAATTGAAAGTGATGAAGAATTTGCAGCCACATCCAAATATAATTGCCTTGCTAGGATGCTCCACTGTACGAGGTATGTTTGCAGATGTTTACATTGCACCAGCATAAGATGATAAATCTGCATAATGCAGTGCTAAATTGATTTACTTGATGACATGAAATTGTGTTTTCTTGTTTTTACTTTGTACAAGTATCTTTAATCCTTTATGTTAAGACTACAACTCGTTTCAGGCCAAACTGGTTTTGCTTTAGTCCTGAACTATATTTAATATGATTAGTGCCTGTGTTGATGGTAATCTTTATTTCTCTTGCATGAGATAGGCATTTGGTATCAATTCTAAGATAATGTGAATTTTGTTTAGAAAAGTGGTCTGAACTGTTAAGTAGAGCTTCAATTGTACATTAATAAACAGTCTTTTATCAATGGATTAGTTATTACAATTTCTTTTTACTTTTCCAGACCCACTTGTTATCATATTGGAGTACGCGGGGCGCAGCACCCTCCAGACTTTGCTACGGAGCTACCGTCTTCCTTGGACCAATTCTCCCGTAGATAAATATTCGCCATACGCTAACATGCCTCCTATGAAGAAACTGACCTCCACTGATCTCATTGGATTCGCTCTGCAAGTGTCTTTGGGCATGGAGTATGTGGCTAATAAAGAGGTGAGTGTGATATGGTGTCGAGTTGGTATACATGTCGAGTAGGGCTGTGCACCGGTTCTTGATATACCTTTTGTAATGGTACAAGGTTAACGATACAGGTTTTGATAACCGTTATTATTACATAACGATACACTGGAATGATATGCAGATCAGCATTTTCGAGCAAATAAGACACCTACCTGCTACTCAGATGTTCCACTGTTTATGAAGAAAAATATTGGCGACTCTTAATATACAATAGTTTGCAGTTATTCAATGAAGATTTGTTCATTAAATTTGATAGTATCTTTTGATTATTTTTTATAATAAACTTTTATATATATGTACTAAATTACTAATTGACAAGATTTAACGATACATATCATGATATCGGTTTTACTGTATCGTTTTAAAGATGAAGGTGTACAGCCCTAATGTAGAGTGCTCCGTTGTAATACTGTGAGGTTGTATTACAGTGAACACCTGCTAGTCATGAGCAAGGTTGTTGAATTCTGCTGGCAACTTTTTTTTTTAATGAAAAGCTAGTCTAATGGAAACTTTTAACAGATGGCAGCACCAGTCGGTCACTGTATGCCATCTAGCAATAAACATCACAGTAATACAACCTCACGGTATTACAACGGAGCACTTTATTCAGTTAAAGCAGTTCAAAATGGCATCCATCCTGTGTTTTAAAAATATGAAGAAAAAAAAGTTAAGTAAGGAAAAAACACATAATATTTATTGATTAATCTGTACCTCGAACCTGTGTCTGCCCAGGACCCAGATGATCCCTGAAAATTGATAGTGAACAACACATGAACGCGAGCACAACACACCAACTTTGACAGTCTATGGTCTTCATTCAAAGTCGCTCAATATTAGGCAAACAAAATGCCAAAGGATAGGTGAATGCTTTCTGAAAAAAATATTCTGTTCAGCAATCCAGAGTGTGAACATCAAACTATTTTGTGCAGTTAGCAATACACGAGAATGAACAGTGATATAGAAATTAATGCAGACCTGAGAACCTCAATGTCACTAAGGGCTGTCCATTTAAAAAAAGGAGGGGTGGGGGGTTGACAGGAAGGTTTTTGGAAAAGGGAGGGGGTTTCTCCAAAAGAGAAAAAGAAGAGGAGGGGGTTGGTTTACCAGTATTTTCTTATTGTAGAAAAAAGAGGGGGATGGGGGGAGGGGGGTCTATTAAAAGGGGTTAAGGGGGGGGGGGGGGTGTCTGAAAATTTTTTAAATGGAACTGCCCTAGTGTACAGACTTGATTTATTTTTCTCGGAATCTTATTTTGACATTTGACTTTCAGTTACTCCATCGAGATCTTGCCGCTCGTAATGTCCTTGTGATGGAGGATTACACCTGCAAGATTTCTGACTTTGGTTTTGCGAGAGACGTCACTCAGAGCAGGCAGTACGAGAGCAGAGTCCAGGTAGGGATCATAATATAATGCAGATATAAAGGTAAAACAAAATAGATATGCTTAAATTTGTCAGGTTCACATCAGTGTTGTCATGTAGAATTATTTAATAGATGATAAGGCTGCATTATTTGATCTTCAGCATTTTGATCCTCTCGTGGAAATGTTTGATAAGTCGGTGGTTCAAAAATTCAAACTTGAAATAAAATGTATAATATAATCTTGTGTGCAACTTTCCTGCACTCTAACAGTAAGCGAAAGAGCAGATCGTAATACTATAATAATATATTGGGACATGTTATATTATTTTTTGTTGACACATTTCTCATCATTATATTAGCGGACCCAAGAAGCTAAAAATAGAATGAGTGTTAGCTGAAAGAAGTTTATCAATTTTAACGATCACCTTCAGTTGAGTTTGGCAGTATTTTATTTAGAAAACAGCTTTGACAGTTGTAATCAATTGCAATCTATCGTAATGGTTGTATTTTCAGAATCGTCTTCCAATTCGATGGATGGCTCCTGAGTCGCTCTTCGATTGCATCTACAGTGTGGAGTCAGATGTGTGGGCTTATGGTGTGGTGCTATGGGAAATTGTCACACTTGGTAAGAATAGCATTGTCTGTTTTTCGAAGCCAGGAATGTGGAATGATACAATATATAAATCTCTGGTCAATGAGATAACACAATAAGCAGGGATCAAAATATGGTTCAACCATGGTAACCCGCTTTCCGGTTACCATAAATATTGATGTGGTAACTGCCCCTAACTGCAACTGTTGTGACCAAATAATTTGATGCATTTTGCTATGATCGGCAGTCCGTTCCCATGAAAAAAATTATAGAAACCTCCACGTAACCTGAATGATCGTTTTCAACTTATTTCGATCCCTGAATAAGTTTAATAATAAATGCAAGGCCTTTACATGCAGCTGTTTCGATTGTTCAGACTGCTTTTCGAGGCAAATGCATCCGTTTGGTGTCAGCCAGCAATTTAATGTATTAATATGGCATTGTTCTATGTACTTGTAAATTTCTATTATATATGTTGAAATTGTACAAATTTGAACTAAATTTAATTGATATTGAATTGAATCGAGATAACATTAACTTCATGATTAATGTTTACAAAATAATGGTCAACTATTTATGCAATATCATTGTACTGACAATGTCTATTCCTCGTACATCAGGTTCCAGCCCCTACCCTGGTATCAGTGGTGCTGACGTCATGGAGCTTGTCCAACGGGGATATCGAATGGCCAAACCAAATTTTTGTGATGATCGACTGTAAGTTGCTAAAACTTATTATAATAACCTCCGCATTTAAACTAATAGTGGTTTTATTAGGTTAGGACATGTCATTACTTAATGTCTTAATGCTACGGGTCTGAAGCTGAATTGGTTTATATGACCAGCTGCCAGAGGCAGACATAATGATGAGATAATAGGGTTGGATTCCACACCATGCTACACTTCACCCCATGGGTGGGGTCTTTCACTTGCATCAGCATTGACACCAAGTCCAAGGCACCTTCAATATTAATGAATTTAATTAATGTTTATGAGTTATTAATTTAATGTTTGTGAACTGCATTTTGGTGATACTTACCTGCAATGTATGGTTTACATTTCAAACCTCATCGTTCCAGGTTTGTCCTCATGCGTGACTGTTGGCGTCACGATCCTCGAGAGCGACCAGGCTTCACTTTGATCAAGGCTCGTCTGGAAGAGATGTTAATAGAAGACGCTCAAAACCAGAACGCTGTGTACATCGATCAAATGAAGGAGAACTTTTACGAAATACTTGAAAATTTACCTGGAGAAAAGTGTTAAGTCTGGAACTTAGAACAACAGAAACATCGTCTGCCTATGAACAATTACTGTACAAATTACAATCTGGAGTTTGCCTGTCCGACATGAAATGAATGGCCAGCTCTCAAATTAGATCAGTTTACTGTCATATTCTGCAGTATATATTTAAATGCGCAGATGATTTTACAATTATGTAATTATAACAAAGACCCCTCAAGTTAGCAAGGCTGATGCTAATATGAGGGAGATGAGAGATGAATGACACAAATTGGAGGAAATGTGATGAGTGACTGTGAATTGTGTTCTAAGACACCGAACCATTGCATAATGCAAGGTGATCTGTTGTACAGGAAAAAGTATGTTGTTGAAGATTAATAAAATGGAGATTATGAAATGGCAATATGGATGGAGATTTATAAAATTGCAATTTGGATAGAGATTTTTAAAATGGCAGAAGATATCGCACAAAACTTGATAATGCAAACTTGACCGTTTTATTGACATTTTTAGTTATCGAATGGTAGCTTAATTGCCATACTTCTACCACTTTACTCAAGTATGAGATTCAACAAAGAGAAAAATTGAAATTGTTGCGAATCTGGAAATTTGAAAATTTATATGTTCTGAAATCCATTTTAATTGCAATTGTCTCATGTTGTCAATTAGATTTATTCTGAAGTCTTCTGACCAATTTTACATGCCTTTTTATTGGTAGATGTGTCACAATTTATTTATTTATGTTAGTCAGAATACAGAATAATACCCGAAACGCAGGAATTAATGTTATGCCGTAACTAATGTTAAAAACTGTTTGCACTGTTTGATCCATTTCACAAAATAATGGTCTCTGTGTTACGGTTGGAGTATGGTCTCGTACGAGTGTCTCACACCGAAAGTCAGTATCAATCATTCAGTAATTAAGTACAATGCCAGTCTGCAAAGTTTTAGCCGACAGCAATGTTGCAGGTAATAATAACAATCAGGGGTAGCTCCAAACATTCTAAATGAAAAGAACGATAGATAAGTCCCTCGGAATGTTTTGAGTCTGCTCCCTGGTGGCATTATATTGCCCGCAAATTTGCTGTTGACCTCAACGGTAATGACGGGCCCTGTATATTCGTCTTAGTCAATGCAAATGGATATTTATGGTCTCAATAATTTTTTGGTTTCATCGCATGTCTGATAGTAGCTTTAGTTTCTTCTTAATTTGCATGTTATACCTACTTCTTCTATAACTTAGAACTAGTATAATTGCATGCGGCTGCAAGTTTTCCTTGTTTATGAGAATTGATAGTCATTATCATAGCTTTATGGATTTATTTGGGCAAATTATTGTGATGGAAAGCTTTATAAATTGATTTATGTATACACTTATTAACTTAAATTCTAATATATATACAAATGATTTGTATGTTATACACGGAATCTTTATCATTGCTTTGATATGATATATATTAGAAATACTATTTGCCCAGATTTGACAATTATTGACATTTTTCAGTTGTCCATCTTAAGTTTAATGCAATATATCTAAAGGTTGTATGTTTTTGCAATTTATTCTTATTTTATGCTCAAAATTTACACACTTCCTCTCTATCATTGTATTTTAGTCTTTTTTAGCACGTTATTTACCCAAATCTGTGTCGAATATAAATTTATTGACTTTATTATCTTAGGGGCTGGTGCGATATCTCTCAGTTATTTTTCTAAGACAATCAATTATAGTGTTTTGCTTTATCTCAATTATTATATTTAATGTTGTGGAATATTTCCCAGGTTTTATGATTTTTCCATGATTTTATGTATATATATATATATATATATATATGAAGGCTATTACATTTATTTATTCTATTAATAATGCAGGAAGCTGTTACGCATAGTACGTATCACATGTCATAGATGAAAATGCTTATTTGTATGATCTGCGTGGGTTATTGAAAATTGACTTAGATTATTTGGGTATATATTTGTACAAATATCATTTCAGTCATAATGTATATATCTTTGGAGACCAAATACTTATGTTGAAGGTCGTTTAGTGTTTTCCAATGTGCCTTTTGTATATTTTAATAGCATTGGAGAATAGTACAACATGTAAAAAAGATCACAAGATATCGAGAATTGTATGGTTGCCGTTGACATACATTGTACACATTTGTACCAGATTTTTTAAGGTATTCATAAAGAAAACACAAAAATCTATCCTTGATAATTTGTATTTTAATTCAATTTATTGATGAAGCTCTAGTTTGTCACCGAACATACAAAGATATTTTCTTTGCTTTAATTCAATATAAGCGACAAAGCTTGAATTCAAGATGGCGTCCGTAATGGCTGCCATTTAAATTTTTTATCACATCTCAGGCTTTATACATGATATTTAAATTCAAACAAAATGTCACTGGTAAAGACACAATTCCATGAAATAATTATTAAATATTAAAGAAGATTGCTGATAAGAATGACTACCTAATTATAAAAATAGATGGATTCTTTTTATCCTAAGTTATCCTGGCCCATACTCCAAATCTCTTTCTTTGAAGAAAATAATGTCCATATTAGGGAAGTAGAAATGCTTGATTTTCAACATTGAATATAATACTTGATTTAACTGAATACAGCAGTTTGCATTTTTACAGTTAATTTAAATATACACTTCATAAACAGGAGTCCATGACCTATTAGCACTGGAACCGCAGTCTCCTACACTGTACTTGTGCGGAAGGAGGGGACCAACTTAATGACCTATTTTCTATTTTGGTCCTCGCTACCATTGAACTAGAAGAACTAGAAGAGTGGAATGGACGAAGCCTATTGGTTATCATTGTCTGTGACGTGCGCCGCAAGGCGCCATTGCTATGTGTTGATCGTGGACGTCAACAAACACACGTGCATAGCTGGAAAACAGTGACCTAATCATACATAAAACGGCCTAGCTCTGTTAATAATAGAGCTACAATTATGTTATACCTATTGCCAGAACCGTCTTGACCTGGGGAAGCAATTGGTTCAAGTAACAAGATCATATGTACAATATAATGAAAAAAACGGGCACTTTAAGTTGCGTCGGCAATGGTGAAAACTGCTTTTTGACTGTTATAAATTTGCTGACAACCCCAATACTAAAATGATTATGATATTTCAAATCTGATATATATTTAGCAACAAAATACTATGTCTATGGTTAAGTGAAAGTATTCCACAGGTTCAGCTAAATCACGTGGGTATTTTATTTTCTACACTCTAATTGTCATTTTTAGCTTATTATTGGACATATAATATTATGTCAAGCTTAATTAAAATATTGGACATATATATATGATTGTAATTTCTCAAAGTCATGAGTACACTAGCTATTATAAACATACTGATGTTATTTTCGATTCATTAATTTAATTAATGGTTAACACTTATCAGCTGGTGTCTATTCTAAGCCACAATAAATTTGGATGGTTACCTTGGTTTTCATTATTTATTGTTTATTGTGTGCAGGGAAGCTGGGCAACTGGCACAAGGTGGTCGCATCATATTATGATGGTCAAATAAACGTTTCTCTCTTTTTCTCTCTATGATGCGCTCACATCGCCTAAATAAAACCACCAGTGAGTCTTATTCAATTTTTAGTTTTGCGGATCCATCTACATGATGTGAAATGTGACAAAATATAAGGTGATAGTAGAGGTCAAAATGTTATTTCATTATTTTTTATGTAACCTTTGAATTTTCGAAAGACTGATCTTTAAAATTTTACCTTGAGAAGATATGCGAGAAGCTAAAGAGATCAAATACCCTTATCAACATTTATTCAAGAGACTGTCCAAAGGGTGCTTGAATGGTACCAAAAGTGCCCCCATCCCCTAGTTCCACTGATCAAAATTAAAATTGCAACTTACACAACCATAATATTGCTGTGGGCAGGGCCGGTCATAGGGCAACGCAAGCAAGGCACCTAAAGACCCCGCACATCGGTAATATTAGGCCATGCTTATAATTGAAAAGCAAAAAGGAGGCAAATTAGGCCCTGCTTTGGGCCCCGCAAGTTATATGACCGGCCCTGGCTATGGGATACAGCATGTGTGGCATGTGCTGTGTTTAGGACTCGATTGTCAGCGTGTGGGGCACAAAACATGGATTACTTTTGTAACCTGCTTTAAAAAGTCACAGAATATAATTGTAAGGGCCATTTGTAGTCCTTTTTTTTTTGTATGGTGCCTATCAGAGCAGTGCCCATGCAATTCATTAACTGCAGTTTTTGCGTTGCCCCAGGACTGATCCCGGCTGAAATTTTGAGGCCAATACAGGGATAAGTGGAGGTTTCTATTTTTTGAGCAGCCTGTTTTTTACATTACTGCATGTCGATGTGTTATCCAAGTGACACATCACATATATATATATATCTGCTTGGCTGCCCTTAGGACTAGAAAGTCAGGGCTCAAGGCAACTGGTAATTTTTTCCTGCATAATACGCTTAATTTACACCTTTTTTAAATTAACTTTTTAAATGGGTAGATGTCTTCAATGCCTTATAGCATCCCAATAATAAGTACAAATTGAGTGGTATGTTTCATGTCCCTTTTTTTAATGAATATGTTCAGTTTCATTCAAATACAAATTGACAAAGATTTCTGTAATAAGTGAAGTTATAATTCATTAGCACACATTGACAAGTAAACTAGGTATCCTTCCATTTTACTTATAGACATCAATGACAGTGAGAATATAGTAGAAATTTGCTTGACAATATCAAACTTTAAGGTCAAATTTGTCGAATGCAATACAACAATACAACAAGAAATATATATGAGCCAGCCAAAAAAGAAAGGAAGGCAAATCATGATAATTTATGAATGACCTAATCGATATCACCTGGATTGCAATGATTTGAAAATCTTAATATGACAATCTTACCTTAGTACATTATTTCATTTATCAATACAGTAAAATTGTGTTTTTCTATAAAATCACCAAGTGTATTTTTCTACAGTTTTGGCAGAAATGTCATAGCAGCTTACACTCTAGCATTATATCATATCAGCATTTCGATAGTAAAGTAAATTACATCTTGTCTGTCAAACTCAAGCCTATTCTATATGTCCACATCAACTACATGTATATAATGCCGCTATGCTAATTGCTAAATTACTAGTTATCTGTTGATTCATTTCTATATTTTACATTTGTAAATGATAATTGCATCAAACAAATCTTCAGTGTTTCTTCAGTGAGAAAAGAGTCTACAAGTGGGAAGCATAATGTCATTATTGTCCCTTAAACAACACCAACTTTGCACATTTCTGTCGGATCTTCTTTCCTTGAAGTTTCATGTTGTGAAGGCGTACAATATGATGGAACCTAAGATTGAAGTAAGTTTATACTAGCAGACGCACAAGGTCATAATAGTGATTGTTTATTCCAACAGTAGTTGATCTAGCATGATCATCCATTTCAAACGCATTGCATCCCATCTGAGAAAGAACTGCACTCTCCAATTTCAGCTGTGAGCACGACCTGTTAATGTTTTGAATGTTGGTAATCTGTCTCAATTTCCTTTCGGCACATAGTAAAATGTCAATGACACTTGCTGCTGGTTTTATCAAACCCCCACAATTCTTTGCATTCAGCAGGGTAAATGCAGCTTGGTGTTCTGTTGATGCTGTTGTAGTCACCAGCTGTTCACGACACACATCACACTGGAGCTTTTCCATGACTTTCTTGACAACCCATCCTGAAGATATATAGAGCAGTATTGGATTAGATTCTACTTCATTTTACTTATAGACATCAATGACAGTGAGAATATAGTAGTATACTCAGTAGATATTTTATTGACAATATCAAACTTTTAAGATTGATTTCAAAGTGGATGGACAACACTGCGTGACAGAATACACGCTGTACTAACGCAACGCCTCAAGGGTAGAGGAACGTCACTTTAGGCGTTTTTGCATAACAGGGCAGGAAGAACGTATACAAACAAACAAATAAATAGGCAATGAATTTGTTAAACTGAATTACTACTAATATGAAAAATTATGTAGGATGAAAAAATGCTGGAATAATGCCAGTACATAATGCAAGCTAATGTAAGTACATAATATCAGTACCCCATGATAATATGTATAATTACCTGCGATGTAAACGACTACGTTCTCTACCAGGGGACTCAACTGGCCATGAAATTCTGCTGGTGGTGTTTCAAGGTCAAGGTCTTGTCCAGGTTCAACAATGTCATTGTCCAATCTGAAGTTGGTAGGGGGTAGGTAGGTGGAAGTAGCGGCACTGGTGATGTTAAATTCCTCCAAGGCAGATACGTTTGCAGAAGGTGACACTGCAAGAGCGCCGGATCTAGCCAAGAGTCTTCTGAAGATATATTTGAAGTGGAGTGCTGTAGGGTTATTGCTCCATCCACCTGAAATTAATACAATTATGAACACCAGATTTAAACTAAAAATTATGGCTAGTAAAAATCAAAGTTTCAAAATTATATTTGTTTTTAGCAAAATAACATTAGCTTGACATACCACACTGCCTCACAGCGCTGAAGAACAGCTCCAGATGGTCTTGGCTTAATTTGTAAGTCAGAAGATACTTGAAATTATCCTGTGACTGGTGGAGGTCCTGGAGTAGTCCTTCTAGACTGACGATTGCCGAGCACAGACCCATAACACAGGTACCCCTGTAAACATATGGAAAAGTTTAAGCAATTTTTTTAGTTTTGTTTTTAAAGTCTCCACAATAGTAATAGCTGTGGCCAAAAACTTTCAGACACTTGCTATAGATGGTACCTATGGTGCTTTTTTTACCTAGCATCATAGGTTTTATAACCATTGGCCAGGTATATGACCTTGGGTGTTGTGAGGTCAAGCACCTTAGTCTTATGACCATGATAACTTAAGGTCTACTAAATTCAATATAAACCCTAACAAAAATAAAAGTGCAATAAAGTTGAAAACCAGACCAAATTCTTGATATGGGCAATGTCTTACCTGGGCGATTTGTGCAATGGTTTCCCATCAACTGTACAGAGCGTAATTAGAAAGTTCTTTGTCTCATTGAGGAATTGTTTAACCTCCTGCCATTCATTCAGATAAATGGGCTTCTTTGTACCAGCTGCACATGTAGACCTACTGTTGAGTGTGTCAAACAGCCTATCAATTCTCTGCAAAATTACATGTAATCAATATTAATAATGAGAATAGATATTCTTTCAATACAGATTACTTTCATTAGATGGTTTACACCATTAGAAGTGCCATAAAATTAAATCATTATTGACATGGAACAAATAATCACCTTGATAAATTCAATAGTGGGACCGCTGTACGAAAACTGTTTCATACCAAGGTCTCTCAGAGTTTGTAGTGCTGCAGCAACGGATGCAGAAAGTGCTTGAACAGCTAAGGCTACCTTCATTTTCTGAGAGTGAAAGTCGATGTGGGCATTTCCAAGTTTGTTGGCCAAACGTAAGCCAAGTTGTTGTTGGGTTTCATGCAAATCAGATATGAGCTGCCAGGATATCTGTCCATCCAATGACCATATGTGTCTCAGCGCTTGCAGAGTGTTCCGTACCAGTTTAATCATGTGACATGTGTCAAACATCACATACGTCTGATAGTCAGCACCTTCTATCTGAAAAGAAGGTTTGAAGTGTGCTATGTCATCAAGAGAGAGATTGCACCCAAACTTCTTGCACATTGCCTTGTTGGTGGCGTGGCCGTCCATGGTTACAACTCGGACACAAAAGCCAAGTTCCTGAAGCTTACTTAAACAAAGCGTCACAAGTTCAGTTTGTACTTCCACAGGCAAGCTTCGTGTGAAGAAGTAAGCAATTGGGGCCTTCCAATGACCTTTCAACCCCACGAGCATGAACACCAAGACCTCTTTTGCTTCACAATCCAACTCGTCCCCATTCCCAAGGTCCACATACCCAGTGAATTTCTGTTTGTGGGTGTCATAATCTATCTGCTGTTTAATTGCCATGGCATCCAGCAACAAGCAGCAACTGAAAAGAAAATTTATAGTATGTGTCATGTTTTATGCTGCTAATAGAGGGCAATCCACTTTGGGAAAGTTTAATCAGAAATAATTACATGCTTTGTACAATAAGTAAATATAATATCCAGTCACTAATTTGTCAGAATAGCCTGCTATTACATCTACCTTATATTTACCTTAGTATGTTTCGAAATAATACATCTTGCTCCCAAAAAATGTGCCAATCCTGCTGCTACAACTTGAACAAAACTTCTCAAACAAAACTCCGAAAAAGAAACTGATAAATGAATTAAATGATGTAATTTGTTACTAGACCAAAAGGCAACAAGATATTTACTTTCTATAGTCGGAAGGGTTTTCCTTCAATTTCTGAGCCAGACTGTCCAGCATGCATAGGTTGAGACCAGGCTCAGCATCAATTCTCTCCAGCCACCTGTTAATTATATTTTGTTAATGTTACGAGATCGAAACATTAAATCTTGTCACAATCCCCTATTTTTGTAATAATATGCATAGTCTTAAATTTTATTTAGTGAATTTTCAAGTATAAGAACTGTACCTTTGCAATGTTCTTGGTTCTGGAAGATTTATTTTGACTATATCCCGCAGATATCGATATGCCTTGCTTGAGGATCAATGAAGCGTAAGTGCAAAATTGCGCTGGTCCTCTGTATAGTTGGAAGACTTTTTCAGCAGTTCACAAGGAATATCTAGAAAATAAAATAACACTTTGTTACAAGGTATATTGGTATGGGAAGTAGAATATAACTGCAAATAGTTAAGAAGATATAAATAAATAAAAAATTAAATTAAATGTCATGTTAAAATGCTTTCATAATATCAAATGTCACATCGTAAAATCTAGTATTTGCAAGATCTTACCAGAATTCATTATTTGTCCTACTTTTTATCAATCATGTACAAAGTTTTTAGTTATTAAAATTTGTTTATCACTATCTATATAACACAAAAACATTTAAGACATCAAACTAAGTATTTGAAATGTATACCTGCATATGAAGATAGCTTCATTTCTAGCTCTTCATTGATCAAACTAGATTCTGAGAGTTGCTGGATGAGATCTTTGCAGGTGTGTTTGCCACGATTTTCCCGAACTTTCGCATTCCGAAGCTGTTTTTTGAGAGCTTTATTTTCCTCTTCCACTAGCAGTAACCTGTCATCATCATCTTGATGTGTGAAGTAAACATGGTCAAGCTAAAACAAAAGTATGTTGAACCTAAAGTAATGATCATACTTAGACCAACAAAAAAAAAAAATACTTCTTGAGAAAATTATGCATTTATCTGACGTATAGTTATTACATACTCGTGAATTTGGATCTTCACTTTGAGCTTCCACAGCTTCAAGGGCTTGCAAACTCGTTCTTGATAGTCTTTGCTGGGTAATCTTTGGCTGAAAACAATGCATTGTATAAATTTACAAATATAATACACCCATACAAACTTTTTATAAGGTATTAGATAACATGCATGTAGAACTTACAATGCAGACAGAATACGATGTATTATAGGCACATCTTACGCCTCCAGGTATTACCACATAAGTAAATCAGTTGACATTTGATATTGTGATATACATGCATTTGTACCTGCAAGTGCTTTGGGAGCTCAAAAATTGTCGGAAATGCCCCTTCTTTAAGTCGGGCCCTTTGAAGGGTTCTATTAATTTGTTGCTCTTCGAAATGCAGACTGCATATTCTGGAGCCTGCCGTGGGATCGCAGTCTCGCCTACAGTTCCTGGCCCAGGTTTCGAACAGTTCCATGTTTTTTACTTTGTCTGGAAATCTAAAACACAACCACATATATACATATTGTAAAAATATTGGATTTCAATTTACTTCACTATTTCATAATATTTGTTATAAGTTTAATTTTGAATGGGAGGACACTTTTAATCACAGTGGGCAAAGCCAAAGCACAATATCCAATAATGTAAAGTCATTGTGACGTGCTGACCAAAAAAAATTATAATAATTTGTCGTAAATACACATTGGAGATGTTTTAAAACTTGGACAGGCACCAAATTGGTATATATATAGGTAAACAGGTGGATTCGTCACTGCGCGATTCGCCCCCATAAAAATTGGACGGTTTGTCACTGGAATGTGGTCAATTCGTTACCCGAAAAGGGTCGTTTCGTCACTGGTAGTGACAAAAAATAAAAATGGTCTATTATCATTATATTGGTGACAAACAGACCGGTTTCGGATGACGAACCGACTTTTTTCGAGTGACGAATGGACCCGTTTTGGCGGCTACGAATTTCGTATTTTGCTAAGTCATTAACATGATTAATGGCCTATATAGCATGGACAAGTATTTTGTTATATAGATATATACCTACATGGTGTATGCCATTGTGTGAAGCTAGGCCAAAGCCAATCTTTTCATGAAGGCAATAATATTTTTTAAGTTTAATTTTGAAACCTGACAATTCCAATTTAGAATAGGGGACTTCATGGAGGTCATAATTAAACTAGGACATCTTGGACACTGGTCAGGTATAGACTGGGCGACTCCCCTTTTGGAAAAATCAGACACTTTGCAGGATCAAATTTGCAGGGCCCCGTTTGTACGAAAATAAAGGCATGTCATACAGTAAGCAGTAGATTGAATCACAGTTAAAGACTTAACTCCAATCCCTTTACCCTGTTGATGAAGCTTTTAAATTAAAAAAAATTGCTCTATTTATGTGAGGAGGTGCTCGAATGACAACAGCCAGCCATGTTGATCTCCAGGTAATTGGGACATGACTGGTAAATGTAGTAGGATATATATAGCCTATTTTGCTGGAATTTTAAGATGCAATATAGCAAGTCCTGGATAGCTCCAGAGGTAGTTCAAGACCCACTTGGGAAAATTTAAACTTTGTTACTGGTCGAACAGCATTTCTTGTGGGATTCACCCTGTTTTGGCATATTTACATATATATAGATGATTTTCTATTTCACAGACTTTATGGTTGACACCCTAATAAGTTGCAATGCCCCCCCCCCCCCCCCAATGAAAATAACTGAAATTGAATCAATCAATATACAATCACTTTTCAACTTAGGTTCTTGCACTAAATATAGTATATGAAAGATTGACAGAGACAATTAAGTCACACTTAAAGACAAGTGTCTCGGTAGAGTAGTGGTAAGACTGTCAGGCACAGGTAAGTTGTCAGAAGGTTGTTAGTTCGAAACCAGTGGGGGCCAAATTTCGGCACTCTGAGATTGTAAAGGACATGTATCTCAAAGATTTTAATGTTATTTTCCTAGCTTTTTGTTGCCCCTCAGTGCAACAATATTATCTTCATTTAGCATAAACGAAAGTTGCATTTACTTGATGTTACAATGAAGGATACTCCCTTTTATGAATTTAGGGGGGGGGGGGGGGAGGATACATTTCCTAATTTCTAATTATTAATTATTATATATGTAAATTTTAATATATGTAAATTCTCATGATTTTAGTCTAAGCTTTAGGTGTCATCTCCCGCCAAGTATAATTACAAATCTGACAAGATAAGATCAGATTATCCTTTATTGTCATACTCATAGAGGCGAAGTAATAAACTTAATTAAAATTCAAAACCGTAACTATATAATCTGTTTCCCTTGTGTACTGATGTACAAATGTATTTATTAACTGTTCAGAATTTTGGCGGGTTTGTTGACGACCATGTGTTTATGTTTACTTAACCCTGACGCCACCTGGAATCGGGTCAATACACTAATTACCTCATGTCATATGTCAGCAATAATGGACGATAAGCAGGTCTAATAACCTGGATTTCGGCGAAATTGGGCATTTATCATGTATAATACTAATAAATCTGAATACAGGACCGGCAAAGGTACAGTGATTATATGCAAGATTTGGTCATTAAAAGGGGCCGCAACCGAATCCACTTGCGCTGGATTGCCGTTTTTTTCCTAAGTTCGCAAGGTCAAGTAACCTCGAAAATATATGAACAAAACCTACTTATGGAAGGTAATTCCTTCTGCCTGCGTCATACTGTTCCTGTATGATTTACAGTTGATGGCAAAACACTCCGTTCCACTTGTTTCCAGTCTTTTTTTCTTTGGTTCCTGGCCATAATACCGGTGGTCGTCTGCACATGCCATTTGGCTGTTCTGCCCTACATCAACACATAGCAATGGCGTCGATCTGGCACGTCACAAGTCACGTGACTTCCATTCCACGTATTCTAGTTCAATGCTCGCTTTCATTATTATCCACAGTGTGTCGCCACTAGTGAGCAACATAGCGCGCCACCTATCTGGCAACATTTCCTCAAAGAGGGCGCCAAAGTGTAGAAAGCAAAGCTAGGCAATCTGAAACATCGCAGTGAACTTCACAGTGTAGTCTGAGCATTGGGAGAATACATTTCGTGGATATTACTTTAGAAAAATGGAAAATTTACCAAAAGGATACAAGATGTTGGGACTATTCGTACTGGCAATTTTAGGTAAGTGCAATTTAAGGACTTAGAGTTTTCATTGAAAAGTGTTTTTAGAAATAGCATAAAAAATGCTTTAATACAGACAAATTACTTTATCTTGGTAATAGATAATTCATAGAAGATAAAAGTACATGGTATTAGGACTGCATCATGAGTTTTGTGGATTCTCAAATCATACTGGATTGCAGTTCCATGTCAAATTTAGGCTCTGTGTCATGTTATTAGGAGAATAATACATTTGCTGCTAATTATTATAGTGTACAAATATTGGCTTATAAGCTGGTTCTAATATATAATGAAGTCAAGTAAAATATGTTAAATGAGACACAATATAATCAAATGAAATATGACAAATAATAGTAGTCTAAATTATTTGACAAAATGCCAACATTATGCTCTTGTAGTTATAATACATGCATTCAAAGCTCCAATGTAACGTGTAGTTTGAAAACTGAGTTTATTATTCTGAACTTTAAAGTGGTCACTGAGGCGTGTAAGTGTGTCAGAATTTCACCTGGGAGTGAAGTCACATTTTTCTAACTGGCAAAAGTCACAAATGGCCATTTAGAACATGACAGAATTATTTTGTAAGTTCCCTATGGGGAATTTAAGCGGCTAATTGCTTTCAATTATAAAGAAAATGTACAGATAATTGGCTTATAATTTTGTAACTTATTTATGTAACTATACTTACCTTATTGAGGATTAAATTATTTTTAGTTTTTTTCAATTTAAAACAATATAATTCTATGAAATTATGATCAGTTATGTGTTAAATTTCGTCAGTTTTGTAATAAAAGCATTTCTTGACAATAACATTTATAAATAGTAACTTTAACTTACCTATATTATAATTGGTGAAAGCTTTTTCTTAAATTAGGAACTTTTTCAGTTTAGATAAAACAGTACTTAGTAAGATAATGAAATTTGGCCTTTTTCGTTGTGTGATCATTTTTAAGACATTTCTGAACAATATAACTTCTATAGATATATCATATTCTATGTTGATCTATATTTTGATCTAATTTCTATTTAAATAATTGATGGCACTATCCAATGTTTATTATACAAGTTGATAAAATGATAAATAAAAGTAAAAACCATTTTTAAAATCGATCACAAAATATTTGTAGGCCTATACCAAATCCCTAAAAACTTCACACATAGCTAGGATACCTATATTATAGTATGACTTTATCTTGGACTTTTTATATTGACAGAGATATAGTACCATGCTATTATGACCCTATTTCCAGTGATATCAGATATACAGAGATAATGGAAGTTCAGCTGTTCTTTTACAGTATATTCTTAAAGAAAATTGCTCCGGGCCTAATTATAGGTTTAGGGGGGACCAGGTTTTGTCTAAGTTTTGTGAGAAAGAAAAATGTGCTCTGGCTGTAGAATGGAATAGGAACTTTATCTCTGGAGGAATTTAGCTGATATTGAGTTAAATTTGGGTGAAAATGGAGTAAATTGCATTAAAATGGTGTAAAATAGAGATAAAATTGTTTAAATGTAATTAATTGTTTATAAATGGTTGCAAATGTAGTAAAATGATGCCATTTAAATAAGAATACTACTACTACTACTAATACTACTACTACTACTACTACTACTACTACTACTACTACTACTACTACTACTACTACATTGAAAGAACTGTATATATATATTTACATACATACGATCTTTTGTTTACTATAGAATTGATTTTTGCCTCTATATGTGTCAATAGACCTTGTTATTTCTACTTGAAAAAGTTACAGACAAGTTTGAATGGGGAATACATGTCAGATTCTGACATTTTGATAAAGTCAAAAAATTGTCAAAAATACAAGTCGGAATTCAATAACATTGTGTGCGTTTTTTAATATAGATTTTGCTCTTTTTAAGTCGTTGATTTCTTATAAACATGTACAATATGCCAGGTATGTTATCAGTTTATCATGAGTTTAATGTAAAGTGTTCAAATGGGTTGGTGTTCAGCTTGGCAAGGACACACTTTCTCTTAAAGGGACCCGGCTGCCCCCCTGTGCAGCTCTCTCACCCCCCCCCTCTCCTTCGATCGACTCTTCTTCTCTTAAAGTTCTATTCTCTCTTTTTCTATCTTTCTTTATTTCTTTTTTTATCTATTTTCCTTCTATCTTTCTTGATTCCTTACTTTTGTGTTCTTCCTGTCTTTTGTTTATTTCTTTCAAATTTTCTTGTTTTCTGTCTTTCCTTTCTTCTTTCTTTATTATTTCCTTCTTTCTTTATTATTTCCTTCTTTCTTTATTATTTCCTTCTTTAATTGCCTGATTTGCCGTCTTTCTTTCTTAGTTTCTTTCTTTCTTCATTACTTTTTCTTCATTACTCTTTCTTTCATTACTCTTTCTTTCATTACTCTTTCTTTTAATCATGCTCTTTCTTTCTTTCCTTCCTTCTTCTTTTTTTTTCCTTCTTCTTTACGTTTTCCTTTCCTTCTTTACATTTTGAGAAGAATTTAAAGAATTTAATTTTTCAAAACATTCCCAAGCTCTAGAGCTTCGAAACAACTCATTATAATTCATATGAATTGCATTTGGGTCAAATTGTAATTCCGAAGTGTGTTTTATGTGAGGCAGCATCCGAAATTCTGATTCAACTAAGCTCCAGAAAATCGGGCCATTTTTTGTTTACCTTAGAGCTTAGTTCTTGAAGAATTTGAGGTTTTCCCTCTCAAAACTGGGTCATTTTGCAGGTGTGGTATTGGGAGTGTAATATAGGGTAAATGTATGGTCTTAATAGTGAGGTGGTTTAAAAGTGAAACTATATTGTGATATAAGATGGACAAGTTCAGTTGTAAAATTATATAATTTCTCTTGGATTTAGTTTTCACTATGATAATATACCTGTAAAATAGCTTAAAAATTACGGCATAAATAATGTTATGATATATTTCTCTGATCCTATAGACTGCTATGGCACACCAACTATAAGCTACTATACTTACTTACTTACTTCTTACTTACTTACTTACTTACTTATTTCCTTACTTTACCATGGAGTCACTAGTGACTCCATGCTTGTACATACTTGTACAATGTACATACCTGTATATACTTGTACTTACTTACTTACTTGTACATACGTACTTGTACATACTTGTACTTACCTGACTTACTTACTTACTTACTTCCTTACCTACTTAATTTCTTTCTATTTGAAAACTAACTTTCATTCAGCTACCATATGGTATCACGATTTTAGAACCCCAATTACCAAACATTACCAATGAAATTACCATATATTACCACCTCTAATTATTGTAACTTGCACCTGCCTATAAACAGATATATATTACTTTACAATTATTATTTGGCACTTTATATATCAGGCACTACCAAACTGTCATTTAAACTAAATGACTTTATACTTCCTTAATTGCACTTCAAAGTGCCTTAATGGGGCACCTGCTCGATTATGATGTAATAGTTACGTAATAACGTCATAATTGCGTGATGTTACGTAAGACGTAACTAGCACAGCTTTAAGAAGATTTAAGTGCAATTAGCTAAAGGCCATATATATATATTTGTATACAATATACATGGACAAAAATAGTGAGATATATATATATATTCTAATTTTATTCACTATTGCATAATAAGGTGGTTTAATTATGTGTTATAAATTGTGGTTTTATAGTGTTGAAGATGATTAAATTTAATTTGTTTAAAACTTATTATGTGCTGGCAGTGCAAGGTTTATTTTGCATTATAAAATCAAATATCTTTATTTTGTCAATTTAGTAATTACTTATATTATAACTACCCACTTACAAAATTACCTATCTGATTATTATGATTTCACAAACAAAACATCCATGTATACGATACTGGAATTTGACAAATTATTTGTTATTTATCAAAATTCCATAGAGAATATATCATAATACATGATAGATACTCTAAAATAATCCTTTTAAATTTTCATGAACTTTGATAACAATATAGACTTATATAGTGCATAAGTTCAAGCTTATTAGTTTATATATTGTGTACAATAAAACTCCATTTTCAGATCACCTCACTGTTAAGACCACCTCACTATTAAGACCATCTCACTATTAAGACCACCTCACTCTTAAGACCACCTCACTCTTAAGACCAATTGCAACAAAGATGACTTAATGTTTTAGGTTCAACTGTATATAGAAATACAGCACTGTAAATTCTCTGATACCAATCTTAAACAAATTGTTCTTTTCAAACAGATCCAGTCAATTTTGTTTAGATCAAATTTCTGAATGATCTTGAAATTCTATTCCAGCAAATCACAGTTTTGAGTAAAACATTAAAGAAAAGGGGTTTACGGGGTAAATTGACTCCTGACTAGAAATACATTAATTGTGCACTTTCCCCTAGCAAATTTGCACCCCAAATGTACTCCGTGACCCCAATAATCTAAGAAACCCACTAATGACCCTCTATAGGGTTTGTTGATATACTGTTAAAACAATGAAACAAACTTAATATATATACTTTTAGAATTGTACTATTCAATGTATAATTCAACCACGCTACACTATCTATCTATCTATCTATCTAACTAACTATCTATCTATCTATCTATCTATCTTTCAATCTATCTATCTATTTATCTATCTATCTAAACTACTATCTATCTATCTAAACTACTATCTATTGATCTGTCGATATATCTATCTATCTATCTAAACTGTCTATCTGTCTTTCTATCTATCTATCTATCTATCTATCTATCCATCTATCTAACTCTATATCTATATATCTATCTATCTATCTATCTAACGATCTATCTAAACTGTCTATCTGTCTTTCTATCCATCTATCTAACTATATATCTATCTAACTATCTATCTAAACTATCTATCCCTCTATCTATCTATCTAAACTATCTATCTATCTAAACTATCTATCTATCTAAACTATCTATCCATCTATCTTTCTTTCTTTCTTTCTTTCTTACTCTCTCTCTTTCTTTCGCAACACTGATGTCATAATAATTTATTTATATTTTGCTCATAAATAAAATCTGTTCATCTTTAGTATATAATATACAAATAAAATATGATATAAATATGTAATAAATATAGTATTAATATGATTTATATGTCTCAGTTTACCTTCAAAAACCTTTCATGTTTATACTGAGCCCATTTTACGGTGGCTCTGTATATTTATCCAATATAAGTTGGGTGTAAAATCTGTGGCATGTCCATTCAATATATTTGCCTAAATATTGATTTCATAAATATTTATAAATGGCGTTTAAACTAACATAATGTGCATTCATATTGGATTATACTGACATGTTATGTAGAATGGGGACTCCTATAAGACTACCTCACTATTAAGACCACCTCACTATTAGGACTACCTCACTGGTAAGACTACCTCACTGGTAAGACCACCTCACTATTAAGACTACCTCTCTATAATTACAGTATAGGCTTGGTCTTAATAGTGAGGTAGTCTTAATATTGAGGTGGTCTTACTAGTGAGGTGGTCTGAATAGTGAGGTGGTCTTAATATAGTGAGGTGAACCTAATAGTGATGCAGTATCAATAGTGAAGTGTGCAGGGCCTTAATACTGAGGTGGTATTAATAGCGAGGTGCTCTAATTAAGTAGCCTTAATAGTGAGGTGGTCTGAATAGTGAGGTAATCTGAATAGTGAGGTAGTCTTAATAATGAGGTGGTCTCGGTAGCGGGTTTCTTCCATATACAGTAGCCATAGTTCACAGATTTACTGATAAAATTGGGCTACTATGGTATGATGAATTAATTAAGAAACCCTCCCCCCCCCCCCATTGAGTTATTTCAATCTTAATTAAGTGTGAATGTATAATTTCACCCCTTCATTTGGTAAATCAATCATATGGAAAATTAAGTACTCAGAATGTTTCGAATTTTCTAGATAAACTAATTAAATGAGATAAAATCACAACTGGGTATTCAGTGACTATTCACAATTGGCACCACATGAAGTTTGGTGAATGTAGTAGAAAATACTAGAGGTACTGGAAATATTTTCAAATTGCATTTTCTGGTTTGTAATTCAAAACCATGAGACCCCGGCCTGTGTTCGAATTAATACCGTTGTGTATTAAAATTTGTTAAAAAGAAAAATATTAGAATAGATAAACAAAAGCTGATGATTTTAACCAAATAATAAATGTGATTTTAAGATATAAATATTGAATATAATTCATACATGCATGTACTGTTATGTGGTGTCAAAATCACTGGCATAAAACTATTTTAAAATCAACATTGCTATATTATTTCAATGATATCATTAAAACTATATAAACAACGTTAGTTTATGAGTTCCATATAAATAGAAAAATCATAAAATGCCTTCTTATTTCATACTGATTTAATTGACATTGGCAGTGAGAGATATGACAACCCTCTCTACAAATGATTAATGTTGAGTTCGCATGATGCATGCTTACAGGCCCAACCCCCGAGTGGGGACTGTCAAAAACTGTCAATTCGAGCCAAAACTGAGCCATTATCTGATTCAGATATGGTTAATAATCGTAATTATAGAAAGGGGTTGGTACTACTGCACGATACTGTCAAAAGAACAACCTAGAATTTACGAATTCAATCAGATAGTGTCTGTCAGTCTGTCCGACCTGTCTTTCTGTGTGTAGATGTCTGTCTATCTGCGTAGATGTCTGTCTATCTGCGTAGATGTCTGTCTAGCTGCGTAGATGTCTGTCTAGCTGGGTAGATGTCTGTCTAGCTGCGTAGATGTCTGTCTAGCTTCGTATATGTCTGTCTAGCTGCGTAGATGTCTGTCTATCTGCATAGATTCTGTCTGGCTGCGTAGATGTCTGTCTAGCTGCGTAGATGTCTGTCTATCTGCGTAGATGTCTGTCTAGCTGCGTAGATGTCTGTCTATCTGCGTAGATTCTGTCTAGCTGCGTAGATGTCTGTCTAGCTGCGTAGATGTCTGTCTATCTGCGTAGATGTCTGTCTTGCTGCCTAGCTGTATATCTCTTTCTGTGATAAATGTTTGTGTTTGTCTGTCCATGCTGCAGTATGCATATCATATACTAAACATGAGTCTATCTTTGTTTTGTGTTTCTCTGTCTACTACAAATATATATATGCCTGGCTGTCTATGTTATCAATATTTTTATGGAATTCATATCCCAAGTACTATACACATTGATACCTGATAAAATATTTTACAGAATGAGATTCACAATAACTCAAAGACTGCTGTTAACATGGGATGGCCTTACACTGTAACTTCTCCTTAGAAATATGATCTGAATATATTTAATAATCACTACTGTCTATACATACATTCATTCATTTATACCACCATGGCATAATGAAAAATGTGACAAACTATATTAAAGGGGAACTAATGAAGTTTGTATGTTAATTTCAAAAGTTCAATTAGATGTTAAATAATATATTGCAGCGAAAGGAAATGTCTTAAACTCTAGTTTGATATGATTTCAAGCCAATTAAAAGTGTAATTTGCACCAATCGCCGACATGCTGGGGGCCGCCATTATTGCACACAGCACGCAAGACAGTGACGTCACTTATGTACACTGCTAGGCCATATATGCAGTCAGCCATATGAATCAATTCATAATCCTGTTGATTAAAAGTCATTACATTGTTCATTGCAATTATAACAAGAACATATAGCACAACAACATAAAGGGTGTTAATTACAATTCTTTTGGGAATACAGCATAATTATTGCATTAATTGCAATGAGCAATTTGTATCTAAGAATTTAGGTGTATAGGCATGGGCAAATAAGATTTTGTTTCTAAACTTATTTGCTTTGTAAATAAAATATGTTACATAATACTTAGGGGCAGTGTGCAGTATTATTTATTGTATAAATATATTTCATAGTATCTATATTTAGAGTATATATAGTGTTAGTGGGGATGTTTTAAGGGCATCATCTCCTTTACCAAGATTAATATATATTAATTACCAAATTGTGCTTATTTCAATTGTATGTTGGTTTGCATTGCTAGATACATGTAATGTAGGCCTACCAGTTTAAAATAAATTTTAATATCAAAAACTAATTTACAATTTGGTAATATATATATTTTTTTTAAATATGAGTTTGAGGGGGGCATCCACGTCAGCGTTTTATAGATAAGAACTTAGTGAATGTCTCCTGATCAAAGGTAATTGGATTATAAGATGTATTTAGACTTTTTTTATTTTATTTTATTTATTTACTGCTTATTGTTTTGCCTTGCTGCTTTTGTTTGTTTTATTTAATTTGATCTAATAAACTCTCTCTCTCTCTCTAATTGCATTGTCTCAAATAGTTCAATGGCAATTACTTGACACTCAGTAAGAACTGCTCTGAAAGTGCAATTAACTGTATCTAAAACTGTTGTTGACAGTTGTTCTCACCAGTTGAATTGCAATGCCGAGCCTCCAGAATATTTGGCTGAGATTTATAGTACAACAGTGACGTATTTCCGGTCAGTTCAAAACACCGGGAAAATCAAAAATGGCGGCCTCCGTGGTTCACAAAACGGAGCAATAAATGCAGGATATTGCTTTACCAGGGCACATATGCAAGTTTTGAATAGCATGGATGTGTTTCTATGGACCCAATCTAACATCTGAGTGGTAAAGTGCTCAAGGGGTTAGTTCCCCTTTAAAGTTATCAACTTATACAAATCATGGAGTCACTAAACAGTATAGTGACTCCATGTACAAATCAACATATTCTGTCTTGACTTTAATGGTACAAATGGTGCAAACCATTTTATTTAAGTTTCTTCCGTTTTTTTGCAATTCCAATCTTAAGAAAAAGTCTAAAACTTCAAGAAGTCCAGACCTAAGACATTACCAAGGACTTAAAGTCCTGGTCCAGACTAAACTTCCTAAAAGTTATGACACTGTTCTGGACTGCAAGGCATTTCTGGGTCAGTCTTGAAAAACTCCAGACTCCTAGAAATACTCAGATTTCTGACATTTTCCCCCAAAACCAAATAAAGAAAGCACACGTCCTACCCACGTGACGTTTGCCAGCAAAACTCTGACCAATCACAGCCAATCACTGTCATAGGACCGACCAATCACTGAGCAGTTTATATCTACTTTATTGCATATTGGGGTAAAATAGCCAAAAATGGATAGACTAAAAAGAAGCTGGGTGGTCTAATGGTTAAGTCATTTTAAGTAGTTCCTCTGAAGGTCCTGGGTTCGAATACTAGCCTGGGCACTCTTTATGACTACATCTCAGCTGCTGGATGTTGTTAGTATGAGATGTGCCTTGTATTCAGTGTCTATGCTGAGGCAAGTAAAATACCCCACCCATGGGGTAGATGTGTAACATGGTGTGGACTCCAAGCCTTATTATCTCGTTAATAAGTTTATCGTTAGCTGTAGGTGCAATATATTTCACTGCAACACGTGAATGCTCCACCATACAGTACAGAATGAAAGACATTCATTCATTCATTTATTTATTCTTTCATTCGTTCATTCATTCATTCATTCATTCATTCATTCATTCATTCATTCATTCATTCATTCATTCAACAGTCATAAATTATTCCTAAATATATAAGCGCCTGCCATATTATTTCTTATAAAATTACTAAAACACAAATGTAAAAAGAAAACTACAAAAAACTTGTACATATATAGTGTAAAACAAACTTAGAAAAAAAGAGCAGTGATTTTACCTCATAGGTGGTTATACATGACACTGTGTGTAAACAAACATAATTAAGCAATTTTAGCAGCCGACCTTTTGTAGTTTTCGTGAGCTCTTTTGGCAAGCATATCTCCAAAGGTGTCAAAGTGAACTCTGGCGTGTCAAAAATTGGACGAAATGACCAGTGCCGATTTTGAGTGGGGCCGAATTGTCTAAACTTTATTACTCCTTGACATGAAACTTCACTCATGTCAGAATGCATAGTATTTGATGTAAACAAGGTAATATAGTTGTTAAAGTAGTAGTAGTAGTAGTAGTAGTAGTAGTAGTAGTAGTAGTAGTAGTAGTAGTAGTAGTAGAAGTAGTAGTAATAGTAGTAGTAGCAGTAGTAGTAATAGTAGTAGTAGTTGTAGTAATAGTAGTAGTAGTAGTAGTAGTAGTAGTAGTAGTAGTAGCACTGTAAATAATTGCAGTACATTTATGCATTAATAGACAAATACACTGTAAATTGACATAGCATCAGTGAAGTAAATAAACACAACCCAGTTTCCATGGTAATTTACGGTTCAATAGACCCCCTACTTAGAAAGTGCCAATAGTGCATTAGTGCAATTCAAATAAGTGCAATTAAGTGCAGGCAAGTAAGTGCTTTTCAGTGCTTGCTCACTTAAATGGTTGTTGTTGTAATTAAGGTATTTTACACTGTAAAAAATTACTGTAAAATTACTGATGTGAATTGCTGAGATTGAAGATAAAGAGATTACATAAAAATACAGAACTGTTAAAGTTCATTGTTAGAATATATGCATATGAGATATTTTGTTATAAACTGTTAAATATGGTCGACATTTATTTGGGGAATAATATTATAATTCTCACTGTAAAAGATTGTATAATTATAATGTATGTATATTTTATCTAAAGTCGTATATGGTCAGATTACCTGGTAATCAAAGTTACAAACTTCTGAAAGATGTTACGTAAATTAGAATATTGGGAAAATTAAGGAAAATAGCAATGCTAAAACTAGCAGTATATACATTTTTTTGTACATGTATACTACAGAGTGCAAAAGAGCTTTGCAATAATACAGAAATTCAAGAAAAGTTGGATCAATTTCGATCAAATTAGAAAAACATAATATAAAGTACAAAATAGCCTTTATTGCACACTACACTTGACAATACACATAGTTCTGTGGGTTTTGTGAGCTGTAACAACTAAAAATGACCTCAATATACTCTCTGACCCCACAAGGGCGTAATGTTATGACCCAGACACCCAGAGGTCAAATGTGTGACCTAAGTAGGTCAAAAGGTCACGTTGACCAAGTGCACCTGCGTTAAAAACACATATAAGGCAAATATAGTGTTTTGATAAAGGTTTGCAATTGTTTGATTGTTTCATAAGTTAACAGAGTTTTCAGGTCTTCTTTTTTTTGCCAAAGACTTTTTACAGTTTGTTTATTTATTTATTTGTTGGTTGTTTTATCATTGGCTGACAATATAGCAAGATATTATTGTGTGAGTCAATGTAAATATAGCATATTTCATATTTTTAATAACTTAATTGTTTTAAAATATATGACAAATATTATTATTGTTTAAAAAAAAAGTGAAAAAAAAACAACAACCAAACATATTATTCACATAATTTTTACTTTGTACAGATATAACTTACAAAATAATATACACTTAATATAACTTTTTTACCTTAACTAAAATTTTACTGCATCAGAATTGAATTGAGATCACAATGTTTTATAACAACCATGCAAATACAAAATCTCAAAAATCTTGAAAATGGCTGAAATTTCCTGTAAATTCTCTATTTTATTATTTTCCTAATTACCCCTATGTTACCCCTTTCTTAAGTTTATACTTACCACTTCCTTCCTTTAATAATCATACTGCCCAACCCCAGCCAGAAACACTGCCATGAATCACCCCCTAACAAGACAGGGCACCCTTTATCTCCCCCCACAGACTGTAATTACCCTCAAAGGGGTGAGATAATAGGGCTCTAGGACTATGGTAATAATAGGGTTTTTATGCAAATAGATAAGATGGATTTTATGTGTAATAGAGTCTATTATTAATGGTCCTTTGGCTTACATTAGGTTAGATTGAATTATTCGTTAGATGCTTTCAGATTTTTATGCAAATTCAAATAATAATTTTAACTCTGCTGCTGTTGAATTAGAGGTGCCTTGTACTCGGTGTCTATGCTGAGGCAAGTCAAAGACCCCACCCATGGGGTAAATGTGTACCATGGTGTAGACTCCAAGCAGCCTTATCATTTCATCATTTCGTCTGCCTCAGGAAGCTGATCATATAAGCTGACCCAAGCTTCAGACCCAGTAGCATTGGGACAATACTCCCCCCATGAGGTAAATGTAACCTGGTGTGGACTCCAAGCAGCCTTATCATCTCACCATTACGTCTGCCTCTGGCAGCTGGTCATATAAGCTGACTAAGCTTCAGACCCAGCAGCATTGAGACAATACTCCCCCCATGAGGTTAATGTGTAACCTGGGGTGGACTCCTAGCCTCATCATCTCATCATTATTTCTGCCTCTGGCAGCTGGTCATATAAGCTGACTAAGCTTCAGGCAGACCCAGTAGCTCTAAGACATTAATTTAATGGTGGTGTCTGAATTTGTCTGATAAAGCTATGGGTTGACTAAAATTGTCATTACAGTAACATGCAATTTGGACTGAAATGCGGGACATCACTCTCGAGTACAATTTAGTCATTAGTCATTTTCTGAAGGAGTTAGTCATAGGCCTAATGATAGTCTATGGAGTTAGTCATCTTGGTGGAGTACTTCAACTACAAAAAGACTATTCTCGAGTATGGCGTGGCAGAGTGGGGTTCAATGTTTGCCCCAGCATAGTAGCGCTACTCTAGGGGTGCATGGGGTCATTGTTGTACCCCCCTTCTCCTCCATTCTCATTTGTCTTGTAAACAATCGAGGTTGTTCCATTGTTTTGCCTCACTTTCGTTCCAAGGAGGTGCTACATGTTATTGTTGGTTGAACATGTTATAGATAGAAAGATATATAGATAGGTAGATAGATAGGCAGATATATAGACAGATATATAGACAGATAGATAGATAGATAGATAGATATATAGGTAGATAGGCAGATAGATAGATAGATAGATAAATAGATAGATAGATAGATAGTTGGATAGATGGACAGTTGGATAGATGGATAGATAGCTAGATAAATAAATAGATAGAGTTTTAAATTCTCAAATAAGATAGATAGATAGATAGGTAGATAGATAGATAGAAAGATAGATGGATAGAGTTTTAAATTCTCAAATTTCTTATTTATAAAATTGTTCATTGCAATAATAGAATATAGTAATGAGCACATGATATCTTATTTTGGGGTATGTATTCATAATTTTCACAATTTATAGTAAAGTAAAACGTTTATTGGTATATACATGATATACAACAGGCCTATTGAACCTAAAACATTTGCCAATAATTCAGTAATTTAATACCATTTACAAAACACTCATGGTGCTTATTTTGTCATGGTCATGAAAAATGTTTTTTTCCCAATAAAACAGCATTCATACAGGTGCCAATTTGTTCTGTGGGGGGTCAAAAATATATCACAGAAAAGTGTAAAGCACCTGAAACAGGTCATATGTTTAGTAAAGAACATTAAAAGAACATAAAAAAATGTCTTTTCAGAATGATAATAGTAGACTTGCATTAGTCTGCAGGAGTATTATTAAACTCTGACAGGTATTAATTTAGAAACGTGTGGCACAGTTATTTATTGTTAAAAAGTGTTAATTTATGGCATATATTGATTTAATTTTAATCAATGGGACTTGATTAGGCTTATGCAAAATTGTATTAGGTAAAATTATTTTTCTGGATTATTTTAGTAAGAACTATTTTTTTTTTCTTCTATGGCGTTTGTCGAAACAGTGCCTCATTAATATGGCCTTCTTATTGTGAGGTGGTCTTTATACCGAGGTTATTTTAAAAGTGAGGTGTTTTTGAAATTAAATTCCTGAAGCATAGAGATTAAAATGAAAATCAACAAACTTGTAAACGAACTCCTGAAGCGGAATTAAAATCCAATTATGTATTAAATGATTTAAGCAACTTTAACATAATAAATATCACTTAATATGATTAATTTCTGATTAAATATAAGCTTGGTCAAATCCAGTCATGACAATGAGATAGTAATTTTAAGTATCTCAAGTGCCAGCTGAGTAATGCTATCCTAATGCTATCATAATTTCAAGGGATTGTTCAATTGTTTAGCCAGACAAGCTGGCAGACCATTGTTTAGTCATGTGATAATTATATATGATAGATAGATGGATAGATGGACAGATAGATAGATAGATAGGTAGATAGATAGATAGAAAGAAAGAAAGAAAGAAAAAAAGATAGAGAGGTAGATAGAACGAAAGAAAGAAAGAAGGATTGATAGATAAATAGAGAGATGAATAGATAGATAGATAGATAAATAGATAGATAGATAGATAGATAGATAGATAGATAGATAGATAGAAAGGAAGATAGATAGATAGATAGATAGATAGATAGATAGATAGACAGACAGACAGATAGACAGATAGATTGGTATGTGGATTTTCATCCAGCCATCCACCATTCATGAGTGCATGTTCAATTGTTGTACAACATCAGAGTATGTTGGACAGCTCCAGTGTATGTTGTACAATGTGGATAATATAAGCAATGATATAAGCAATGGTTGATGGTGTGTCTTCTAACTGTAAACATAATATTTCCTCATCCCACAAAGCTCTATGTTGGACTTTTCACCATTCACTGTTGTTAAGATCTTTGACAATTCATATATATGACAATACTTAAGTACCTTGTTTTGACACCAGGTGTCATCTTCTCGTGTGGGGTCTTTCCCTTTGCCCCCTTGGGTGACAAGGTTACGTAACAGGCATACCCTTTTGAGGAATATGTCAGGTAATGTGTCAAAAGGGGCACCCATTTGTCATAGGTGTTGCCAAGTTTTTTGATGCCAGAAAATTTGGTCGTTATGGCTAAAAGATCACAAACACTGAGTGTATTAGGTGTCTATGCTGGGGCAAGTAAAAGGCCCCACCCATGGTGTACACATGGTGTGGACTCCTTATCACCTCATCCTTACGTTTGCCTCTGCTAGCTTGTCATTTGTTTATATTCAGGCAAATTAAGAAACACAAATTGGCTGTCCCTTTTACGCTGTGTCTATGCTGGGGCAAGTAAAAGACCCCGTGGGAGGGGTAAATTTGCAACATGGTGTGGACACCAAGCATTATCATCTCATCATTACGTCTGTCTCAGGCCACTGTTCATATAAGCAGACTGATTTTCAGACCAAGTAGCATTGAGGCATTGCAACCTAAATAATGCAATAGAATAAAAATAAATTCTTAAATCAAAATTCTTAAGAAATGTCCATAAAATGAACTCTCACAATCACATATTTCATTATATTAGAACTTTGTCAAAATCCATGCTCACCTTTTTAGCTCACCCTGACAAGTCTGCATGGGAGTATGTTTTAGCTGGGAACAAGGGCAACTGCTTGTCTTGTGCATGTTAGTTCAGTTAGACATTGTAAACAAAGAAATGGAAGTTGGTCAGATTATTTACAAAAACATTCTTGCTTCATTTGTCACATTTTTGGGTTGCTTATTCACATAAACATGGACAAGCTTCTGGGAGGAGGTTATGTCAATCAAGAGTTATACTGCATCTAGCCATCTACTGGACTTCATACAGGTGTATAGTTAGAATGCCATGTGCAGGGGCGTCGATTTCTCTTGACGGTTGGGGGGGATGCAGGCCTACTTTGTCTGTCCCACTGTGACTTTCCCTCGCTCTACAAGTAGTAGCAGTTAATGCGCGAACACTGGCCAAGAGGTAAATTAATGGTGGATCATTTATACCAAACTTATAAACTTGTACTGATATTTGATATCGAGTGTAAAGCTGTTTAACAAAGCACAAATGTTCCAAAACAAAAGTGAAAAAGGGTAATTTTCATTTGTGAATTTCAGGATGATTGCATTGATCATCCCCCCCTTCTCAACAAGTGGGGGGTATATATCCCCCACATCCCCCCTGAATCGATGCCCCTGGCCATGTGCAAGATATAGGAAGAATTCAGTCATGTAATATACAAAATATACAATTTATAATACATGTATCAAATTTATACATGTATTATAGTACTACTATAAATAGTGGATTATGAGGAATCCAACAGGATGTTTTGTGGGATGAGGAAATATTCAGTCAATCTATAATTAAAAAAAACAAAAATCCCACAAAACTATGTTGGATGACAGATCATTAACCCTTGCTTATATTATCCACTGAGCTGAACAGCATACACTGAAGCCATCCAACACTGCAGCTGTCCAATATACACTACTGGATGACAATGAAGCATTTTGATTGGCTCACAGCAGCAGGGTGGAGAATATATATAAAACTGTTGGTGCCTTGTACTCTGTGTCTATGCTGAGGCAAGTAAAAGACCCCACCCATGTGGTAAATGTGTAACATGGTGTGGATTCCAGACCTTATCATCTCATCATTACGTCTGCCTGCACCTGATCATATAAGCATGGAGTCACTCCATGATATAAGCAGCCCAGACAAACCATGTAATTCAATATAAATGTTTAATAAATACTAAGAACATTTAGGTCCAAGATTCTAAGATTTTAATAGTGAGGTGGCCTTATTAGTGAGATGGACTGTTCTATTATAAACTGTACTGCCACACTTTGAAGTTTACTAACACAGAACCTAATTAAAAAGTGTAAACATATTGAAAATTGTCCCACTCTTGAAATCTCACAACCCATTGTCACAGATTGCCGCACCCATTGTCACATCATTGTCACATCACTGTCCCTTTGTTTGATTTTGACCACAATAGAACAGCTGGCACTACATTAATTAACTCGTACAATACATGCGTATGGATTTTTGGATTAAATGTACTCAATTGATAAATCAATTATTATTCCATTATCAAATAATTATATCAGATGCATAATGGTTTCAATAGAAAATTCTCGGATTTATTTATCTTTAATGTCGCTAGAACGTCAATACAACGTTCGTTTAATGTTTATCCGACGTTCGTTTTTATGTTAATTTCTGATTATGACGTCACAATTGATATTGTTCTTGCCAAGTGAATACAAACAATTGAGTACATTTGTGATCAATAAATTAGATAAATTATTTTGGAGCTTTGTTAGCAGACCATAATATAAATATTTAATAATGGAATCCGTCTTAACAACACCTAAATAATAAGACCACCTCACTTATAGACTGCCTCAGTATTAAGACCACCTCCATATCAAGACCACACCACTATTTAAAACCACCTCACTATTTAGGACCACCTCGCTTTTTAAGACCACCTCGCTATTAAGACTACCTTACAATTAAGACCACCTCACCATTAAGACCACCTCAGTAAGAAGACCACCTCACTTATAGACCGCCTCAGTATTAAGACCACCTCCATATCAAGACCACACCACTATTTAAAACCACCTCACTATTTAGGACCACCTCGCTTTTTAAGACCACCTCGCTATTAAGACTACCTTACAATTAAGACCACCTCACCATTAAGACCACCTCAGTAAGAAGACCACCTCACTTATAGACCGCCTCAGTATTAAGACCACCTCCATATCAAGACCACACCACTATTTAACACCACCTCACTATTTAAGACCACCTCGCTATTAAGACTACCTTACTATTAAGACCACCCCACCAGTAAGACCACCTCAGTAAGAAGACCACCTCACTTATAGACAGCCTCAGTATTAAGACCACCTCCATATCAAGACCACACCACTATTTAACACCACCTCACTATTTAAGACCACCTCGCTTTTTAAGACCACCTCGCTATTAAGACTACCTTACTATTAAGACCACCCCACCATTAAGACCACCTCAGTAAGAAGACCACCTCACTTATAGACCGCCTCAGTATTAAGACCACCTCCATATCAAGACCACACCACTATTTAACACCACCTCACTATTTAAGACCACCTCGCTATTAAGACTACCTTACTATTAAGACCACCTCACCATTAAGACCACCTCAGTAAGAAGACCACCTCACTTATAGACCGCCTCAGTATTAAGACCACCTCCATATCAAGACCACACCACTATTTAACACCACCTCACTATTTAAGACCACCTCGCTATTAAGACTACCTTACTATTAAGACCACCTCACTATTAAGACCTCACCATTAAGACCACCTCAGTAAGAAGACCACCTCACTTATAGACCACCTCATTAGTAGGACCACCTCACTATTAAGACCATCTCACCATTAAGACCACCTCACTATTAAGGCCACCTCGCTATTAAGAGCATCTCACCATTAAGACCACTTCACTATTAAGACATGCTCACTATTTAAGACCACCTCACTATTAAGACCACTTCACTATTTAAGACCACCTCACTATTTAAGACAGCCTCACTATTAAGATCACCTCACCATTAAGACCAGTAAATGTAATAAGCCTATTAAAAGTAGTTTTCATGATAAGGTTTCACTTAATAATTATTTTGTGTGTAGGTGTTGTTGTTTTCAAAATATTATGTAGGATATATATTTTTTCCATTTAAGTAGGTACTTGGCAAAGTATGTGAATACTTACACAGAGCTCAAACATTTTTTATTGGCCCTATATCTGACTATCTGTCAAATGAGTCAATATTTGTTCATAATGACAAAAAAAAAATAATACAAAGTTACACTTTAGGTTATGTAAATAAATGTTTTTGTGATATATCATTTTAACAAGTCTTTGGATAGCTCTAAATGTTATAAGTCCTGTTTACTTAGTTATAAAACTAGATAATAGAATACCTATGAAATGGATTTGTTTAAGATACAAAACATACTTTTAGCATGTATGTTGTGACTTATTTTTGTGTGTTGTTAAATGACTTTGTATTTGCAAGAAAGTCCTAGTGTATATTTTCTGAAAACTAGAAAAGTGTTGAAAATATATTGTGGGAGAGGTTTTGAGAGAAGAGGAGAGGAGAGGTTTTGACAGGAGAGGAGAGGAGAGGTTTTGACAGGATAGGATAGGACAGGATAAGATAGAACAGAATATGATAGGATAGGACTGGATAGGACAGGAAAGGACAGGAAAGGACAGGACAGGACAGGATAGGACAGGATAGGATAGGACAGGATAGGATAGGACAGGACAGGATAGTACTTTATAATAGTGTTGTTGACATTCAGAATATAGGCGAACTCTAATAAAATTAAAGCAAATAGATGTCGCAATCATGTGTATTGACTTATTTTATGACATTATAAAATTGCAATTAATCATTTTTGGACAATTTTATCCCATGCGGTTATTGATCATAGCACGTTGGGTAAATGTACACAAAATTCATCCGTAGCTAATATATTATATTATATCAGCTTCCTTAATACATGTCATGTAGATATGTAGTGTTTTTACATGTGCTAACTTTCTATATGATTATATATTTACATGGAATACATACAAGTGACATACATCATCATAATCATATCAGGCAGAGGAAAAAAAAAGAAAGAAAAAAACATCCATTGTATTCAAAGTCATTGGTTTGATATTATTTGTCTTGTATATATTTATTTTCGTTGTTGAACATTAAGTCCACAATGGCAGAGAGTTATTTGCAATACCATGATTTGTGGAATGGCATTTTATTTTCAAAGTATTGTGCCACTCAATTTTTTTTTATTCACTATCAGTTTGTGATTGTGTATTTTATTGTTTGTGTATTTTATTGTTAGTGTATTTATTTGGTAATGATTTTTAATCGTTACCAATATCTATGGATTATATTATTTTATTGTTTTTTACTAATGTAAAGAGCCCGGATGCAAAACAGCTTCAGCTGAACTGGCTACCTTTTAAAATATATTTGAAATAATAAAATTAAATCAGTTGGAAATTCACATAAAAGTTAAATTTGTACTAATTCCTACTAAAGGTCCTAATTTTGGGGGTTATACTATAAATTCACAATTCCCTATTTTGGAAACTTTAAAGTTCAAACAATAAACAATGATAGATTTTCCTTTGAACATTCTATAAACAATGATATTTTCTATGTAGGCCATTCTTACAGTAACCCAAACAATCATACTCCAAATTTTGAGCAATTTCTCTGTAATTTTAAAATCCAATTCTTCCTGGACAATTTTAAGAATTAGCTCTAATCCACCAATCGGGTTAAGCATACGTGACCTCCGACATTTGACCTGCACTGATTTGAAGGTCGTGACCTCCTGTTGACACCATTATCACGATATACTGTACAAACAAATGGATTAATAATCACAAACTTGAGTTTATCATAAATTCAACATCTATATTTGATAAAACAAACAAAATCAGTGGGAAATTCACATAAAAGTGAAATTTGATATTTGAGGGGGGGGGGTTTAATTGTAAATAAAAAACTTGCAGTGAAACCCCTGAATTAAGGCCACCCTTGTGAATCACTGAAGTGGTCTTAATAGTGAGGTAAATAGCCTTAATGCTGAAACTTCATTTCACTGCAATAACTATAACTTATCTGGAATTTAGTCAGCTTATATGACCAGATTCAGATGTAATGATGAGATGACAAGGCCGCTTGGAGTCCACACCATGTTACACATTTACCACAATGAGTTGGGTCTTTAACTTGTCTCAGCATGGACACCGAGTACAAGGCACCACCAATTTAACGTCCCATGCCATCAATATCCTTAACCAGTAAACAAATGATTAAGAACTACCAATATATCTCAGTGTTTATATTTATCACCAATCATGTGTACTATACATTCACGATTGTTATGCAACGTGAGGCAATAATTTGGGTTACTATGGAAACGCAAAAGGCAAAAAAAGGGCTATCGGGATCCCATTGAATGCCAAGCAATTGGCCGTGTGACCAAAATTGAGCAGGGTTACTGGGGAAAATGGGCCACAATTCAACTGTATTGACGTAACACTTGCATATTGTCTATAATAGTGTATAATATAGCGTTCATTAGGTTTCTGTGTAGATCGTGTTGTTTTTCTTGTTTTTTGTTGGTCTATGATATATTGTGTTTATTATTATATATTGGAATAATAATATTAAGATCACCTCACTGTTAAAACCACCTCACTATTAACACTACCTCACTATTAACACCACCTCTCTATTAACACAATCTCACTGTTAAGACCATATAGTATTGTTATTTGCCTTACTATTAAGAACACTTCACTATTAAGTGCAAGAAATGTATTTATTCAATGTATGCCAATTGTGATTACCCTGCAGTCACTGATATTAGTGGTTTTCTGTGGTTAAAGCAGATACTCATGAAATTATATAAATTTCAAAAATCTACTATTTATTTATATCATCTTTTATCATTAATATCATATCATTCTGTCTTGTTCATATAAATTGTTAATCTAGAGGTTTCCTGTGGGAAGAGCAGGTACTGTGATACCAAATAGAGAGATAAAAATAACTAAAAAAAAAATATATATATAATAAATAAATGAATAACTCAATACCACTTTCTCTGTATACCAATAATAGCCCAGGTGACATCTCTAATTATGGTGACAAATAAATTACAATGAACAGCTGGACAATGTCCATTTCCAGAGTGACCAACTGGCCATTAGACATAACATGCTGGTCAAGCTGACCCCTTGTTTGCAGAGGTCAAGCTTGTTTACTTGTACTTTGTCATTCCTCTATATCTTTGTTGATAATATCGTAAAGCCATTTAGTAGTAGTATTGTTATAATGAAAAATGTCGTAATAAAGTACACTCTAAAAAATGTTATGTAGAATTTACAGTGAACTAAGTAAACTACGGTACTTTATCAAAAGTTCAAGATTTAAATTTTCACTTTTTTTAGGATATCTACTATCAGAATCTTACAATAAATTATATTACTGAAAACGGTATATGAATCCCTACAATAAATATCTCGAATATACATTTTATTTTAGACATATCTCCACTTAATTTGTTATAAAAAAACATATCTTCAAACCAAATAACTCAGATATAATTTACCTTCTACACGTTATAGCAAAGCAAAACTACGACAAAAAAATTAAGAAAACAGTTTTCTTTAAAGAGTTTTTTTTATTAAAGGCTCTTTGTATAATTATGCCAAGAGCTATTTAGCTTATCACTGTCATCTGAAGAGCTATATTTTATTCTTTTTTAGCTTCTCAGTCTTCAGCTTATCTTGAAAACTCCGACAAACGCTGTAATTAAATCTTTTAAGTTTTTAGCAAAACAACTGAGTTGTTAGAAATAGTGCTAAAAAACACATGCACACTGGAGACAAGATAGACAGATGCAAAGATGGGGAAACTGTGTCTGTTTGTCTGTCAGCCAGTCAGTCAGTCAGTCAGTCCAGTCAGTCAGTCTGCCAGTCAGATTGTCAGTCAGTCAGTCAGTCAGTCAGTCAGTCTGCCAGTAAGTCAGTTAGTCAGTCTAGTCAGTCTAGTCAGTCAAATCCAGTCTGCCAGTCAGATTGTCAGCCAGTCAGTCAGTCAGTCGATGTAATGAAATTAAATGAAATATAGACTGCAACACAGCAACCCTCAGCAAGTATATTGCCAATGCTGGACAACCCTATAGTAACATGCATACACACAACCTTCATAGATCACAGAGAGAACCTTTATGAATCAACTGTATTGTTTTTACTTCAGTTTAAGACTTATTTCGTGTTTATTCTTATACACTGTGACGGTCCCCAATATATGCTCATAATGATTGTTATCAATTTATTTTTCTAATGAATGTGTTTTTTGTTTATTTGCAGGTGAGTGATCATAAAAATACCGGTCGTTGGTTGGTAAAGTACCTTTTTATCCAAAATTGTCTATAATTAATTGGGATAACACCCTTAAGGTAATGTAAGTATTATATTATTTAATTCAGTTGTGATTGAATGTACTATTGATGTCAATCAGGTACCTTTACGAAGTCGATCATCGGTTTGGGTGCACCAACCGATGATCGATTTTTAGTCGGTTCGGGTGCAGTTTGTATTTGAGTAGTCGCCTACGTAAAATCAACGGCTATCGTAACTAGTTTGTCCAAGATAATTAAAGGTCTCTGTACGTAAATATAATTAATAATATCTCAAGTCATTTATCTTATCATATCTCAAGTTATTTATGATCATATGAAACTCCTAAAGGGAGGAAATGCACTAGGCTTTCTTTTAATTTTTTGATTAACAACTGATGTGTGCTTTTTTTGTTGGTTAAATCGACTATACAAAATTGGTAATCATCGATCATCGAATTCTCAGACAAAACGAGCGCTGATCGAGTAAAATCGATCATCGCGACACCACTACATGGCCAATTGTGCCACATGCGTTTTCCATGCGATTGGATAAATGCAGGGAAAACGCATGGTTTTTGCCTCATTACAATTAGCTAAAATCCATGCGTTTTCCATGCGTTTATCCTTCTCATGGAAAACTCATGTGGCACATTTGGCTATGTAGAATGTACTGGCCAAAATTTGGCATTTCGGTAACTATACTGGAATGAGAAAATAATCAGTCACATTTTTTATAAAAAAAATAGACATTATACTACAATCAAACTCGATGACATATTTGCACCTTATCAAGTGCAACCTACGGTCAACTATTTCCTGTAGTATACAGTTATCAATTGTTTTAACCGACTTATCTAGACTTTATTAGGCTCTTGAGTGTTTTATCTCTTTTATGTTAAGGGCTATATTTCTTAAGGGCTTCTGAGTTGACCCCTTTTTGTGTTTAAGGTCATGGAAAATATGTTTATGGTTTTAAATGTAGTGTATGTTCTTGCCATTGATATTTAATATTTATAAAGAAAAACTATTTAATATTTTAAATATCAGATATAGACTTTTTACTTTATTCTCATAAGATTTTAATATATTTCCCATATTTTATAGGATATTTAGCTATTTGGGTACATATTGAAAAAAAATAAAATTTAACATACTATGTTCGTCACTCATCTGCTGCGAGCCAATCAGAATGCTTAATTTTTTACCATCATGGGTGTATGTTGTACAGCAGCAGAGTATATTGGACAGATGCTAAGTATATTGGACAGATGCTAAGTATATTGGACAGCAGCAGTTTATATTGGGTAGCTGTAGTTTATGTTGGACAGCAGCAGTTTGTATTGGATAGCTGTAGTTTATATTGGATAGCTGCAGTTTATATTGGACAGCTGTAGTTTATATTGGACAGCTGTAGTTTATATTGGATAGCTGCAGTTTATATTGGACAGCAGCAGTGTATATTGGACAGTTGTAGTTTATATTCGACAGCTGCAGTGTATATGGGATAGCTGCAGTGTTTGTTGGAAGGCTGCAGTGTATGTTGTATGTGGAATATTCGAAGAACGGCCAATATAATTTTTCTTCATCCCACAAAACTCCATGTTGGACCATCCAGGCATCCACTATTGTTATAATATTGATTTTCTTGATTATATTACTAAAAGATATCCCAGAAGCTGATACACTAAACCAGGGTACAAACATATTAATCATAACTCATAATCATATACCAGCACATTGGGGATTTCCCATAATTTGTAATTTTCAGATATGTAACTTGTCACATGTGATGACAGGTGTATGTTTCAATATTTAATAACTTTGCTATACACTAGTTCAATTAATTAATAAATTGCATTATTTTGAACACCAATGAATTGTATTGTAAATTTAAATTTTGTCATGTTTTGACAATACTGTTGTATATTTGAATGGTTAATAACTTTTAATAGCACTTAATAAGTTGTTCTAGTAAATGGCAATTATATTCAATTAATATACATTTTTAGCCTGTTTTAATATTTCAACGAAAATTGTTTCTATAATATATGCGAATTTTTTTATGGCAAAGTCATAAATACTTCAAATTTATCAAAAGGCACATCTAATAAAATCTCATAAAATCTCAACCTACAACATATATAGTATTTTAGCATGTAAAAATAGTCTTTCAAATCTAGATAAAGTTCAAGTTTTACTTAAGGGTTGAGCTGTAAACCTATAATTTATTGTCTATACTTGACATAAACTATATATCATTTTCAAGTGTATTCTTGAATGAAATTATCTGGTTTCTATAGAAAAAGGTAAATCAGAAATTTTGGGCAGCACATAGTCAACAAAGAAATAAATATTGTGCAATGCTGGTGTATTTATGGAATAATAAAGCTTTTTGCAAAAGAAATAAAGACATAAAGAAAGAAAGATGGATAGATAGACAGGTAGATTGATAGATAGGTAAATATATAGTAAGATAGATAGATAGATAGATAGATAGATAGATAGATAGATAGATAGATAGATAGACAGACAGACAGATGGATAGATAGATAGATAGACAGATAGCCAGATAGAAAACTAGTTAGATAGATAGATAGTTAGATAGATAGTTAGATAGATAAATAGATAAATAGATAGACAGATAGGTAGATAGATAGATAGATAAATAGATAGATAGATAGATAGTTAGATAGATAGATAGATAGATAGATAGATAAATAGATAGATAGATAAATAAATAAATAGATAGACAGATAGATGGATAGATAAATAGATAGATAGATAGTTAGATAGATAGATAGTTAGATAGATAGTTAGATAGATAGATAGTTAGATAGATAGATAAATAGATAAATAGCTAGACAGATAGGTAGATAGATAGATAGATAGACAGATAGATAAAATTGTTTCATCTTAAAACTTCAAAAACTGATTAATAATTTGTACTAATATAAATTATCAAATAAATCGACCAGGTTATAGTTTTGAGCCACAGTTTGTTACAAAACTAAACATATTATATATATATATATATATATATATATATATATATATATATATATAATTTTTTAACATTATTCTAATATTTGGTATATTATCAACAATTTACACTTTTGGGTCGGCTTACTAGCTTTAGGCTATTTTTAGGTTCTGCGCAAAAGACAAATTTACTCTATGTTGTATACCCCAGCTGCTTATTTTTCAAGCAATAATTCGTTTAAATGGACATTATCTTCGATTTAAATCACCATAGCTCAAAGATAATCAGTTAAACTGTAGGTATGTTTCTTGGAAAATTGCCATATTTTATGCTATGTTATCATATTGGGTGATTTTAATACGTAAACAAAGTATTCTTTGAATATATAGGTCAGAAATGTTGTTAGAAGAATGCTTTCTACCATGAAATTCGTAAACGACACTATTTTGAAATTTGCGAAGAATTTCGTAAAATGTCAGTCAATTGTAATATCAGTTACACCCGAACGTTTAAAAGTGAGCAATGTTTCTCAAAACGTGTCTTAAATAGTTTGCAAACCTAAGATATAGTTGTATCTAAATGCTAAAATGGACACTTCAATACAATTATTGTCGAGGAATCATTTTGAAAATTGAGACTACCTCATTATTAAGAACACCTCACTATTAAGGCCACCTCACTATTAAGACTACCTCACTATTAAGACTACCTGACTATTAATACTACCTCTCTATTAAGACCATCTCACTATTAAGCTCACTTCACTATAAGACCAACTCACTATTGAGGCCACCTCACTATTAAGACCACCTCACTATTAAGACCACCTCACTATCAAGCTCACCTCACTATAAGACCACCTCACCTCACTATTGAGCCCACCTCACTATAAGACCACCTCACCTCACTATTGAGACCACCTCACTATTAAGACCACCTCGCTATTAAGACTACCTCACTATTAAAACCACCTCACTATTAACACCACCTGACTATGAAGACCACCTAAATATTAACATCTAGTCTTAAAAAGTTATTTGATATAATTATATATAAAAAATTGTTTAGTAATAATTCAACCACCTATTTTTTTTGTAAATTTGAAAACTCTTTCGTGTGTTTATCGTAAATTCGACCACTATTTACCAAAATATGTGAAGGTATTCATGTGAATTACAATTATGGAATATTTAAGAAAAAAAACTAAAAAATCAAACAACACAGAAATCCATAAAAAAGGGTGAAAAAACTGCTTTATTGACTTTGCTTTAACATGACAAAGCTCTGATATCAACACCTGAATTTATTCTCATGTCATTAGACCAGACGAAAGCCTTTGACAGGTGCAAATATGGGACCAGTCAAAATCATTTGCACTGTACGTCATCAATTATAATACCACGTGACACTATTTGTTCTCCTTTATCGTTCATTGTTTGGGCCTGAATCATCATTTTGGAATCTGTTTAAAGTGGCTGATAGATAAATAGCTGTGATTTACTGCAGACAGATATGCAGACAGGGTAAGATAGATAGTGGAACCTCGCTATTAAGACCACCTCACTCTTAAGACCACCAATTTTATACCTTAGTTGTATTTTACCTTATTAAGGCCAGGGTACCTTTTGCTAAGGGGGGAACGTAATATATATATTGATTTACTATGGATATAGAGGATCAATGTAGATAGATAGATAGATAGACAGATAGATAAATAGGTAAATAGGTAGATGGATATATAGGTAGGTAGATAGGTAGATAAACAGATAGGTAGATAAATGGATAGCTAGATGGCTAGGTGGATAGGTAGATAAATAGATGGATAAATAGATAGATGGATAGATAGATATATAGATAGATATACAGGGATAGAGACACAGAGATACATAGATGTATACATAGCTAAAAAATACATAGATACACAGAGAGACATATATCACAAGCTAGTAATAAATAGGTAGAAATGAAATAAAATGTTCAAATAAAATTGGAACAGAAAAAAAGGACAACAAAACCCAACACAGTGTATTTGTGTATGCCAGTACTGTTTACATGCATCAGTGCCTGAAAGGGTAGCTTTTTGGCTGTTTTTGCACTTTTTTTTGGTGTTTTCCTTTTTTCCTCACATTCTTTGAAGTCTTTTTTGTATGAAGTCTTTATCACGAATGTGTGGAGCAATTTGATACAGTTGTGTTACACCTAGGTAAAGATAGACACTGTCTGTCTGTCTGTCAGGTGTTTGCTTAGAGAAGGGTTGCTCTATCAAAATGAGAAACTGAGAATGTTTGGAAAAAGACTAGTTGTAAGAAAATGCTATCCAGGGTGTCATGGAAGCCTATATGGGGGGTAAATTTTTTTTTTAGAAAGGACACAACATTTACGACAGCTGTTTTCTAGGAGAAATTAGAATTTTTCCAAGCTCTAATATTGAAATCGCCAAGGTAATTTTAAATTATTTAGATTTTGTTGATGCAAATTCTAACGGTAATTGAAGTTTCTAATGGTAATTGAAGTAACATGTATTAAAGATGGCATCAGATTCTCTGGTATGATTCAAAATGTGATATCAGTGGTTATCAATGGTTATTCACTGCATTTATCATTGTAGTTTTCAAGTTGTCAACAGCTAGATATTTGCAAAATATGCTTGAGTAATCGCTTTTATATCAGTCAACCAACTTACTATTTTGACTACAGTACTTCTGTCAGTGTCTTTGACCTCTCTATTAAGACCACCTCGTCATTAAAACTATTCAAGGGTGGTCTTAATGCCGAGGTTCTACTATATACAAAATATATCTAGCACCAAGTATCATTAGACCACTCTCATAAAATTGCTAATGTAAACAAAGTCAACATTGTCACTTTTTCTTAATACTGTAACAACCTTATAAGGTCAATTGAGCAGTATTTCTTTGCCCATTTTACCGCCCATTTGAGTGCCTGGGGGTGGCTGCCCTTTTGTCTGAGCAAACAATGCCATCTGTCTGTGTGTCTGCTGGGCATTTTTTAAGGACTATTTAAGGCTATTTAGCCGAAATGACCTTTTTCAGGTCAGCTCTTCAATGCTTGTACAGTCAGTCCAAATATTATTGTAACACTTTAGGATTATGATGCAAATTCGAAACTGTAATTGATAAATGCAGTGACCCTATAGCCATAGACAGCCACTGACATTAACTTTTGAATGATGCTAGAGAATCTCATGCCATCTTTACTAGTAAATTCAGTCATATAAACTTGTAAACTACAATGATAAATGCAGTGAACCCATAGCCATAGACAGCCACTGACATTAACTTTTGAATGAGTTTACAAGTTCATATTATACATTATAATATTACATACTAATTGAAGTAACTATTAAAGATGGCATGAGATTCTCTATTTTCATTCAAAAGTTAATGTCAGTGGCTGTCTATGGCTATGGGGTCACCACATTTATCATTGTAGTTTAAAAATCATAAGAAGTTGGGTATTAAAGAAAAATCTAAATTTTGTATAAAGTATTTTGTCACTGTATAGCGGTAAAAGGTTTTCCAACACAAGATATACATATCCTCCCAATTGTATTAAATTTGTTTATGTACCAAAAAATTACTAAAAAACTATGCTGTGAAAATCAAGAGCAGTCTAATTGGCAAAGTTTCCATTGACCTTATCAAGTGCACTTGCAAAATACTCCATACATACATGTCCAATTGCTACATGCTTTTTCATGTTTTTCCTCATTATAATTTGCTAAAAACCATGCGTTTTCCATGCGTTTATCCTTCTCATAGAAAACGCACGTGGCACATTTGGCCATGTAGGTATTTAACAAGAACTTAAAATTACAAAATTATTATATTTATTTTCACCAAAATTTTGCTCATGTAACATGTGTGATTGTTGTGCAGCTTTTGTCAACTACTGTATTTCAAAAACCATATGACATGCAATATTCCAAACAGGCTAAATTTCATTGTACACCATTGAATGTACAACTACAAAGTATGCCTTGTTGACAAAAAGCCCTCACCTATTGTGAACTATAAATACCAGCTTCTCCCCGGAGCTAAACACTGTTGATAAATGAGTGCAGACAAGTGTAAATTTGCCATGGCCCATTTAATTTGTAGTTCATAGACTTTCAACGAGTCCTCGAAACAGTGCAATGATAGTTGGTGTACGTTGGTGAAAATGTTATGTGAAACAATGAAATATTTTAAGGATCACCCTAAATTATTTTGACATATATCCGATTGTTTCACAAATGTCTAACTTGCATGATTTGTAAGCTACAATGATAAATGCAGTGAACCCATAGCCATAGACAGCCACTGATATTACATTTTGGTTGATACTAGAGAATCTGATGCCATCTTTAATAGTAAATTCAGTCATATAAACTTATAAACTGCAATGATAAATGCATTGAGCCCATAGCCATAGACAGCCACTGACATTACCTTTTGGATGATACTAGAAAATCTGATGCCATTTTTAATAGTAAATTCAGTCATATAAACTTGTAAACTGCAATGATAAATGCAGTGAACCCATAGCCATAGATAGCCACTGACATTAACTATTGAATGATACTAGAGATTCTGATGCCATTTTTAATAGTAAATTCAGTCATATAAACTTGTAAACTGCAATGATAAATGCAGTGAACCCATAGCCATAGATAGCCACTGACATTAACTATTGAATGATACTAGAGAATCTGATGCCATCTTTAATAGTAAATTCAGTCATATAAACTTGTAAACTGCAATGATAAATGCAGTGAACCCATAGCCATAGATAGCCACTGACATTAACTATTGAATGATACTAGAGATTCTGATGCCATTTTTAACTATATTACTTCAATTACAGTTTGAATTTGCTTTATAAGGGTGACTTAATTATGTGACCCTAAACATCTCTGCTGTGGACAGAAAGATAGGTTGATTGAAAGGGGACTGACTGACTGACTGACTGACTGACTGACTGACTGAATATTTCAGACAATTATCAATAATGTCCAATATGTATTTGGGTCACACTCACCTGCAAATAAACAACATAAAAAAACATTCATTAGAAACAATAATCAATAAAAATCAATATGAGCATGAATTGGGAACATTCAGTGTTTGAAGAATTAAACACAAAAAATAAATTTTAAACTGAACTAAAAAAATCCGCTCGATTCGATTCATCAAGGTTCTCTCTGTGATCTATGAAGGTTGTGTGTATGCATGTTTACTAAAGGATTGTCCAGCATTGGCAATACACTTGCTGAGGGTTGCTGTGTCGCGCCGTCTATATTTAATTTCATTCCATCACATTTAATGACTGACTTAATCTGACTGTCAATCTGACTGACTGACTGATTCTGACTGATTCTGACTGACTGACTGTCAATCTGACTGACTGACTGACTGACACATTGCCTGCCTAACCATACTGACTGACAGAATTGTGCTGCTAAACGAAGATAATCTTTAAAAATCTTTAAAGCATATATATATATATCACATATATACACGTCACATAACTCCATGAAATACCAATAACTCACAAAACCTTTAATATTTAATAAGCACAAACACTTATTTAAACATCTTTGTGATATAAATGACCATATATAACTTTAATCCTGACATGGTTAAACTATAAAACATGTCCAAACAGAAATATATGATTGACACCACCTTTTACATTTATCAATATGACAAGGGTTATTCTGACCATATTTTAGTGAAGGGTTTTTATGTACCCTCCAGGCAGGAGAATACCCCTTTTCTGACCCCATACCCCCTGCCAATTCATCACCCTAGGGTGCAAATGTTTGCCCTTAATATTTTCTCGATGGAAAATGGCCTAACGTAAATTTATTTATGCGCAATGTGTATACAGTATTTCAGGACACAGTTTATAATAGATTTTTTGAAGCTGTATAAAGTAGCTGTTTTGATTCAGTTAATATTTAGATAAGAAATTGGAGTTAAGTATTTTAAATTTTTTTTTTGTTGGATTTTGTCAACGTTTTGTCTTAATTCATTATTCAGGGCTTTTTAGTTTTCGTTCAGTAAATTCAGAAATAACATATTATTATTACATTAATATATATATATATTTTTTTTTTTTTTACATTTTATGTACCAGTTACATAAGTTATAACCTTACCTACCTGACATGGCTACCTCTCAATTAAACTTTCACAATTCAAGCTTAACATATGGGAAAATATAAGTAAACATCAAAATTGCACCCTAGCTTATGTTAGACCTATGTCTGGGTCTCAATGCTACTGGGTCTGAAACTAAGTCAGCTTAATATATGACAAACTGCAGGCAGACGTTATGATGAGATGATAAGGCTGCTTGGAGTCCACACAGTTATTCAGAATGCAGTGCAGTGCCCATTATTATTACCAAGCCATTAACAAAGCATGTGTTAATTCAATCCAAACTAAGACCTTCTCCCATATTTGTTCCACGCAGATCTAATGACAGTTTGTTGACTCTGAAAAGGTCCAGTCAACTCAGTCAAATGCTCCCTGTCAGTCTGTATTTGTTCAAGTATATTTGATACCAGGGAGTCAGTTCTAATGTACTTTCTGTGGGAATACGATTTGATAGGTATACTGTTTAGTGAGAACTCGAATATGTGAATTTTGAATTCCAGTAAAAAATGGTACAGTAGGACCCGAATTATAGGACATTTCCAGATTTTGATGCAAATTCAAAATATTATTGGAGTGCAGTGTAATCGATTAAAGATGGCATTCCCAGATAGCATTCCAAATTGTATCGATGTCGATGCGATGTCGGCAACGTCTGGCCCAATTTGAAATGCTTTTTGGGCTATTCTCAAGTATAATTTCAAAGTTAATGTCAGTGGCTGTCTATGGCTATGGGTTAACTGCATTAATAATCAGTGTAGTTTACAAGTTATAAGAAGTTATAATTTTATATAAAAGCTAATATGAAAGAATATTGTTAGAAATGGCATCAGATTCTCTAGTATCAGATAGATTCGATTTTATATTAGATATGAAAAGTGCAGCCCTCCAAGGCAAGTTCCTGCCGCTATTGAGGGTTTGATTGACGAGGTGAGAGAGAGGAGGAGTCCACCCGTGTTACACATTTACCCCATGGGTGGGATCTTTTACTTGCCTCAGCATAGACACTGAGTACAAGGGACCACCAATTTAACGTCTCATCCGAACGACATCCATGCAGCTGGGATGATGCTCATGAAGGGTGCCCGGGCCTGGAACTGAAGAAGTAATAGTTATACACCATTACGAGGGATATAACATTCCAATGTGGGCAGTTATATCCCGAGGGATTTAACTGCCCACGTTGGAATGTTATATCCTGAGTATAAGGTGTATAACTGACTTATACCCAATGCGCATTAAATAGTGGCTTTTTTGCAATTTATAATGCCATATTTTAGCTGTAATTGTGGGACTATTTTCATGGATGATTTGATTTTGCGAAGATTGTGATATGGTTGAAACTATGCAACAACAACAGCAAACAAGAAACAACAAATTCTAAGGCAAACAATCCTAAAGAGGATTTACTCTTTGTTGTGTACTAGGTCGGGATTTGTTGTGATTGAACAATTTACCTTGTTTCACGTTGTTTGTGTTTGTTTGTTTTTGCTAATCCCTATATTAGCAGTTGTTCATGAATGATATTACTGCTCCAAAGCCAGGAGATAACATGCCAAACTGGCCAGTTATATCCTGGCAATGAACAATAGAAAAGGGTCTACTTTGGGTATAACAAAAGTTAATGTCAGTGGCTGTCTATGGCTACGGGATCATGGGTAAATTATATGGTTTCTTTTGGTAAAAGAAGCTATGAAATACCTGAACAATTTCACATAAACATGATAAATGTGAATATGTAGAATTTAGGTCCCTGCTCTTATATATCATACATTTATTACATATTTATTCCCATAATGATCTCATTATTATGATAAATTCATTCTTAAAATGGACACTTCAATTCTAAGCACTATATACACTCTGAAGTGTTTCTTACAATATTTACAAATACTCACAATTGGTTTATAGAGTGTCACCTGACTTGACCCCATGTGACCTGCCCTATATAGTCATTTCAGGTAGTCAGCTGCAATTATAGTCAGTCAATTGTTAGTCTGATATAATTATAGTGTATATGGAAAGGTAGTCATGTGTAGATAGATAGTAATTGATCACATAATTGGGTAATTATGTGTTAAGTCAAATGTCCATTGTGCAAATTATGTGTTGAGATATAATCTGTGACATGTGAATGGATATTTTAATTGAATTATTGCTCAAATTGGATTATTTTCGTGTTGTTGTATTAGATAATGTTATGATATACATATGTATACAGTATTTACATTTATTAGATTATAGACCACCCGGTCAAATGCAGTAATTCTTAGTATTGTGATTGGAAATATGCTTTATAAGCTATATGAAATGAGCACAGTTATGCAAATTGCAAACAGAAAATTGAGAAAGACTGAAACATGGACATGCAAAATACAATTTTATACACATTAATTTTTTTATGAACCATTTATGTGACATGAACCTTTTCAATACTGATTGAATGTCATATATTATGCTTAATTTCATAAATATAATCCCTAACACGGATGATATAATTGTTTTTAAATTAAGAACCTTAAATTTTAATAAATATTAACATAGATATGACAATATATTATCAGTGTGTTATTATCGACATGTGATGCATGTTATTGTCATAAACCTAGCTATAGACATGATTAGGTAACCAAAAAATGTGAGAATATTTATCATTACTTTTTGATACATAAATATATGAATGTGTCATTAATTTAAGAAATATGTTTTGACATACATGATGGCATTTTTCATTTAAAATATTAATCCATTTGCACTGAACGTATGATAAATGCTTAACCTCTGCATAACCCTGTTATCAAAATTATTCATCAAGTGAACTTAATAATCTTTTTTGGCCAATTAAATCCCTCAGAAAACTGATCCATAATATGATATGCAAAAGATAAAATCTAATACCACAATCTATGATCTTAATATTGCTAAATGTTCATAAATGCAGCACAAATGCATATTAATATAATTCATGTTCATAAATATTTATATTTTATCATGTTTAATTAAACACTGGAGAACTCAAAATTAAAACCAACCTCGATATTAAGACCACTTCAGTGATTGCCAAGGGTGGTCTGAATTGTGAGGTTTTACTGTATACACAATCATACACAATGGAACCTCGCTATTCCGACCATTTTTAGTGTGAAATATACTGGTCTTAATGGTGAGGTGACTTTAATGGTGAGGTATGATACCACACAAAAGTTCCTAGATAAATATACTCTTACTCTAGTTAATAGTGAGGTGGTCTTACTAACGAGGTGGTCGTAATAGATAGGTGGTCCTAGTAGTAAGGTGGTCTTAATAGAGAGGTGGTCTTAATAGAGAGGTGGTCTTAATAGTGAGGTGGTCTTAGCAGTGAGGTTGTCTTAATAGTGAGGTGCTCTTAACAGTGATGTGGTCTTGATAGTGAGGTGGTCTTAATAGTGAGGTGGTCTTAATAGTGATGTGGTCTTAATAGTGAGGTGGTCTTAAAAGTGAGGTGGTCTTACTAACGAGGTGGTCTTAATAGATAGGTGGTCATAGTAGTAAGGTGGTCTTAATAGTGAGGTGGTCTTAATAGCGAGGTGGTTTTGAAAGTGAGGTTGACTTAAAAGTGAGGTGGTCCTAAAAGTGAGGTGGTCTTAATAGTGAGGGGTTCTTAATAGTGAATTGTGAGGTCATCTTAATAGTGAGGTAGTCTTAATAGTGAGGTGGTCTTAATAGTGAGGTGGTCTTAATAGTGATGTGGTCTTAAAGGTGGTCTTAATAGTGAGGTGGTCTTAATAGTGAGGTGGTCTAATAGTGAGGTGGCCACACAATTATAGCTTCCACTGTATCTTATCAACAGTTAATATTAATTTTATATTGTAAATATTACACAATATTTTGATTTACATTTCAAGTATATTAGACAGCACTGGCACATGTCTGACTTGATAAAGATGGCGACTGAATTTAATGTGACATTCACGTCCAATGTACTTGAATACTCAGACAACATGGTGCCGATGCAAAGGGCTGGAATAGTGTTATTGTGGTTGATCTAAAAGGATTCAAGTTGTGTTATGGTTGTGGTAAAGTGTGTGGTGGATTTATAGTTGGTTGCTAGGTGATATTCAAGAACCTGAAAGTCATGTTAGCTCATGTTCAAGTTTTCGCCAAACCTGTCAATACAGTCGTGGGAATAAGTTTTGATAGATAGATACTTTATTTTGATGGAAATGGGACAACAATTAATATACAGTAGGACAATTACATGATGTTAACTATGAATTTTAATCTGTTATAAATATAGGTCCATCAGGAAACCACCTGAGCATTAGCTGTAATGGTGGCACCTTCAATAAAAAGAAAATTATGTTGTTTTGTTTCCTCCTAATTGTAATAAATTGGTTAATATTACAAAATATTTAATACCTATGCTGAGACAGTCTAATTGGCAAAGTATCCATTGACCTTATCAAGTGCACTGGCAATATACTCAATGCACAAGTAGACAAGATCTAAAATTAGAAAATTATTCTTACTCAAAAATCGTGCTCATTTTATGGATGTACAGAAACATTTGTTCCACCACTGTGAACATGATGAAACGTATATGCCAAAATGCAGCAACCCCCAACACGAACTCGGCAAATAATGAATTACGATTACGCTTAAAATCTGCTTTCGTTTGTTAAGTCTTTCCTGTTAACTTTTTTTTACTAATGTATGTTTTATTTTCTTTATTTGCAGGTGAGTGTGAAAGGGATACATGCTGGTCCATGGTAATGTACTGAACAGTAATTCATAACAGAATGATCAACATAATTAAATGGCACTTTATGCAATGTACACCAGTCTCCAAAAGACCACTTGATCTTGTATACATGTGGTCATAATTACGTCTTATATTTTTGAAAGGTGATGTATAATTTAGGCCAGTTACGTGTATAGACCGAAATATTGCTTTCATATGCAAGCACGTCGTAGTGAGGCAGTTTGTAGGACTATTCGACCTTCGTCGTGAAGCAGTTTGTCAGTCTGAAGGGCGGGGGGCCTAGCTCAGAGGTAGCGCTCTGGCTTCCAACTGCTGGGTCCCGGGTTCGATTCCCGGTCGAGCCTAAGTTGGATGGCTGTTTCATCCGTCTCATTGCCATGGTCTCTGCCTGTCCTAATTAGCCCAACTGGTGCAGAAATACAGGATGTAAAGGCCTACACACACACACACACACACACACACACACACACACACACACTTGTCGGACTATATCACAAATCTTTTTACGCCTTGGATTTTAGCCATGGTTGGGCTTGAACTCAACTCTGTGCTGGACAAGTCCTTTTAACAGCTAAGTAAGGCTTTTACCTGCTCAAGCAGTTACAAATAATCCAGATATTACATGGCCAAATGTGTTTTCCATGCGTTTGGATAAACGCATAGAAAACGCAGGGTTTTCACCCCATTTTAATTGGGCAAAAACCATGCGTCTTCCATGCGTTTATCCTTCCCATGGAAAACGCACGTGGCACATTTGGCCATGTAGAAATGATATTTCCTCAAATATACAGATGATTGTACAATTCTTTATCATTACATAGCAGTTCATGACATCATGTTATGTTGTAGAAGGTAAGGATGTACAGTCAACAGGATATGGGTTCGAACACACATCCTTATAGTTAGCAAGTGAGAACTTTACACACAGGAGCACAAATGTAGTCAACCTCATATTATACAGTACAGAATATACCTCATGAATATCGTTCACAAAAAGCAGAAATCCTAAACAAAGAGGCAGGATAATTGATATGGCAGCATGAAAGGAAAACCTCTTGTTACTTAATTTTCCTTTTATGCAGATTCAGGCGCAGCTGACGTTTCGGTAAGAGGACGGTTTGTCCTAGAGAGTTAGAACACACATGCGAATGCATACAGAGATGCGCTTTAAGTGAGCAGACACCGCTTTCGGCTATAAACCATATCGTCCAAACAAACTGTGCTGCTAAACTGTCACAGATACACTCCGCTGTGTGATGCAGTTTACTGTGGCCTACTCTCCAGAATGTCGTTTGTGCATGTTCTTTTGTTGTAATGTAGTCATGTAATGTTAAAACTTATCAATGTTGTACTTTTTTTTACATGGAGACAAGAGTGATACATAAATTTACAATTTACTTATGTTAGAATGGACCTTCTGTATGTTTAATCAATCAATCAATCATTCAATCAATCATTTAGTCAATTAGTCAGTCCGTCAGTCAATTAAATGAATAAGTCAGTCACCAGTCACTCAGCCAATCAAGCAGTCAGTTGGTCATTCATTTATTCAGTCAGGCAGTCAGTCAGTCAGTCATTAATTTATTCATTCAATCAATCAATCAATCAATCAATCAGTTGGCCAGTCAGTCAGCCATTCAGTCAGTCATCCTTTCATTTAGTCAGTCTGTCCCAAAAACACTACTCTCCAACTCATGTCACTTATGCAAACAGCATTACCAATGATAACAACATTGAAGCCCTGTCCAAATATCGTAAAATAATAAAGCATAATAACTCCACAATGGAGAGAATAAGCAATTATACAACTCGGGTTTCAGGGTTTCTCTATCTGGGCCTGAAATATTTATAGGTCCTTGAAAACCCTTTGTTGTTTAGAGAGTGGAGAGGATGCTAAAAAGATAAAGAGAGACAAGATGAGTCTCTTATCTTGCCTTATCTTCTGTTTATCTTGATTTAGGGTGATTTATACATTCACGATAGAGGAACTACTAAGTGGGTTGCGTGGGTACACGGAGTCACTATATGTATAGCATGGAGTCACCACTCTCTGGTGACTCCATGTGTATAGTGATATAGACAGACCATGTGAGGTACTATATTCTCTTGTGAGTCAATGGACAGACTGACAGATGTGGACAGTACACAGAGAGACTACTGCCAGTACTGCAAGATAGACAATATTATGTATACTGAGAGGTTACTTTACAATACATATAAAGCTGGGTGGCCTAGTGGTTTCCACACTGGTCAACTCTGCTGAAGATCCAATGTTCGATCCCCGGCCCGGGCACTCTTCATGACCTACATCCCAGCTGCTGGATGTCGCATGAGATGTTAAATTGGAGGTGCCTTGTACTCGGTGTCTATGCTGAGATGAGTAAAAGACCCCACCCATGGGGTAAATGTGTAACATGGGTGGACTCCTCCTCCTCTCTCACCTCATCAATCAACCCTCGATAGCGGCAAGAACTTGCCTTAGAGGGCTGTTTTTCAACATCTATCTATCATCTATCTATCTAAAAGACCACCCCACCCATGGAGTAAATTTGTTACATGATGTGGACTCAAAGGCTTACCATTTCATCATTACATCCGCCAGCAGCTGATCTTATGTGTTAAGACCAGTAGCATTGAGATTATAATGTTGAAAATAATTTTTTTTTTTGGTGGAATATAGAACGATAACATGGGTTCACTCATGGAGCACTATTTGACTGGTCTTAATGATGAGGTGGTCTTAATAGTGAGGTTATTGCAAGATTGGGTTCTACTGTAGCCTCAATTTTAAGTTAATGGTGAAAAAACAACAATGCTAAACTCTAAATTTCACAGGCTTTCTGTTTGCAGTCGCCTAATTAAAGTGTCACCCTTAATGTAATATCAATTCGGGTAGGCCATGTGTTTATTTTCTTGATGAACCTGTCTTTACGTTACATTTGGGAATTATATTAGTAGGTTCTCCGTTTTTTCTGACAATATTTGTGCTGAAACTACCCCCTACTACTATGTAAACTCTGTTCATTTTGCCATGGTTATAAACATCACAGGGCAGCCCATTTTATAGCGCAGAGGTCCAATATTTGCATACTCAGTAATACTGCCTGGTCATGGCATCAAGAGGTCTCTAGCCTGATACACATGTTCAATATTTTTGGATTATGGATGACATGATTAAGTCCCTCTGATGTTTCCTGGTGCGTTACTGGTTTATTTTAGGATGACACAGTTTTTGGGGCAAATTTGTGAATATATATACACTTATGGGCATTTAAATGTATCATTCTGCCATGATGGGCTACACATTTAGCATGTGAAATGTTGGATAAACATAGTATAGACAAAAAAATGGAAATTGACATGATTTTGTAATGATATTGATTAGTTTGTTTATTCGCAGCAAAACCTCGCCATTAAGACCACCTTTGATGGAACATTTTAAAAGACTGGTCTTACTAGTGAAGGTGGCCTTAATAATGAGGTGGTCTTAATTTAAGAGGTGGCCTTAATAATGAGGTCATTTGGTAAACAACGAGTTTGGTTAAAATGCTATAGTGTCTTAGTGATCATAATGATGGAGTGGAATTATACAGTCCTGTTCAAAAGTTTATTAACCATTACAACATTATTATTATTAAAGCAGCACTGTCTGTCAAATTTGCGATTTTGTAAGGCTCAATCAGAAAGTTAAAAAAATAACCTTTACAATTAATAAAGGCACACTAAAGTTGTGTGATCCAATGATTTTATCAGACATTACTAAAAAGAAATTCTACGTTGAGAGATAATCCAGACCAAAACATTGGAAACACAATGGAAATGATTTCATCATCCATTGTTTAGTATTGTGATGTCATCACTGGGTTTGTTTACATATTGAGTTTTTGATGGCATGGTAAACTAATATTTATATTATTTAAAATTCAAACTAAATTGTTATCCAAAAATGGGCATGTAATGGTAAAATATATCATGAAACAAGAAGGCAGTATTGATTTATATCATTACTTTCATGTGCAAATTTGACAGACAGTGCACCACATTCCAATATCTAGCATTTTCTTTTATTATGTTTATTCCTATCAAAGGTTTTAAAAAACTCGCCTCATTTGGATTGGCTTAGCACCAGATAGCTCATGGTACAATAGTCCTCTAGCTCACTCTAGCCCCCAACTGACTTGACATTTTCATAAAGTTGACCTGTAAAATATCCCATCCCAGACCCAGACCTAATCTTACCACGAAATGAACACCAAACGTAACATATGGATACCTTCTGTAGCTATCCCACAATGCACCATTGACCTTAAGCCCTTGACCTATTTCTCAAGGACGTAGCCCTTAAGAGGACCCTACCCACTTGTGTGTATCATGCCTGGGGTCTGAAGAAGTTTTTCAAAGTTTGCAATAAATATTGTTACTAGTTCTGTCAGGTTTTTAGGCACTGCTAGGGATTAGTTGGATATGTAGGTTTTGGTTAAACCAGAATGAATGAATAAATATATGAATGAATGCCATGGCATCAATGATTTATTCAATCAACCAGAACTATTGTGTGTGATTGATTGATTGATTGATTGATTGAGGAGACTTTCTTTTCGCATGTCAGTCAGGTAGTAAGTCAGAAAGTCATTAACCAATTTATTTTAGTCAGTCAGCCAATCTTTCAGTCAGTCAATCAATCAGTCAGTCAGTCCGCCAATCAGTCAGTCAGTCAATCAGTCAGTCAGTCGCTCAGTATGCCAATCAATCAGTTATATAAAATATCTCTAAAAAAACAAATTATTCCCAAATTATTTCATTTTATGCCAGATTTGTTTCATTAAAACTGTTCAGCAATCTCATATTGTAACAGTGGAATTTAAATGCTTATGGAAAATTCACTTCAACAACTTGCCATGAAAAGGCAGTTTGCCCTCTTTATTTAGTCTATGTCCTTAAAGGATACTTAAGAACTCAATGACCTTATAAGGTAAATGATTGGGACATAAGGTCATTTTGTCATATACAAGAAGGTCATTCATCAGGAAGCCCTTATAGGGCCAGGCACCTTCGTATGGGGTCATGGGTTAGAGGTCATTTTGATGGTAAGGTCAAAATACTTAACTAAAAATTTATAATGACGATATTGAGAGAAGCAAAATGGTCTTACTGCAACTAAGTCAATCTATCTACCTATCTGCCTATCTATCTACCTATCTATCTATCTATCTATCTATATATTCATCTATCTCATCATATCTATCTATCTAGCTGTCTATCTACCTATCTAGCTATCCACCTATCTAGCTATCTATCTATCTAGCTACCTACCTACCTATCTATCTAACCACCTATCTATCTATCTATCTATCTCTAGCTATCTATCTATCTATATACCTATATATGGTAGGATAGAATAATATATTTTATTTAAGATAGGATAGGATAGGATAGTATAGGATGTTATCTATCTATCTATCTATCTGACTGACTTTTATGATAAGGGTCTATTATAATGGTTGTTTTCGTCACAGAATAGAATGATGACGTCATCTTTGTTTTCCATTGTTTATTGTTTTCTGTTCTTTTGTTAAGGGTTATTCACTTCTTTTATTATAAAAGTTGTAAAATCTGTTTGATACGAAACATACCCCTTTTAGCTCCTTAGTCTGCCACTAGGGGGGCATGTGATTGTTCCCTGCCTTCTCAACAGGAGAGTGACATACAATACAATCGCCATTGTTCTAGAACAATGGGTGAAGTACTCATTGTTGAGACGGCAAACTTGTGATGTAATAGGTGCGGTAATGTCAGTAATGGCTTTGGGGTAATGCTTTTACATTACCGGATTACTTTTACTTAGGTGAAACTTTAGATGCTTTTAAGGATTATCGTATAGGTTATTGTATGAGTGTGAGTAATTTTCAGTGAAAGTGACATAGCCTACTTTGAGATATAATTAAATGGTTATTATATTTTAAATAAGATAATTACCATGTTTGTTTCTTGCAGTATTTTAAAGTCCATTTATTCATTCATTCATTAAATTGGAAGTGACTTGTACTCGCTGTCTATGCTGAGGCAAGTAAAAGATTTCACCCATGGGGTAAATTTTTTGTGTGGACTCCAAGCCTTATGCAGTCATTACGTCTGCCTACAGCTGGTCATAATATAATACAATACAATACAATACATGTAAGAATAGTGCTTTACTAGTTTCATTGGTATTGTATTTAAGCTTCCTTTGCAAATATTAAATATAATTATATTGCAATAAATTCTATTTTCAAATATTCCAACAAAATAGCAAAAGTGAAATCAAGCCATACCCCCCCCCCCAAGCACCCTCTAACCTCCCCCCCCCCATTTTAATCTGCACCCCTGTCAACTCCAGGGTGACTATAAACAAATCACTGCTTCTCAAATGTCCAGTTTAATAGGAGTGGTCAAATGGGCAGGGTCCACTGCTACTGGTCATTCTAGTGACCACCCATGTCCAGTCACTGTGAACTGACCATTAATGATAGACCTGTCACTTTTAGAATCAGCCCCAATTAATATAGTCAGCAACTATTTCAAATAAATTGAAGGGTAAGGGGGTAAGCTTGTTGGAATGGAGATGTCGTGATTATATTTACTTGTCAGCAAGGAAATTTCTGAAAGTTGTAAAATATTGGGATATATTAGAAGTTAAAATTTAAGATAGTTTTAAGAGCTTTTGAAGATTTTATGTCCTGAATTGAGACTATTATTTATGAGATACAACAGCCCAATGAATATAATATTATTTAACGATTTTATATTTATTAAATCATTTAAAATTGCATTAATTTGAAATCTGCATCTTGTATCATTTGTCAACGAAATAATATGTAAACCAAATTAACTTCTTATCATATTTCCAGATAATTCTGTTATTTTATTGTCGGTAAAAAGCTTTATAGCTTATTTTATCTTATCTTATCTTATCTTATCTCTACTTATCTTAAATTTATATGCAACATTTTTGTTAGTATTTGTTCAGGGGTTATAACACTATTCATTATTACAGTTTGCTTTATTTTATGAAAAATAACAATATAAATTTGATATTCTTCAATAACATATTGTTCCATATTAATAGACATTCTATAGGCCTACTAAGGCCCTACTTATTATTTTTATATCGTTTCATATTTTGGCGCATATTCTTTAGTTAGAGCTCTGTACATTTGAGCATAATATACAACAAATAACGACTTTCACAGAATTGTTCTTATATAATCACTGGACAGATGCATTGTTGGTGATTTCGGGTACTTAGCAACATCACTGTGACGTCATAATAACGAATTAAAAACCCCCATTCTTTAAACGAACACAGTACATCGCATCCCGCTGGGTGGAGCTCGTGTCGTCCTATTCAAACCACGTGATTCGGAAACAATGGAATAATTGAATTAGTCAGGGTGGGCGATTGTTCCGCGGTTAAATACTCGAGAACAATGGCCGTTAGAACGCCTATCATTTTCTCATTGGAGATGGTCAAGTAGAAAAGGGTAAAAAAATCTGACAGCTGCCTGACAGGTCAGGTAATTTGCTGTGAAAAGTGTAAATAGTGGAACTTAATTGGAATGGCAGGCAATGTGGAGAGGGAGAGGAGAGGCTGTTCTTTAGACTACCTATTCATCCATCCATCTATCTATCTATCTATCTATCCATGTCTGCTCTTGTCCTATCTACCTATCTACCTATCTACCTATCTATCCATCTATCTAGCTATCCATCTATCCATCTATCCATCTATCTATCTATCTATCTATCTATATATCTATCTGCTGACATTCTTTGTCTGTCTATGGTCTTTCCATAATGTCTGTCGTTCTGCATTACAATGGAGCAATCACCCTCCCAAATTACACTGTAAAAGAATACAGACACACTACACCGTATAACACCAGAATCTTAAAACACTGCAAATCTTTACAGTAAACAGATATAGAAGAAATCGCATCATTACATTACACTGCGTTTGCCAAGTAAACATAGTGATTGCAGCAAGTGACCTGGGTAGGGCAATGCCTTGCATTGTATGGAAGTAGTATGGGAGATCATGAACAATTGATCCACAACGGAAAGCTGTGCGGAATTTGGGTAACACTTAATACTTTTGGGCAATGCTGTATTGATTGGCCTATATAATGGGGGTTATTATGTGGCTATATGTGTTATTTCCGATTGTCTGTCTGGTATATAAATCAACCCTCGATAGCGGCAAGAATATGCCTTAGAGGGCTTCACTATCTATGGTATTTTTTATATTTTTTATTAAATATATTTTAAAAGGGTTAAATTGCTCAGTGCAGACTGTTTTTCAGCAATGCCCTTTACATATGTACAAATCAAAAGATTTTACAAAAATGCATTGACAATAAAAACCGCAGTAATAAATTTACATCTGTAACAGTGCAAAAACATGCACAAGGATAAAATACTACATGTGCACATTCCTTTTCAGTTGTTTCAGTGATTTCTTTGATGTTGCCTGGTAAATGATAAATCATTCCATTTCTTACCTCCTGAATAATAAAGACTTTTCTTTGCTGTTTCACTATGTGGGAAAGGAATCTAGCTAGCTATCTATCTATCTATCTAGCTATCTATCTACCTATCTATCTGTCTATCTGTCTGTCTATCTATCTATCTTTCTATCTATCTATCTATATATTTATCCATCTATCTATCTATCTATCTATCTATCTATACTGCTATCTATCTATCTATCTGTCAGTCTATCTACCTATCTACCTATCTATCTACCTATCTATCTATCCATCTATCCATCTATCTATCTATCCATCTATCTATCTACCTGTATCTATCCATCTATCTATCTACCTATCTATCTATATATCGATCTAGTCTCTGTATGGAATATTTTGCCAGTGCACTTGATAAGGTTAATGGAAATTTTTTTATAACTTTTTTTGTCATATGAACTATTTTATTACAACAATTAGAAGGCTACAAAATGTATCTTGTGAGCAAAATCTTCAAATATTTCTACCACTATGTTGTACAAGACTTTATAGATTTTTGTTTGTATTATCAATAGAAAGTGTGTCCTGCATATAGGTTAGTTATTTAATAATTCAAGACGGAGGAAATTAGTTGATTGTGTTAATTTCCTGTGATGGTAAATATTGGTTGTTATGGAAATATCAGTGTCACTTTTGTTTGTATTGAGATATTGGGTTACCCCATGGGGAGATGTGTATATAAAGAAAGAAAGAAAGAGAGAAAGAAAGAAGGAAAGAAAGAAGGAAAGAGGGAAGGACAGATAGCAATACATAGATAAATGAATAAATAATGAATAAAAGGAAAGAAAATGGAAAGTAAGGAAGAAAGAAAAAGGAAGGAAGGAAGAAAGAAAAAGGAAGGAAGGAAGAAAGAAAAAGGAAGGAAGGAAGAAAGAAAAAGGAAGGAAGGAAGGAAGAAAGAGAGATCAGAAAGAAATACAGACAGAAAAAATGGATTAATGAATAACTAAATAAAGGAAGAAAGATAGAAAAAAAGAAAAAGCGGCAAAATACTTAGATAGATAGATAGATAGACAGATAGATAGATAGATTGATAGATAGATAGACAGAAAGACAGATAGATAGATAGATAGATAGACAGAAAGACATAGATAGATAGATAGACAGAAAGACATAGATAGATAGACAGAAAGACAGATAGATAGATAGATAGATAGACAGAAAGACATAGATAGATAGATAGATAGACAGAAAGACATAGATAGATAGATAGACAGAAAGACAGATAGATTGGTAGATAGATAGACAGAAAGACAGATAGATAGATAGATAGATAGACAGAAAGACATAGATAGACAGAAAGACAGATAGATAGATAGATAGATAGACAGAAAGACATAGATAGATAGATAGATAGACAGAAAGACATAGATAGATAGATAGACAGAAAGACATAGATAGACAGAAAGACAGATAGATAGATAGATAGATAGACAGAAAGACATAGATAGATAGATAGATAGACAGAAAGACATAGATAGATAGATAGACAGAAAGACATAGATAGATAGATAGATAGATAGATAGATAGACAGAAAGACAGATAGATAGATAGACAGAAAGACAGATAGATAGATAGATAGATAGATAGACAGAAAGACAGATAGATAGATAGATAGATAGCTAAAGGCTAGATAGATGGAAAGATAGATAGATACATACATAGACTTGGCCATTAATACCAGTAAGTTTGGCACAGTTGTGTTCATAATGTTCAGGTTGTCATCTAGCCTTAACACCCCTCTTATCAGTGGTAATAAATTGGTAATTTTACCAAACATTGTAATATTACCTGTAGTACCACACCCTTTAAATATAGCACGATATCCACTCAATATATTTCATTGATTATTAATGAGGGAAACCTGGAATTCCTTTTGTAATAAAACTCTCCTTTGTTGGAGGTGTGAATCAACAGCGCACGTGCGTGTTTTCAGCACGTGCAAGTCACATGATCTCATGTCTGTCCTCTGATTGGCCAGCGACGCGTGAAATCCTACGTCATGTTAATCAGGTCGAATGTGTGTGAGGTTCCTATGTAGATCGAATGATTTTACGCATGATTGAATTTGAGTTACGCTTGATTAGTTTCTCTGGTGTCATCCGAGTTACAGGTGCCAAAAATCCTTTTTTTCTACCTGTTTTTTTTTTTACTTTGTTTAAATTTTTAATTTGGGTTGAGGTCAGGAAACTGGGTTACACAGGTGACAAAATTTTCATCACTTGAAATTTTTTTTCTCATCACTTGAAAGTAGATAATAAATAATTTAGCCAAATTTAAATAAGATAGGCCTATTTTTAAACAGTCTAGATATTGTAATTTGTAATTAAATGATGAACTTACACTGTTTTATTTGCATATTTTTTATAAACATACATCTTGGTGTATGAAAAAAGAAGAAGATATTAGCGGTTTGGTTTTCAGTGAATTGCCCACAATAGGTTATAAGATCTAAAGTAACATACTTTTTATGCATTATGGAAAGATTAAGAAAAAATGGAAATAATTCTGACATTTAAAATCGCCATGGGAATTTAAATTATGTTATTTTATTTACGTATATATTCGATAAATTACCTAATAAGATAAAGATTAAGTATACAACTATATAATTAAAACCAAATACTATCACTTTCCCATACCTTTATCATTCAAGCATCTTAATCACCTAAACAGTAGCCCCCAACACCTAAAACCATAAATTATTGATAAAACTGATTAATTTATCACCAATCCTGTCAATACTGACAGAGATCATAAGTGTCCGGGCTGTGTCTGGAATTTATTAATAATTCATTATCAATAATCTGTTGCCATTCTTTGAATAAAACTTCCAGCTCATTATTTCGCAGTTGACATTTGACCTCAATGACCTTGACCCGTGACCTTTGACATATTCGGGTCACAGGTCACGTGTCTGTAAGGGACCAATCAGATTTTAGCTCCAGGCTATTTTTGGAAATCAGTACAGTACATGTATAGTTCATTGTATGCTTGCTAGTAAATATACATCGAAAGTACTTTGAATTGAGTTGTACACGTTTTCACAACATCATTTAATGACTCTACAATTTATTGTATTTTGAAAATTGTAATGGTTTTGGAATAGTTGGCAATGCACGTGTATTGGTTGAAAATACAGTTAAATGCTATATGAAAATCAACCCAGAATGGGGTGGACTCCAAGCCTTATCATCTCATCATTAAGTCTGCCTCTGGCAACTGATTGTATAAGCTTACTAACTGCAAGAATAACTTAGATTCAGATTTTCAGATTTTATATTTTTAACCAGAAAATTGTACATACATATATCTTAATAAACAGCTGTAGTATTAAAACAAAATAGCAACTGGTTTGGGAAATGCATGAGTAAAAAAAAAAAACTGTATTTAAAAGCATAAGATAGTTTGACTTTCAAAAGGTCCAGGTATTTATAAAGGACTTAGCAGGACTCTGCAGGACATTTCAGCAAGCAAAATATTAGGGAAAACTCTGGGAATTTGGTTTCACTGAAGCTGGGCCTATGAACCCTGCCTAGGCACTCTGAACAAGCTAACTTTTGACAAGACAAACAAAAGAGATAATTTGAAAAAATGCTGACTAAGCTTCGTCTTTCTCATTTCAGTATACCCCAGCAGTAGCCAAGTAGAGATCGTCCGAGAAAAAGAGGTGGTCGGAATACAGGGGATCCATTACAACATTCCGTGCAACATCGCAACGACCGGAAATGTGGAACACGTCCGGTGGGCGGACTTGGTCAACAACGTCGACCGAGACCCCATCGAGATCTACGACAGCCGAGGAAATCCCTCGTTCGGAATCAATGAAGACCATCCGAAGAAGATCAACTTCATGGTCCAAGAAGACTACACATTAGAGATAGTCTTCCTCGAGGTCTTGGATTACGGTGAATACATCTGCGAAGTAAAGAAAATCAACGACTCGACGATATATCAAGAAAAGTTTGAGCTCTCCGTACTCCGTAAGTAGATCACAAATTTATGGATAAGCGTACACTATACTTGGCAAGTACATTTAAAGTACATTAAAATGCTTGTAAGTGGAAAAGTTTTGAATCTTGGAACTGGAAACCCTCTCAAAAATGTTACTTTTAATGGGCTTTTCAAGTTTCGCAGAAAAAGAAGCACTTCTGAGTCAATTTCGTCTTGGGTAAACTTGAATCAATGACATATTGAAGTTACATCAACCAAGTATAATGTGTCAAAACTGTCAAAACTGATTAAAATGTAAAAAGCTCCAGAATTAATTAGGTTACCTACATGGCCAAATGTGCTACGTGCATTTTCCTTGAGAAGGATAAACGCATGGAAAACGCATGGTTTTTGCCTAATCATAATGAGGCAAAAACCATGCGTTTTCCATGCATTTATCCAAACACATGGAAAACGCACGTGGCACATTTGGCCATGTATCATTGTCTTATTAGAGATATGAAAACCACTTTACTGGTAAACAGAACTCAGACCTGATATGAAAACCACTTTTAGAGCGAGCTTGGACAGTTGCATCCTCAGAACGACTTTTCAGTCTGATTGAAACATTTGATAAGAATGATAGAATCATCCCAACATCTGGGCAATAAACTTGTTTTCAGCTCTTTTGACCAAAGTTTACCCCTTTTCTGTACAGTGGTAATGCTATTTCTGTATCTTCTCCTCCAATGGCTTGTATAGCAGAGACAAGTATTTTATGACAAGGACATTAGGAATGGGCTAGAAAAGTTGGTCAATTACTTTACAATCTTTCTGATCCGTTTCTTTCACCCCTGAACTGTCCTTGCTCGCTCTAAAACTGCTGTATTGATGTTGTTATTTGAAATGTCTTTCCAATTTCTTGGCAGGAAAATGCTTGGTATACATACTATGCCTAGCATGTGGTTTTCATACTTACAGCAGTTTTAGAGCGAGCATGGACAGGGGTGAAAGAAACAGATCAGAAAGATTGTAAAGTGATTGACCAACTTTCAGGCCCATTCCTAATGTCCTTATCATAAAATACTTCTCGTGTCTACATTGACCATTAGTCTAGAAGAATACAGAAATAGCATTACAACTGTACAGAAAAGGGGTAAACTTTGGTCAGAAGAGGTGAAAACGAGTTTATTGCCCAGATGTTGGGATGATTCTATCATTCTTATCAAATGTTTCAATCAGACTGAAAAGTCGTTCTGAGGATGCAACTGTCCAAGCTCGCTCTAAAACTGCTGTAACATCCTTAAATTCTTGATATTCTTACCTTCAAATAACAATGAAATTGTTCCATAGGCATTATAACTATCATCATCGTCTGCGATTAATCATTTGAAAGAGGTTTATCATACATAAATAACTATTATCATTCCCATGATATTTTATTAGATCACATATTTCATTTGCTGTGGTCTCTCTGGAACCTAGGTGGGCACTCGCTAGCGTTACCCTCTGGTTTCTGATCTGCCCTGCCGTGCGTTTTCCATGAGAAGGATAAACGCATGGAAAACGCATATGGCACATTTGGGCAAGATTCCACAGCAAATAAAAAGAAATTCAAAATATTTGACAACGCATTTTTTCTTCTAATTGCAGAACAACCGATGTGCCAACCCGGTAATGTGGTAACCGAAGGCCAGACTGCTACATTTACCTGTAGCATGGAGTATGGAGCCTTTAGCTTACCAACCATGAATTGGTACGATGGTAAAATGACTTCTCTTTCCTCTATGGATATGACGGAAATTGGGAAGTTTGTGAAAAAAGTCAGTTTCACCGCTGAGCCGAGTATGAATGGCGAAAAATTCACCTGCAAAGCTGGAATTAAGGAGACTATGCAGTCTTGCACTGTCACCATGGAAGTTCAATGTAAGTGATATTTTTGTTCATTATGTTATGTGTCTATGGTGGAGCAAGTAAAAGACACCATCCATGAAGCAAACGTGAAAAATTATAGACCCAGACCTTCCTAGATATGCGTTACATGCCACTTCGAATTCCGCTTGAAAAAAATACAAATACAATGTTTTATTATAACGATGTGTAATTGTGGCTCCTTTTTTTTTGGGGGGGGGGGGGGGGGGGGTTAAAAAAATGACCTATACTTGGGTCCATAATAAATGTCCACTTGATTTTTTGGCCATATTTTGCCATAAATAAATGGCCATGATAATGACAAGATGGCAAAAAAGTATAAATGCAAAGAAAAAACTCGAAGTTAATGTGCACAAAGAAGGTTAGAAAGTTGGGCTTTGACTTTTTGGTAATATTTGTATATAATTTGTGCTTCTGCGTGACATATATTAAAATAAGACCAATGCCAAATAGCATTCCAAATTGTTTCAATGTTGGCACAATGTCGGCGATGTCAAAACGATGTTGTAATGACGGCAGCTGATATAGAAATGACGCTGGCCCAATTTGGAATGCTGTCTGGGAAAAACAAGTGGACATTTATTTTGGTTTATGTACACAATGTTTCTTTCTACAGTGTTTTTTGGATGTATATTGTATGTTGTGCTGCAGGCAAACGTAATGATGAGATGATAATTATATTGGTTAATTTAATACATCTAACACTGTCTGATATATACTTTCACCTCAATAATTAACTAAAGCCATCACTAAAAATAAATTGTATCTCAGTTTTACTTTTTGTTCCCTCAAATCAATGCAACCCCATAGCCAGCATGATAACAGGGGCGGATCCAGAAAATATTTCAAGTGGGGGGGGGGGGGGTTGACAAATTAAAATGTGTTTCGGGGACTGCTGTATTTTTAAAAATTAAAAATTTATTGTACTAGGCCAAGGAGGGTGGGGGGGGGGGGGGTTAAACCCTAAACCCCCCCTAAATCCGCTACTGCCCAAGTCCTAAATATCATACCACAAAAAACCCCCACAAATGTTTTCAGCACTTAAGCTAGACAATTCACAGGACTTTTAGGAAGTTTAACAAACAATGGCAGCTGTCAAAACCTTGAAAGGATTGTCAAAAGTTTTAAGTGGCTATTTGAAACTGTCAGCCATAATAAAAGATAGGATGACTCTCTTTAGAATATGACTCTCTTAAGGAATTGACTCCCCTTAAGAGTGTGACTTTGTTTTTAAAAAGTATTTTGCAACTAGAATGGATTGGGAAAAGTATTGTTTTTATGGAGAAGATAAATTGAAGCTTTAGAAAATAGGTTTGGAGATTTTAACTGTAGGAGAATTGGAAGTACTTTTTAGTGATACTTAAAGCTGGATTGTCAATCAATATGACAGTGGCCAAAATCGATTGCATTCACTTCATTGTCTTCTTAATACTGATTACCTACCATCCAGAGCCTTGCTGGGTTCACTATCTCTCTATAAAATAAATGAACTTCACCTAGTATTTAATTGTTCGTGCCATCAAAAATCCAATACGTAAACAAACCAGTGATGAAGTCACAATACTGAACAATGAGTGATGATGCCATTTCCATTGTATTTCCAATGTGTTGGCCTTTCAATGTATCATTATCATTTTTTATAATTAATGCCTGATAGATTCGTTAGCTTACACATATTTAGTGTGCCTTGATCAAATAAGGTGATTTTCAATCATTTGATGAAGTTTTAGAAAATAGTAATTTTGACAGACAGTGGAGCTTTAAAACACTGTAAGGCGATTTGACAGAGGTCAAAATCTACTGCATTCAATTCATTTCTTCTTAATGATATTGTTAATACTGATTACCTGCCATCCACAGCCAGCTAGGTTCTTTACAATGTATTTCTCTATAAAACAAATAAACTTCACTATTTAAGTTTGCATGCCATAAAAAATTACCAATGTGTTTACATTGCTGAACTGAAACAATTCTGATTTCAAGTTTTAGTAAAATAACATTGAATCGCGAATCGGCGACGCTCTTCATTACTTTCTGATGCATAATTAGCTAAAATATAATATTTGCAAATTCTGTGCAATCTAGACAATTTGGGTTTTTTTACCAATCAGCTTTAAATATTGTTTGATTGACTACTTGACAACCTGACTGGCTGGCTGGCTGACTAGCTGACTGACTGACTGACTGATTGGACATCATTAACTATATGACTAAATAGCAATATATATGGCTTTATATCAGTAAATAATCTGTTTATTGACTGACTGGCTGGCTGGCTGACTGGCGGACGGACTGACTGACTAGCTGACTGACTGGCTGACTGGCTGACTGACTAGCTGACTGACTGACTGACTAGCTGACTGACTGGCTGACTAGTTAAATGACTGACTGACTGACTGACTGAAAATCAATAGCGACTATTACAAAATAGCAATATTTATGCTTCATATCAGTAAATAATATGTTTATTGACTGACTGACTGACTGACTGACTGGCTGACTGACTACCTGACTGGCTGACTAGCTGACTGACTGACTGGCTGACTAGCTGACTGACTGACTGACTGAATGTTTACCTCACTGACAAATGTTTTTTTCAACCCAATGATAAATCACGTGCATTTCTTTCAACTAAAACAGTTAGCTGAACTTTTCCAATTACACTTAAAAATAATTACCTCCCTTAAGTGTTACGACATTCCTAATTGGTTCCTAATTAACTGGAACGTTCCTTTAAGGCTCGTGTCAGAACTCGAAATAATGAAAATAAAAAGTAGCGAAGGAATTCCATTCTTTCTTGTGACCTTTGACTTTTTTTTTGTTTTAACAAGAAAGAACAGCTGAAAAAATTCGCTGATCTTAACACTAACTGGGTGGTATATTCTCAACAATGTGTTGAGAGTTCTAGTTGCGTTTCTTCTTAAAGTTAGTGTCAAAAACATTCTTTGCTAGTTTTGTGATTTAAGAATTCACTTCGTGTTTTTGGCCTCAAGTGGCTCGTTAAAGGTTCATTTAGATGATTAGATTTTTGGTACTTTTTGCCAATTTTCTGCGTTCAGATTTTGTAAGGGTTTTGCTGATTTTTTTTTGCAAAAAAATTAGCTTTGTTTGATCTTATCAAACTTTCTGTCTTTGAACCATTTTTTTGTGGTTTTTGTTATCTGGAATTTTTTCTTATTTTCTCGATTTTCTTTGTTAGTCTAAGAGTCTATTCAGGAAATTGCTTTTGTATCAGATTTTCTTTGAAAAGTATTGCTTTAAATGGGAACTTTTTGTACAGAATTTGGGCATACCATTTTAAAGTATTAGGATGGACTATTAATATCAATCATACCTGACTGTTAATCTCAAATAAACGCCGGTCTGAAATAGACGCCAGGGTAAAATCAGCAACCACTGCTGGTTATATGGCAACTACTGTAAATAAAGTCTTTAAATTCCTTTGACACTATCACCAATATATGGAGAGAATTCCCTCATTATTTACAACTGACTACTTACTTCAAATAGCTAAGTTAAAGTGGCCATTACTCATTGTATAGAAGTAGTATATCAATTCCATTCAAGTAGAATTCTAACTGATATAACATTCCATTCATCTAGAATCCTTAAAAGGGTGCTAGTAAGTTGGGTAAGGTGTTTATTTCTGTCAATCATCGCTGATTCAAAACCCTATTTTGGGTTTTTTGGGTGATACAGTAGATTCTTGATTTTGTGATATAAGAAATGTCGAGTTTGTTAAAGCTTTGAATTTGTGGTTTTTTTTTTTTTTTTTTTTTTTTTGTACAGACTAAATTAAAAATCTTATTGTATTATTTATTTATTTTTGTCTAAAGTTGAAATTCACGTTTCATTAACACCTTCTCTATTAACCTGTGAAATAGATAGATAGATAGATAGGCAGATAGGCAGATAGATAGATAGGCAGAAAGATAGATAGGTAGATAGATAGACAGATAGTTAGACAGATAGGGTAGATAGATAGATAGATAGGCAGAAAGATAGATTGATAGAGAGATTGATAGACTGATAGATAGATAATTTATAGATTGATTGATATATTGATAGATAGATAATTTATAGATAGATAATTTATAGATAGATATATTGATAGATTGATAGATAGATAGATTACAGGATAAAAACTTCAGAATTAAGACAACCTCACTAATAAGACCACTTCAGTTATTATCTTAGAGTATCTTACATGTGCAACCCTCCTGTATTAATAGAGTTTACTACAGACTACCCAGCTAGATGGCATAAAGATAAATAAACCAGAAATATACCAGCTAAAAAGTTTTCTAGGTTTGTTGTGGGCCCCGTATCAGTTAAATGGGGTTTTGCGTGTATCTGGTTAGTGTCAAACTACTGAATCAAGGGTTCTGACCAAAACAGTTGGCTATTAGCCTGAAAATAAGGTCAGTTGGTCCACTGGGATATTTATTGACTAATTATAGAGAGTTACTTGAGATTTATTTGAATGTTGGATCCATCTATCTATCTATCTATCTAGCTGTTTATCTCGCTATTTATCTATCTATTTATCTATCTATCTACCTATCTATCTATCTGTCTATCTATCTACCTATCTACCTATCTATCTATCTATCTATCTATCTGTCTGTCTGTCTGTCTGTCTACCTATCTATCTATCTATCCCATATTACATGTATATCCCTAGCTTATTCCAACCTAGTAATTATCACTAAAAGTCTCTTAATTCATGAGGTATTGAATGTTTTACTCTTCGGGGTCAAAGGTCAGTCAAAGGGGTGAATTCCTGTTGCCCTGTGCATCAAACAGTCAGAGGGGTGTTTATGTTGCTAATGGATACACGCATACAGGGTAGAATGACTTACATTATTAGAAACCCTTGCCAACCGGCTGACTGGACCCTGAAAATGTTGCTATGGAAATAGTTTTATAAGAGTTTACCTTTTTTTAAAAATTGGAATTGATATTTTCACTTTTTTTTAAACAATTAACAGTTGAAATAAATGAAATTTTGGAAAAATTGGTCAGTTAGTCAATTAGTTAATCAGCCAGTAAGTGAATCAATCAATCTGTGAGTCAGTCAGTTAGTCAATTAGTCAATCAGGCAGTCAATCAGTCAGTGAGTCAGGGATTCAGTGAATCGGTTGGTCAGTCAGTCTGTCAGTTAGTCATTCAGTCAGTTAGTCATTCAGTTGGCTAGTCAGTCAGTCAGTTGGCCTGTCAGTCAGTCGGTCGGTCAGTTGTTCAGTCATTCAGACAGTCAGCTCAGCCATTCATTCAGTCAGTCAGTACGTCAGTCAGTCGGTCAGTCAGTCATTCAGTCGGTCGATCAGTTGGTCAGTCATTCAGCACGTCAGCTCAGCCATTCATTCAGTCAATCAGTCAGTCAGTCAGTCAGTCAGTCATCAATGTGAACACACTCAGTTTTAAGACTTGATTTACGCATAGTCAATGTGATTTAAAAGACTTAAAAAGCTATTGAATTTCAAGCATGCCAAATATTGATGTTTTTATGTAAAGCAAAGTCTTTTGAAATCGTATCCTTTACAAGTGAACCTGCTGCTTTGGGTATCATGGAGTTCTTTAATCTGGTTTTAAATTCAGCTGGAAAATGATTTCCATGATTTCAATGATACTGAGCAAGCACATGGTGTTTGTTTACATTTTAGAGATGAACGTTGAATCTTTGATCAACTTCTCTGCAAATCTGAGAAATATGTAGGTTTTGTGGCGTTGAAAGTATATATATATATTTTTTGGTTAAACTTGTTAAATAATTGCATTTAATTTGTATTACATGTTAGTGATATTTGTTCGAAGCTTAGTCAGTTTGAATGAATTACGTAAGGCAGACGTTATGATGAGATGAACAAAATTATACTTATTAACACAGGATAATCAAGTAAAAACCTTGGATAAATTATATCTAGTTTCTCCAAGGAAATTCGAAATTCTGTGTTAAGTGGTCACATAAAGGAATGGTTATTTGGTCGTTTAGAACAGGTGGTCGTTTAATATAAGAGAACGCTGAAAATTCTGGAGGAGTTTAAATGTATATTGGCCGTTAACAGCAGGTGGCCGCTTTATGCAGGTTGCCTTTGTGGCACGGTTGACTGTATGCAGGCGGTAAAAAATAAAAAAATAAACTAATTTTATATTATTATAATTATTCTCAAAGATGCTGTATTATATGTCTTGGGATGGTATGTTAATATCATATATATAATTTTTATTGACGGAAGATGTCAGAAAAGACATATATGTCACAAGTACAAAAGATAAAAAGAAATAAAAGAAAGGTCAGTTGCAGCAACATAAGGAAATTTAATTGAGCCTTGTGGTTGGTTTTTATTATACCCATTTTATGGGGACACTGTCCCATTTTCCTGTTTGTTTACAAACACTGACCCCTCTGATCTTTTGAGAGTAAACATTAGACTCCTGTTGGGTCTAGGGTTTGAGATTAGTGGCTGAGTGGTACACTGTATAGCAGCTTGAGATTTGCATTCATTTGACTAGCATATTATGGTCCAATATAGCTTTCCTGAATCCAATAAACCTCTATATTGTGTGATTTTCCATCAATTCAATTTGTCAGTTTCCACAGGACCACCGGGATCTGAAAACAATTATCACTAAAACATACTATTGCTAGTTACTTAGTTGTGTTACAAGTTATTTTTGTACACCAGATAAATAATTATATCCTCCTAATGATATTGTATTGAATTTGTTTATATTCCAAATATGTCAAAACTATGCAGAGACAATAAGGAGGAATCTAATTGGCAAAGTGTCCACTGACCTTATCAAGTATGCTTCTAAAATATATTAGAGGGAAATTATCATTACCCCAAAATCTTGCTAATTTAATGGTTGTGCAGAAACGTTTTGCCACTGTTGTACAGACATGAACCAATACGGAACCAGTTTCTAAGATTTACCATATAATATCTTGAGAAAAGAGCCTGAAGAGTGGATTTTCATGAAAGGTTCTCTGTATTTCCACCAGGTGGCTGGCTACAACAGAATACTTTAATTCTATTGGCTGCAAAAGTTCCCGCCCTTGACTGTGATTGGCTAAAGCAAAGTGCGTCCTAGTGCAACAGTTTTTTTAGTGCATTTTAATGTATATTTGACATCTTATCATTTGGTTGATTTCTGTTATTCCCAAGCGAAACTTATATTTATGGAATCAGTTAGGTATGACCTACTATGTCTGAAAAGCAAAATGAGTAATGGGAGGAGAGGAAAGACTTATGTCTTGCTGAATTCAGGACTGCTCAGTGAAAAGACTCTATTAGGAACCATCTATATCTTATCTACATGACATCTTTACTTGTCATCAACTGAATCAAGACTCAAGACAGTTTATTCGTCTGTTAAGTGACATATATACATATAAAAATAACCTATATAAATATAATCAACCCATTATTAAACAACATGATCACAACAGACCAGGAGGATAGCCCTAAGACCCTACCTGGGTCGCTAGCGAGCCATCCCCCTGTGTTTCAGAATGAGCAGTGCAACATCAACTGCCCATACACATATATAGTAATGTAGGCAATGAAATCATGAAAACTGAACGCATTTTATGAGATTCACAAGCTATTGTATCGTAACTTTTTCTTGTACATAAGTATACATGTACAAAGAAACAGTATATACAGGCGGAGACACCCCTAAGATAATTTACTATCGCTACCGGGGTGCCACCAAAATATTTTTCATCCCAATCCCTGCTGAGACCTTACCAATCAGATTTCAGCATTTCAGATTATAAATTGATGATGAAATTAAATTTCTAGTTTCATCAACTATGATCACTATCTTCCTCATCATAAGTTATCCAGAATCACACGTTATTCTGTAGAATTTTAAACATCCCACATTTGAAACTAAACACTTGTAATCTGTTTTCTGCATCTGTAAAAGACTAACTGTCCAGACGAAAAATAAACAGAGTGAAATATGATGCTACACACCTTTTTCTTTGGCTTCAAGAATCTGTCAAATAGTGTTAAAGAGAAGTTAAATTATATAGTTTAATTGGAAACTATTTTGTGGGATTATAGATAGCTAGATGGATAGATGACAATACAAATCGTCTATTATAGTACATAAGCATTATGCCATAACTCTAGTAACTCAGTCATACACTGAGCAAGTAATACTCTTAAAATTCAAATGCCTGAATGTAGAACAAATGTTATGAAGAAGTCATTTATATATAGGGGCTCCCTTATGTGGAATGACTTACCAGCCAAAATTCATGAGAGTGCTTCATGATGTTTTTAAAACTCATTTTAAAAATGTTTTCTGTTAATTGTTATTTTAACCATTTTTATTGTGAATTTTACCTTAACTGAACCACATGAATAACTTCTACAGATTGTGTATCCAGTCAAAATATGTTTTTAAATAAATAAAAACTTAATCAGTCACATGGATTGACAATATAAGAAGTTCCTGAAACAAAAAATCCTTTGAACTGAAAATATCACATGAGCTTTCACTAAAACTATATACTTTAATGATTTGCTGTTGAAATTGCATCAACATATTACATTTCATCTTCATTCTTTCTAGATATTGTAATTAATTATAGTGGATTTTCACGAAAGGTTCTCTGTATTTCCACCAGGTGGATAAAACGGAATACTGCAATTCTATTGGCTGAAAAAGTTCCCGCCCTTGGCTGTGGGTTGAAGCAAAGTGAATCCAAGCAGCAGTATTTTTAGTGCATTTTAATGTATATTTGACACTTTATAATTCAGTTGAAGTTTGTTATTTTTCTGAGAAAGTTATATTTATGGAATCAGTTAGTTATTACCTACTGTGTCTGAAAAGCTTAGTGAGTAATAAGAGGAGAGGAAAGACTTATGTCCTGCTGAATTCAGGGCTGTTCAGTGAAAATATTCTATTCTACATCACGAAACACTTATTCTGAGCAATGCAATAATATTCACCATAAATAAACAAGTCTGTTTATTACAGTCATTGCTGTAAATCATTACAGTAATTTTCTGTTAAAATACAGGCATTTCTTACAGTGGATTGTCATCAATTCTCGACGTGATAATCAATAATGTGAATGATGGTCGTATTGAGTGTTAAATTCTTGGCAGTGGGGTTCTAAGATTAACCCCCAGGGAGCCATTGGGAGGCCAACACCATCCCTGTGACCCCTGACCTCCCAATTACCCCCTGTCACCCAGTTGCCATGGAAACCTCATTAGTGCATTACTGGAAATAGCCTGTGATGAGTTGCAGTGATTGCAAATATTTCAGGGAGAATATTTGTGGAAGTATTTCAAATTATGAAAAATGAATTTGTTGCCCTTTGTGTGCAGTATTAATTTTGCTGGTCTTTAATTTGTGGGAGAGGATCCTAGATCTGAGGCAAAATACACGGTAAAAGCAAATATTATATATTTAAATATTTGAATTTAATGGTGAAGGGTTTTGATAGCGAGGGAATATAATTAACAATAGCAAAAATACAGTTTTGGTTCCGTTATATTTTAAAATATAGCAAACAATTACTGGAATTTGAATATCTATGCAAAAGGTAAATATAAATTATACAAAATATAATTAGATACTTTGTTTACAACAATTTACATATGACACAGTGGATATAAAAGATATTTAATGTTCCATAATTCAATATACATTTTCTTTCTACCCCCAAAAAGGGTATGCCACGCCCCCTTCTTATTTACCCCACGTGTGTATGAGTACCTCACCCTAAGGTCAAGTTACACTGGTTTGGGGGTTGCCCTCTTGCAGAATCTTGTTTATGTACATGAAAAGTATGTGTATTAAGATATATCCTTGTTTGACACCTGTTTGTTGATTTCAATGGGATAGCACACAGAGCAATGTTTTTAAGGTATTAAAGGGAGACAGACAGACATACAAATGGATGAAGTTAATAGACAGACCGACAGAAAGAGGAAGCATGGATAGACAGTTTTAGACTCTATAAAAAGACATAGAGACAGAATGATAAGGTATTAATCATACTTGGTAGTATGTGGCTGCAATTGTGGCAGTTGTTTTCAAGTGCATAGTTGACTTAAAAATTATGGTATATTAAAATAATTGACTAATCATTTTAGAGTCTGACTCAAACCTGGCATTGATATATATGAAACGATATGTATATATGTAAACATGTTGGACCAAAAATAAATGACAGCACAATTGTTGTTTTTCCTAAAAATGTCATTAAAAATGATAGTATGCATTTTGTTAACAACTCTGTGATTAATACAACAATTGTTTTAGAAAAATGTTTATTATATATTTAACCACCACATATTTTGCAGTGATAGAATCATATAAATTTGATTCTGTAAAAGACAATGAAATATATGCCTACATTGTACGTTAAAATATTTGAGTTATTTTGAAAAAAAAAAAAACCAGAGCAGTGGTCATATATTACATTTGTATAGCCACCCATATGGTGTTCAGCCATTTTTCTTTGCTCGGTGATGTAGGGGGCATGCCATATTGACAGAAGGGACTTATTTATGACGTAAGGGGCATTTTGTTGTAGCCTCCATCACCATGGGGGCATAGCCTCTAACCCCAATATGCCTCAGATGACAAAAATCAAGGATTGAGGAGAAAAGTGGGATTATGGAAATCGGTAGATAGACAGACAGACAGCGAGACAGACAGAAACTAAGAGAAAGAAATATAGAGAAAAATATAGACTAAAGTACATGATAACCTGTTGGTACGCATAGTAAAATCAAGAATGATAAAAAATATAAATAAAATTTAAAGTTAGTTTAATGACATTTAGTTTGAAAATACACCTGTTTAATTTGTTGTAACTGTATAGGTCCTTCATCTATAATGATGTCAGAGTTGACTGTTTTGATATTTTGTAACCATTTCATACACCTCTTTTACTAGCTGGTCTAGTTACACTAGTTCACCAGATTGCTGTTCTAGAGAGTAGTGGAACCCAATCAACTCAACTAAATAGCAGCAAGAACTTGCCTTAGAGGACTGCACTCCCTATGCCTGTTGTTCTAAATACACCTGACCTAGTCACCTGACAAGTCAAAGCTGCATGGGAGTATGGACCTAGTGGGTGTCTGACTCACTGTTATGTGTGTGATACTGGGTACATGGGTTCAAACTCATACCTCTCCGAGTCAGTCCATGTCCCACCACACTGGATGTAGTTATCGCATCTTAACTTATATTATATTATATTTATTATCTTATCTTATCTTATCTTATCTTATCTTATCTTATCTTATCTTATCTTATCTTATCTTATCAGCTAGACAATCGTGTCTTATCTTATCTTATCTTATCTTATCTTATCTTATCTTATCTTATCTTATCTTATCTTATCTTATCTTATCTTGTCGTATCTTATAATAGTCTCTATACATTCTCCCATCTTCATGCCAATAAATTGTGATCCAGTGGTTTATTGTGGTTAAAGCAGGTCTTTTGCAAGGTTAAGCAAACCAACACGCATATTCACCCCAATTTGTTTATGCCCTTAACCAATAATCACCCCCCCCCCTTTGTTTATTCCGTGTCAAACTTGACAAATTGCCCCACGTCAAAGATTAATTCACCAATTATTGACAAATTGTCAAAGATCTCAGTTCCACCTTATTATTATTCATTGCTTTTAATTTCCCAGTTAATCTGTGATCCAATTCTGCAGCTAATATTTAACGTGTAAAGATCCATTGAAACTGGATCGGGTTAATCTGAAGAATAATTCAGATTGTTGAATATTAATGGAAGATAATAACTTCTCGATAGATTAGCCTGAAATTGTCCATATTAGATGCTATGTTGGGAAAATTAAAAATATCTGCTTTTCTGTTGAAACGATCGTTATTATGACAATTTATGCAATTTTTAATGGGATTGTAAATATGGCACAGTTTATACAACAAAACAATTTCAACTTTTTTAAAATAATATTTGCTATTTACACTGGAATTATAATTGTGATACAGTCTATAGACTCTATACAGGAAAGTGTTTCAACTTTTTATCATATCAATACATAGAACTATCTATATATAACTCATCCTCGGTCCCAGTGCTTGGGTGCAAGGGTGTATATATAACTACCAATATGATGTTACTTACTTACTTATTTATTACATACTTACCCAATTATTTACTTACTTACTTACTTACTACTTATTTATTACATACTTACCCAATTATTTACTTACTTACTACTTATTTATTACATACTTACCCAATTATTTACTTACTTACTTACTTACTACTTATTTATTACATACTTACTTAATTACTAACTTACTTACTACTTATTTATTACATACTTACCTGATTACTTGCTTACTTACTGCTTATTTATTACATACTTACCTAATTACTGACTTGCTTGCTACTTATTCATTACATACTTACCTAATTACTTACTTACTACTTATTTATTACATACCTAATAACTTACTTACTGCTTATTTATTACATACTGACCTAATTACTTACTTATTTATTACCCAATTACTTACTTACTATCTAAATTACTTACTTACTTACCTTTACCTTTATTACTTACTTACTTACTTGTTGCAATATCAAGCCCTGTTTTTAGTCTTTTACATTTGGTTACCAACTTGGTTTCAAACATTAAATATAACTATGCATTGAGGTATCGTTGTGTAACTTTTAACCCGTTTTCTTTGTAACTATAATCCTATTTTAGGGTGTAACTGGTTAAATTTATCTCGTCTATGCATAGTCTCTCTTTTTTCCATTGTACCAACACATTCTTTTTGCATTTAAACCCAATAGGGGGCATGATTTGTTTTTAAAGCGAGTCTAGACCTACTCCAAACAGATGTTTTCTATCCTGAAGAATAAAACGTTACATTTAACAGTGACTAACACACGACCCAAGCAAATATACTGTTGAGGATAAAAAGAGCAAGTCTTGATTGTGTGTGGCAACCGTGGAAATGAGAGATGGAGAAAAGTAGGCAGAATGACAGAAATACAGACATAGAGACAAAGACAAAGGAAGACAAAGAAAGACCAAGACAGACTGGCTGAGATAGAGGTTTTGGAATGCCAGAGTGATTGGCTGGTCGACTGCCTGACTGACCAATGACTGACTGACTGACTGACCAATGACTGACTGACTGACTGAACTCAGAATTGATTTATTAACAGCAAAGAACATGTATGTACAATAACATACAAGTAAAAAAAAAGGTGTAATACCCCTAGGGTAAAAGAGAAAGAAAAACAAAACAAAACACACAGGTTCAAAACAGAATACTGACTGGTTGGTTGAGTGACTAGTTGACTGACTGACTAATTAATTACCTGAGAAAGAGTTTAATCTGACTGACTATGACTGACTGACTGACCAACCATCCTCACAATTCTCTGTCAAGATACACTGAAAGGCATATTTCAGTCAATTAGACCAATATTGTTCATCTACAATGACTTGTCTGACTCTTCAACCATACAATTCATCAGGTTGTTAAAATTAAAATTACATTTGAAACCTGAGCTTGTCATCTCATCATTACATCTTCTGTATGCAGCTGGGCATATAACTGACCAGGATAACTCTGTAGCATTTCAATAATGATGCCAATTCTGAAAATTTTCAATGCTTTATATTCCAGACACCGTTCGAGATGTTGAATATGCTCCCATGAAAGACTCATACAGAGCGGGCGACAAAATATCATGCACCGCAAGCGGCAACCCTCAGCCCTCAGTAGTTTGGAAAATGAAAGACAGTAACGGCGCTAAAGAAGTCTCAAAAGGACAAGGAAAAGCCGAAATAGAAATCAAAGACCTGTGGATCGGCCAGGAGGTTTCATTGTGGTGCTCGGCTGGTAATAAAGTCACTGAAAATGTGTCGATACTCAACAAAACGCTACCCACATTCCAAGCTTTAGGTGAGTACTGTTTTTGTGAGCAAATATTGTTGTCTTGTAGATGTTTTGTAGATGCTGTAAGGTTGCTCAGAGAAGAGTGTCTTACATGTAGCTAGGAATCAAACCTGGGACCTAGCGTACGGATGCAAAGACGTTATACATTTCACCAAGATCATGACCTGTGGCGCAAGGAATGCTCTGCTTAACATTGAATGCTACAAACTTATGATATGTTGGTATTATTTTTAGCTAATAAGTATGTATGAAAGGTAAACTTGGCAATTATACATGAAATTAGTTGTCAAAACATGGCTCCCAGGCAGCATGCTAGCTTGGCTAGACATCCAAGATAGCATTCCAAATCGTATCGACGTCGGCGGCGCGATGTAGAAACGACGCAGGCCCAATTTGGAATGCTATCTGGGATTGGCGTAAGAGTGAGCATGAAGTCACAAAATCTTTTCTGATGACATTGTAATTCTTTGAGAAAGATGGGTGTCTGAGGAATTGACAAAGTTAGAGTAACTTCTCAGTCAGTCAGTCAGTCTCTGGCTGTTCTTCCTTTGTATACATTACTAATTTGACCACCTCACCATTGAGACATATAAATGTGATTTAACATGTCACTAACATTTATCATTATAGTCTACATTTGTTTAATTATTAATGCCAGAATGTACCAATTGCACCATATTGTACCAGCATTTCTCAAGAAATGCATATAACTGAACTGATGGTACAATAATATTCTTTATATACATGGCATATTACCAATAACTTATCGCAATTACCAAGGAGTTCCAAATGCATGTGTTGATTTCTTCATCAGAGCAGTGCAAGGCACTGGCATTGTTCCAGAACAATCGCATCACGTGGGCCATTGTTTAGTGATTAAGTGGAATCACTGGCATTGTTCTGCACAATGTATTGGGCCGATCATTTAATGTTAGTTGTCTAATGACAAATGCATCAAATGTGTGTATGTTTACATCTATTATTGATAGGTTAATGCCTGGTCAGATTTGGCAAACTGCAGTAAAATCCGAGCAGCTTACTCTTATGTGAAATTCAGTGTAATTCCTGTGTGGACTCGAAGAATAGAATGCTTCTTATATAAATATTTATAGTTAGTAAAAAAAATGTCTAAATATTAATATATTATGTTTAAACGATAGATAGATAGGTACATAGATAGATTGATAGGTATAGATAGATATAGGTAGATATTGATAGATAGAGAGATAGAGAGATAGAGAGATGGAGATGGAGAGATAGATAGAGATATAGATAGAGAGATAGAGATAGAGAGATGCAGATAGAGAGATAGATACATACATAGATAGATACATACATAGATAGATCGATAGGTAGATATAGACCGAAACAGTGCTGTCATTTGCAAGCGTGTATGAAGCAGTTTGTCAGACTAAGATATATTGAGAGATAGAGACACAGATCGATGGATTTGATTGATGGATTTTTATACTTTTTATAATATTAAAATAGCTTACTGTATCAACATCCCAGATAGCATCGGACATGGTTTTGACATCGGCCCTATGTGGGCGACATTGGCCCGATGTCAACATTGGGGCGACGTAACATGTTATCAGGGATTGAAATATAAGGTTCATGTTGTTTACTTTCAAATACTTTATATAAGAAATTCTCATGTATAAAATAGTTACCAAAAATTAATAAATTTTACTTTATAAAACTAACAACATCACATCTCACTCATGTATACAATCAAACTTCACTGCTGAGTACAATCCATGTGCACAAAGCCATCAATAAAAGGGAGACAACTCTGTGTATGAAGTGAAGACAGCTAGAGACCCATCGCCCTGGGAGTCAGAATAAATTACAGCATGAGACAGACAGACAGTGATTGATCATTGCAGTGATGTAGTGTTTTGTGGGGATCTCAATGCTCATTGGAACAGTGATTTATGGGTTGGTTCTATGGGTTTTATGCATGGGTGGTGTATGTATTTGATCATTCAATTATTGAGCTATGATATGTTAATATTTAGTGTTATATTGTTAGGAAGAATAGTTGAAAATGACAGAATTTTTGTAAAAATTCAAATTGGATTAAATATGAGAAAGCATTGATATTTTCAATCCTTGGTCTACATTTCCTTCTTTCTTTATTACATATTTTTTCTTTTTCTTTCCTTATTATTCCATTTTTCTTTCTGTTTCTCTTTCTTTGCATTAGTTTACTCATATATTATTCTTCCCATGCTATGTCTTCCTTCCTTCCTTCCTTCCTTCCTTCCTTCCTTCCTTCCTTCCTTCCTTCCTTCCTTCCTTCCTTCCTTCCTTCCTTCCTTCCTTCCTTCCTTCCTTCCTTCCTTCCTTCCTTCCTTCCTTCCTTCCTTTCATCCTTCCTTCCTCCTTCCCCCTCCTTCCTTCCTTGCTTCCTTCCTTCTGTCCTTCCTTCCTTCCTACCTTCCCCTTTCTTCCTCCCTCCCTTCCGTCCTTCTGTCCTTCCTTCTGTCCTTCCTTCCTTCTGTCCTTCCTACCTTCCCCTTCCTCCCTCCCTTACTTTCTCAGTACTCTGACACCCAAGACAGCTGACAACACTCTGGACAGATCAAAAGCCTTCTTGAGATCCATCAACATGCCACACATATAGAACTGCCCACTCCTCGAGGTATATATCGAATTCTATATAGCTCTTGCATGTTTTATAGATAGCTAGAGGCATCCGATAGAGTTCACACATATTGACAATAAGGCCTATCAATTTTCGGCCTACAGGCCTAATCTTACAGCAAACAGGGAGAATACCTCATAGGCACAGCATTGTCAAAGTATTTGGTGAATATTCGCAGAGTTATAGAAGTGTGTGTTAGGTATTTCTAAAGCTGTACTGTACATGATAATAGTGGCTTATGGTATTTCAATGTTATGATTTTGGGTCCGAAACTTGCATGGATTCTTATTGATGAACAGTATGAAAACTTCGGGGTTATCCGCTAGAATCTTATTAATATCTAAAAAAAACCTAGTGAGGGGAAACAGGATAATGTGTCATACAAATGAAAGGTTTGAAAAAAAGATTGTTTAAATCAGTTGCTCCATTGGTAGATTGTAAATTTCTATCAAAACAACTATTTGAAAGGTCAAACCTACCCTAACGGCCATCTGTATATAATAGGGTGCCCACATTTTCCAGCAAAAATAATTCCCTACATTTTCCAGACTTCCCCCATCTGAATGTTGATTTATTTTCAATATTATGGTATAATCATTTCCTAATCAAAATTACCATCTTTCTAGATCAATAATAATATCCTAGATCTCAGAAAATAGCCCTTTGTCCAATATACATACAAATAGCATACATGCACGTACATACATGTATTATATGTTCCTAGGAGTACTTCAGAGAACTGCCCCATCAGCAGTATTAGTACCAAGAATGTTTCTTGTATTGCCTCGATGAATTTATGGATCTCCCTGAGGCGTTCGATCCCGTGCCACACACGCTGATAATATACCTCTTTTGGAGGATCCAGTTATGATCATAATTAACATGATATTGTATACATGGCTGTATTTTAGAGGGTTTTCTTTTAATTACAGTGTGTTATCGAGTTACTGGTATCTTTGAATAGTCTTTTCACTGAGCAGCCCTGAGTTCAGCAAGACATAAGTCCTTCCACTCCTCTTATTACTCATTTTGCTTTTCAGACATAAAAGATAATCACCGACTTATTCAATAGATATAACTTTCTCAGAAAAATATAAAAAAATCAACTGAATGATAAGGTTTGAAATATACATTAAAATGCACTAAAAATAATACTGCTTGGAAGCACTTTGCTTCAGCCAATCACAGTCAAGGGCGGGAACTTTTTCAGCCAATAGAATTGCAGTATTCTGTCATAGCCACCTGGTGGAAATATAGAGAACCTTCCGTGAAAATCCACTATTTGAATTGATTGCCAACAACTTAAGTACACAGTACTCATTAAGACAAATTTATACATTATATACCGAACGCCAGAGGGCGTATTTGGTTTACAGGCATTTTAGAGTGAAAGTAAAATAGAATAATAATCATGAAAATTATGATAATACATGTATAAAGAAAAAAAATTCAATCAATACAAAAGTTCGAAATATTAGGTGGAAAACTATCAAAAACAAGGCAGAAAAGGAAAATATAATTAAATTGATACCTTTGAAAATATTACACTATATAATAAAATATTTAATATGAAAGAATGATATTGGAAATTATTCTGATGTGGCTGAGATAAAATGAACAAACTTAATTTAAGCAATTTAACCATTAAACATAGATTTCTTTTGCAAAATATGAAATATTGGTTGTTTTTTAAATTGTTGGGGAATATCAACAGAATTGGTGTGGTATTATTTTGATCCATATTTATTTCTTTATTTATGATATATTTGACAAGGGTAAAATGCTCAGTTAGTATATCCATGGAGACAGGACTACTCTTATCTCCATGGTATAACTGTTTTTCAACAGTGCCCTTTAAATATTTAAAACATCATAGAAATATATATGCATTATTAAAATAACACGTGAAATAAAATTTCATGACACATAACAAATTGTATATGTATTGTTCTACAATTGTATTTAGAATTTTGTATAAAAAACACATAATGATGTAGTTTTAGATGCATTATATTTTTAGTGGACTTCTATGAATCTTTAAAAAAAAAAAAAAAAAAAAAAAAAAAAAAAATGATCAGACATTTAGTCATTCATCCAGTTAGTGAATGACTAGCCAATCAGTCTCTAGTTATTCTTCCAAATTAATTTATTTCATTTTACATTACTAGTAAGACTACCTTACCGTTTAGATATGGCATCAGAGGGGTCTTAAAGTATCGACGTTCTACTGCATGTAAAACATCATGTAGGCTATCATATGATGTTTCAATAATGTGATCTTACTGTTTCAAATCTATACATTTCATGGTCACTTAAATTGTGTCATGTATGGAAGATTAAACATGTCACTAACATGTGGTTGACATGACAGCATGTGAACAACTTGTCATGTCAATTTTATTAGACATGTCAATAACATTATGAGTAAATACAGTCCTGTAGCTTTTGATTAATGTCAAACTATTCTTGAGAGTCTAAAAATGTGTAATTATTTACCATCAAACTACAAGACATTCTTATTAGTGATCGTTTGATTGTTGTTTGGGGAGGTCATGTGACAATTAAGGACAATGTGGGACGAATCCCATTGTTGTCACGCAACTAATTATGACGTCATAACACCCTTAACACCTGAGAGTGCTGCCACCTGTCGGTAAGCACACGCAAAGGGGTGCAATACACATTTTTAATGACGTGTACACACAGAAAAGCTATTACTTTTGACAGTGTGATTATAAGCCTATTATTTTTTGCTGTTAGCACTTCCCACCCCTAAAACTAATTGGAAATCAGTGAACAATGGTTTTAATGGAGTTTATCCTCTTATTGAAAGTAGAAAATTGTTATTAGTAAGGATTTAATGCTTAAGGTAAACTTTACTTTCACTTAAATTACTTCAACTAAGTGCTAATCAAAATAAGTCGTTAAATTTGACAATATTATGATTTGGGTGCAATTTTAAGGAAGAGTGTTTACATTATAGATAGACAGAGCAACTAGACTAGCTGTCTAGCTGTCTAGCTGTCTATCCTGATGTCTGTCTATAGACTTTACCAATAGATATTTAGATATATAAATATGTGCGTCAAAAATTCACCTAACAAATGCTATTTAGATGGGATATTGGACATTTTTCATATAGCCCATTATAACAGCAATCAGTTTTATAAAACTGGAATACAAATGGATGAGTTTATGATTAATTATTGACTAGTACATGACTTAAATTAAAATGATAGTTTTAGACTGACTAACCAATAGTGGCATAAATGACTAAATTTTCAACGTTAGTCCCTTTAAAGACTCTGGTTTTGTAAATTAATTATTAATAAATACATTTTAATAGAAGTTACTAACTCTTATACTATTATTTGTGCACTGACACCTTTTCTTCTTTGAAATTCTTTTTATGTTTCCTATTATACAAAGTAACAATTTCAACTTCAGTGTACAGCATAGTTGAACATGCTTATGGTATACTGAAAAACAAACTCACTCAAAACAGACTCAGTAACATCCCATTTTGCAGCCCACCGATGACCTTAGGGTCAGAGGTCGGGGTCAAGGTCACTGAGTGAGAATTTCAAGGTCAGGGCTCTCGTGACTAGCTCATTGAAAACCTGTTAGCAGTTGCCATGGAAACTTGTATGTTGGCCCTTTGAGATTGAGATGGTTGGATGCCTTCCATGTGGCGGGTGACATGATGCCTTTCACCCTATGACCGCTGGGGTATACCAGTGGGGTGAAATTGTACAGGAAAACCTCAAAATTAGGAACACTTCATGATAATGAATTAGATCACTGAACACTGAAATCAGTCAGTCTTTAAGTTGGGAAGCTAGTCAGTCAGTCAGTTAGTCAGTCAGTCAGTCAGGCAGCACGGCAGTCAGTCAGGCAGTCAGCCAGGCAGTAAGTTGGGAAGCTAGTCAGTCAGTCAGTTAGTCAGTCAGTCAGGCAGTCAGGCAGCCAGTCAGCCAGGCAGTAAGTTGGGCAGTCAGTCAGTCAGGCAGCCAGTCAGTCAGGCAGTAAGTTGAGCAGTCAGTCAGTCAGGCAGCCAGTCAGCCAGGCAGTAAGTTGGGCAGTCAGTCAGTCATATATATGCAGTCAGTTTGTTATAGTCAGTTGTACAGTCAGTTATTTAGTCAGTCAGTCCTTTAGTTGGTGAATTAGTGGGGCAGTCATTCATATTCAATCAGTTTGTTATAGGCAGTCAGTCAGTCAGTCAGTTAGTCAGTCTTGTAGTTAATGGTATCCTTATTTAGCCATGAACAGACGTAATGATGAGACAAAATAATGGGGATAAAGAACATCCTGTTATCACAAGACAATACTGTACACCTAAAATATTGTTTATGACTTGTAGTTCATCGGATATCCCTTCACCCAACTGAGATATGTATTATGTATGTACTGTTTATGTATTACTGGCTTGTTTGTGTCTTAGATGTATGGAATTTCCACGAGGTATATGACAGTAGCAGCTATAGACATATGGCAAGGCCATATACTGTCACTTCACATATGTATTGTTGTATACATCACGCAACAATTGTTGGATGTACGTGAAAGTGTGAGAAAGAATGGGGTAAAATATGTGGACAGACAGACAGACATGGTGAAGATATAGATTGACAGAAATGGTTATATAGAGAGAATAATGGGCATTAATACAGACATAGAAATACACTATACATGATATTTTTCTTGATTGTAAGATTTTTGGTAAGGTTAATTATTAAATTAATTGACATTGATAGATACCAAAGGAAACCACTAAAGTACAATTTATTTATACTGAGTTGAATAGCCACTCCCAGTTCATATGATGGGACAGGAACTAAGATTTGGCTCATAAACATAAGTAGCTGAGCATGCTTATAATTTAGCTGCTTGACATATGATACATATTTTATGAAAAACATCAGTGGAAGTTGAAGAATCCATTACCAACATTAAGTTTTGTGGGACGATAATATTGTACATAGGCCCATGTCAAAGTAATGGCAATACATGTATAAGTTTTCCCAATCCCACAAAAACTATGTTGGCTGACACACCATGCATTCACTCTTGCTTATATTCTCCACATTGTGCAACATATTCTGCAACCATCCGACATACAATTAAGGCACTATCAAATATACTCTGCTGGTGTACAACATACACCCATGCTGGATGACAATGAAACATTCCGATTGGCTCACAGAAGCTGATTAGAATGATAGAAAACCAAATGCAAAAGACTATTAAAACAGACTGCAAATATAGAGACACCTGTTGCCCTAACCATGCCCCAACTACCTGTTGACAAATGACTTTGCAACCCAAACTGCTTATGGAATCATTAGAATGTCAAGGTCACTTTGAAGGTCAAGGTCATGCGACCCCTAGTGAGATTTATGGGAAGTCCATGCGACACCTGCTGGAATTTATTACAAGTTAACAAGTGCAAGTTCCTAAAGGTCTTTGTGGGTCATTTTCAGGTCGTTTTAGGGTCAGAGGTCATTGGAACCCTTTGTAGGTCAGTTTGAGGTCATGTATTGTAGACTGGCTGGTTATTCGATACTGGTCAATTATTTTTCAGTGTAGTGCTATGTAGATTTGAAAGACCAACTTCTTATTAAAAAAAAGCTTCACTCTTACACTAACTTCACTATTAAGATATACTTAGATGCAAAATTCGCTGTTTTTAATTGAGGTGGTAGGATATGAACGACATATGCATACTATGATAAAGAGTTCAATATATAGTGGAGGCTCTTAGCATGAAAATCGTTAGAGAGTGGACAAAGCTATGAAATTTGGTGCACCCCCTCAGTTTTTGTGCTGTTTTTAATGAGCCTGAGCTCCAAAAAACATATAAAAATACATTAAAATATTTCTAAGATAAAGGGGTAAAATCCAAGATTGCGACCAGAATTAGCTCACTTGTTGCCATGGAAATTGATTTTTCAAAGTGTTCCCCATATCTTTTTGGAGCTTAGGAATTTTCACATCTCCTGAGGTTTAATCTGGGAAAGTTCCCACACCTTTGTCCAGCGCATAACAATATTGCCATTTTTTGGCCTTAAGAGCCTCCACTAATATAGATAAGTTGTTAGATAGATAGATAGATTGATAGATTGATTGATAGATTGATAGATAGATAGATAGATAGATAGATAGATAGATAGATAGATAGATAGATAGATAGATAGATAGATAGATAGATAGATAGATTGATAGATTGATTGATTGATTGATTGATTGATTGAAGGTTTAAACCTGAATATTAGGTTATACTGTGGTCTTTAAAAAAGTCACTGATCAAATGATATGATAATTGATATATGGTCAAATAACTAGGTAGTCAGGATAGTCAATAGTCATTGGTCATCAAATAGTTAGTCGGTGGTGAAAATTGACAACTTGGCAGCTTTTCATGCCTGATAGAATTACAGTGAAATTTGACACAGCAAAACACATGGGGTAGGTCTTTTTTGGAAGTAAATGAAAAAAGGGGAACACAAAAACTTTAGTTTCATGTTTCAAAATGCCCGCACATGCACACGCTCAAAAAAATTGCAAAGAATACATTTCAATGAAAAAGGTTTGAAAAGGTCTGGAAAAGTATTCCGTTTGCATTCTGTATTTGACTTGAAACTAAGACGAGTTCTGAAGTTTGTCCAGGTATTTAAAGTTCATGAGAAAAAGGAAGATATAGACAGACGCACAGACAGACAGGTAGACAGACAAATATCAACAAATACAGTTATATACATTATATGCAGTGCTATGATTACTTTTGAAACAGTTTATACTTTATTCATTCATTCATTTATTTATTCAGTCATTTATTGGTTGGCTGATTGATTTATTCTTCAGTTGATTGATTAAGATAATATAACATTTTGTTTACATCGACTATTACAATAAAAAAAAACATTAGACCCAAGGCCTCTATACGTGTGATTGATTCATTTATTCTCGTTGATTGATTCATTTTTTGATATTATTATGGAATATGATGACTTTGAAAACCTATTTACTTTATTTATGACTTTGAAAAAATTTATTTACATGCAAAGTACAGAAAATAGCACATCACAATACCAAAACCAAAAAACCCAACCAACCAACCAACCAACCAACCAACCAACCAACCAACCAACCAACCAACCAACCAAACTCATGCTATTCCCTTATCAATAATTAGTAGGCAGTTACAAGCACATGTTCAACACGAGGGACAGTAACATGCTTGCTACCCTGTTTCAATTAGCCCCATTTGAGGGGTGTTGCAGATATCTGACATATGTCTGACCCTTTCCAGACACCCTGGGGTCAACCAGGTCAATTTGGGGTCAAAGGTCAGGTCATTAAGTGAGTTGTGAAGTGGCCACTAGGGGGGTGAAGTGGCTGAGGTGCAGTATTGGTTGTTCCCATGGTTGTTCAATATACATGTATGTTGGTAGCAGTACAATATTGGACACCTTTTGACTCATGAATATTTATGACCTATATTCACATTACTTGTATACAGTGTAAATTTATATTTATCATATTTTGGACTTTATAATGTATAATTAGGCTTCCCATAACTTGTAAAATGTAAATGACTAAATCAATATTTAACATTTTAGTTTACAAGTTTGAGAACTTATATAATATGCATTCACAAAACAGTATAAAAAATGTGTTCTAGTATTTTTGACAGTATGATATTCATATTCAAAATTATTTTTATAAATATAATGAACTCATGGCTCTATAAACACCCATTGATATTGGCTTTTGAATAATGCCAGAGAGTCTGATGCCATTTTTAACTACTTCAATTGAACAGTATGAATTTGCATAAATATATGAATAGCAAAATGTCAGGAAACAAAAAATAATAGTGAAACTCATCTTAAGACCACCTCAACATTAAGACTACCTCACAAATATGACTCAAGATTAGGCGCGTTCTATGCCTATCATTGCAATACAATAATTTACCTATTAAGACCACCTCACTAGTAAGACCAGTAAATTTATTACCAAATATGCTAAGAATGTCCTTATTAGTTATGTAACTCTCATAAGTGTTTTATTTTCTGAAGGTGTTTCAAAAATAGTAAAAAAACCCTTAAAAAAGTGGTGCAAACGTGCTAAAATGCACGTTATGACAATTTTATCTTCTCTACATCCATTTTTAACTTTTCAACTCTAATTTAGCTGTCAGGAATTTTCAACACATAAAAATATTCGACATTGAATAGAGAACATTTTGAACATAATAACAGGTTTAAGAAATAGCAATAATAACAGATTTGACCTTCGACCTGATAATTATTGCTATAAATTTTAATGTCTAATGACTAGCAGAAATTAGAGCATGTTTTAAGTTACATGTAATTGTTGCTTATCAGCCTTAAATAATTTATCAGCCTTAAATAATTGGTTATAACTTTGTAGTTGCATGTTAATTGTTGCATGGAACTAGAAGTTGTAGTCTGTGAAGGACTTCAGGTAAATAATATCATTAAATATTTTGGTACTTTATAAATAGATGCAGTATAATCTAGAAATATACTTAGCTTTCAACTTCAAGTTATGAATAATTGATACACATGATTTGCGATTTAATACATATTCTTGTATGACGTCAGAATTTAATTCAATTAAATTTGATATATAATGTTCAGTATTTAAAAAAATATATATTTAGACCATTTTATTGAATGGCAACTGTCAGGATATTAAAAGTTCCTCATTATTAAGACCAACCTAACTATTAAGACCACTTTCGTTAGTACATTCTATTTCAATCATTGTGAATTATCTTATATGATAATAAAGATTTCCATGGTGACAAATGGCAATAAAGTGGTTTTAGTAGTGATTTTTCATTGTATATTATCATAATATCTTCCATTTATGGAATGCAAATTGTATTTATAAATAGCCAAATAATCTTGCTGACACTTTTACATTTAATTTTAATAGCCATTGATGTGTCTGTAATTCACAGTTAAGCTCACATTAAAACTTCAGTACAGACGCCATTTTACCATAAAGCTTCATAACTACATTTTTCTTCAACATATTTTTGATATTTTTTTGCCATATTTTAAATAGATACGACCAAAAGTATCATTTCAATGCTACAGTTCCTTGCTTTTACAGATGAATATTATTTATCAAAAAATGTTTTTGTACATTTATTATTATGCTTATCTTCTTGCAAGTTAATTACTGTGAATGTTTTATTGCTCTAAAGATAAAAATTTGAAAAACTGATTTAAAGCATTTGAAGTTTTTAAATTACATGGTTTGCTATTTAAAGAATATTTGTAAAAGATCACAAAAACTGATAATAGGTAAAAATATGAAATTATTGCTTGTGCTATTATTTTTAATTTTTCTTGCTTGTAGAGTTATCTTGTATAAAACAATCTATTTTACGATCTAGTAACTATGGAAACATTTTGGAGACTGTAAAAATATATAATTTTTGCACATGTGACACAGTTGCAAATTATACATACATTTCAATGATTCGTGTTGAAAATTTTGGTTTTTTGTGCCTTGTATTATATTCTCCACTCAGCTGCTGTGAGCCAATCAGATTGGTTCATTGTCATCCATCATGGCTGTATGTTGTACAGCAGTGGAGTATATTGGACAGCTGCTAAGTATATTGGACAGCTGCTAAGTATATATTTGACAGCTGCAGTGTATGCTTGATGGCTACAATGTATGTTGGATGCCTGCAGTGTATGTTGTACAATGTGGAAAAATACAAGCAATGATGGATGGTGTGTCATCCGACATTAAATTTTAATTGTTGGAGTAGGAAATTTCCTCATCCCACAAAACTCAATGTTGGACTCCTCACCATCCACTATTGTTATTCTATTTTACTGCTTTGTCTGATTACTTGGCAACTTATCAGACAAAGCCAATTAATGACTGTCTTTTTATTTCTTCATTAAATGATTTATTAATATATATTTCTTATTTATTTCAGAGAGGCCTCCTACACCTAAACCCACAAAAGGTATTGACACTGAAGCAGCTACAACAGGTAAGACTATTTCAATTACCAATTTATATATTTTACTGTACCACTAAATCACGTTGAAAATATTTTATGATGATCAAAGATTGTTTCACTCCAATATTGTGACCTTTGGTACAAAATGAGGAATTGTTATTCTTATTAATCGTTCGGAGAGAAAATGTGAAATAGCTATCAACTAGTGATGATATGTGCAATTTTAATTTAACGATGAAAATATTCTCTAATGATCTTGACTCTTACTTAAAATTAATATTTTGATTATTGAAGTTAAACAAAGAAAAAAAAAGAAAAATAAATATGAACCACAATTATGAATAAATTATGCCACAGACAGCTTTTGTTTGATTCTAGATATAGATTTTTGTTAAGATTAAATTCGTTAGAATATATTATATCATTTAAAATTTGCTGATAATTTTCTAGTAGGTTTATTATGACCAAAAACAACTATAAGCATAAGATCGACAATTTCAAGAATTTGGTAAAATTTATAGAATATATTCATTAATTTATTTCAAATTAAATCTAATCAAAGTTACATGCTTTGTACCATATAACCTCATATTAAAAACTTTAAAATACACAAAATGTACAAATATTGTGCATTATATGCGTGATCTATAAATATATGTATCAACATATCAGACATTTCTTACTTATGCACCCCTCTGAATATAATTGCACTGGCTAATGACCCTAATTGGCACCAGAGGGCACTGATATTTCACCCCTTGAGGGTATCTTAACCCCCTTGAGCCAGATGGGGCATTTTAGGATTTTATCGACATTTGATATGATCTATCTTCCCGCCACACCTGCGCCATCTGTCGTAATGTATATTCATTAGTGAGCCCTGGCGGATATATGCAGAATTACACACTTAATTATTGTTTATGGATATTAATAAATTATGGTTTATGTTGTCTATGTGCTACTGGGTCTGAAGCTTTAGCCAGCTTATATGACCAGCTGCCAGAGGCAGACATAATGATGAGATGATTAGGCTGCTTGGAGTCCACACCATGTTCAACATGTATCCAATGGGTGGGGTCTTTCACTTGCCTCAACTTAGATTAACATCGTTTACAATGTGAAATGCTTTGTGTATGAATTTATATATATGAGGGACTGAGGGTGCTTATTATAATTAGTCAATTATATGCATTAAAATAACAATAAAGTAGCAATTTTTGCTTAACTTCTATAGATTCACTGTTTTACGCTTGCCTCACATAGAAAACTACTTAAATGTATCACAGTAACACTTAAAATTATAACTACCTCACTGTTAAGACCACCACACTACCAAGACCTGTAATTCTAACATCAGAATTAGTCTTAACAACCCAATTCTACTGTAGTTTAATTGACTCAATTATGTAGTTAATTTGTCATTATCCTTTAATACTAATAATACTATCCAACTTTGGTATCTAACCTTTTCACAGCTGACAGTATTATCATTATGGGAGATTTCAATTGAAGAGTGTTAAGTTTATTAAACCTCTGTAATTATAACAGAAAATCTGAGCGTTCCCATATCAAGTCACAAAGCTGTATCGGTGAGCAGAAGTTTTTAAGTACTGCTTAAGGGGGTTACACAGATGTAAGGTCAATGACCCTTAAATAGGTTAATTTGCTTATTTACGCCTAATGAGTTTTGGGCTACTTGTATTTTTTGGTGCAAGGAATGGGCAAACAGTATGTGATTGAAATAAATCTGTAAATTTAGTTTCTACAATATAATAGATAAGAGGAGACATCTATGTAATATTAATTGGTAAAATTATGACATTATAGCATTCAAAGTAGAAAATAAAAATTTCAGTGAAGTTATTGAACTGTATTGTGCTTATGACTCCATGATGCTACTGTCACTGGTCTGATACCTAACCAACTTTATAGCCAGCTAGAGTGGCACACGTAATGATGAGATGATAAGACTGCTTGGAGTCCACACTATGTTACACATTTACCCCATGGGTGGGGTCTTGCATTTGCCTTCAGTATAGACACCGAGGTCAAGGCACCATCAATTCTGTATAACGTCTCAATATCAGAGAATCAAGTCTTTAGCCTAAAGTAAATTTGCATTATAAATACCCTCATTGTCGAGGTGCAAATATTGCCTTACTTTAAATTAAATATATATTTAATTAACCCTTTAAAAATGATACTTAATACCCTAAAATATACATTTCAAATAGCAATCTATACTTTCTGCATGACAGTTGGTCATCTCTCTGTGGCCAATATGAACAGCTGCAGAGATGATATCAGTGAAATTGAGCAGACATGATGTTGTTATCTGCAGAATTTTCAGCTTTCAAAAGACCTGAGTTCTGGGCCCCATGTGTTCAGTCAACGGTGTCATAGGATTAAAATCCCCAGTGAGCATAATATCATGTCATTTTTGCATTGTAGTTCAGTTCAAAGAAAGATAAAAGGAACATTAATGGAGTTATTGGATGGGTTAGATAATTTTATGAAATTATTAGATGACTTCTGATAGCTTTAAATTATGGTAATTTCATGGTTATCCATTATGGAGTTACGAAAGTCAGTTTAAAGAAAATTGTTATTGATTATGTTTAGAAATTTGGAAGTCTATCTATCTGTTTATCTATCTATCTATCTATCTATGTATCTATCTATCTATGTATCTATCTATCTATCTATCTATCTATGTATCTATGTATCTATCTATCTATCTATCTATCTATCTGTCTGTCTGTCTATATATCTATCTATCTATCTATCGCTCTAAAAACAAAAAGACAAAATATGACTGAAATATCATAAAATCTATATATATTTATGACCTATTGGATCTTCCTTCCTTCCTTCTTCCTTCCTTCCTTCTACATATCATTGTAGCATGCAAATGAACATTTATTCTTTATGGCCCTAATTTCAATGATTTATTGCCAAAGTTGCCCATTCTTATGTGACCAGTCCCAGGTGTGACCAGTCGATAACCCCAAACGACCGGTCAAATATGACCTAAATATAAGTTGGTAGACCAGTCAAACCACCTGTTGACGGGCACCAGTTGTCTTTATTACTTTAATGATAAGTTATGGTCTATCACGATATTATATTTTATGTTATTAGTGATGCATTGTATTTGACGATTAATGAATATTGCGAAAATTGAGAAATGTATATCAATATAAAAATTGTTATGTAATATTTAGCAAGTATAAAACATCTAAAAATTGTTTAATGAATTGCTATGATGTTATACTTGTGAAATACTTCTTTTTTTTTAAATTAATTACAAATTGTGCCAAATAAGACAAAAAAAATGAAATATATTTTACATATATATAGCGAAACATTGATCATACACTGAAGTCTTTTTAATGGTGGATTTCAGTCATGCACAATCAAACAAAATATATCAGAGCCATAGAAGTTTTCAACTAAGTTCAATTGAAGTATCTATCAAAGATGGCATTATATTTTCTAGTACAATTCAAAAGGTTATGTCAGTGGTTGTTTAATTAGGCTATGGTTAATTGGTTATTTAATGGTACGTACTATTATTGAAAAAGTATTTTTTTTAAATCTGAGGTTCATCAGATTATTGAACATCATCATTTATTTGTAACAAGTTCATTGCTGGTATGTAAGTTATGGAAGTTCTAAAGATATTTGTTAAAAAGCAAATATTTCTATATCTTTTTAGTTATAGCTTAAGTCAGTGTTGTTGTTTAAAGGCAGTGCAAAATGTAACTCTGAATATTTTTAATGGCCTATTTTGACAGCCACGGATAAAGGCCTTATTATGTGAAGTTACTCATGAGCCTAAATGGCCTACAGGTTTGATGGTCTGTGATAACCTGTGAAATAATGACTCTAAGTTCTTTAAGAATATGGTAATGTAGAAAAAAAAAGAGAAAAAAAAGTGAGAATAGGTAATATGTTGGTAGATAAAACGCATAATTTGGGTTTGAAATAAGGGGTGGAATTTTTGAAGTTTTAATTTTTTAAGCAATACAGTTGAACCTAAACATTGAGATTGCCTTAAAATTCAGAATTTGGTGGTCTTAATAGTGAGGTGGTCTTAAAATGATGTAGTAGTACTGTCTAAGTATTGTATATTGCTATTTCATAGTTCTGAGCATGTAATGGTATTCACACTGATTTGAATAATTGGTAAAAGTTAAAGTATTATCTTCCAACATTCAATTTAACAGTTCTAAATATGAGTTAAAAACTCTAATGGAAGATATAATACAAAATGATATGTTAAGGTCGAAATTCTGTAATCTAAAATACATCTGTTGAGTGTTGACCCATGGATCTCAATATCAATTCTAATATCATATTGAATATGAAATACTTTTTGAAGATGAATAAATCAATCCTAATAAACTGATTCTTTGCATTATTACTATACATGGCCAAATGTGCCACATGCGTTTTCCATGAGAAGGATGAACGCATGGCCATGTATTAATGTAACTTTCCTGGTAGATCAAGCTTGTATTTAATACTAAGATAACATTTATGATTACAATATAACCTGTGAGTATAATGCTATTCTTACACTTATAATCGAGTGAATATTTTAACATGACACTAACTCCTGTATATATGTGTGTATAATGCTATCTTTATTTAGGTGTATTTGTCTTGCACTTCCTAACCAAGTGCTCTTATCTTTATTGCAGGTGGTGTAGGCATCTCAGGAGTCATCGGTGGCCTCGTTGCAGCTGCCATTGTTCTCATCATAATAATCGCCATTGTTTACATTGTAAAGAAGAGAAACTCCAAAAAGGCCCAAGGTATGTCAATTTTTATTTTTCATGATTTGTACTTTTGTGAATAAGATGTGATATGATACCCTATTTTAAAGATATTTGGCATATTTTACCACTATTAAAAATTGCCAATAAAATCGTATTACTTAATGTTCTATTTGTTGGCAATTTTAAATTTATGTTAAATTCTTTATGTATCGCAATGTACCTAATGAGATCACATTTATTTTGATGGTATCACATTTATTTTGATGGTATCACATTTATTTTGATGGTATCACATTTATTTTGATGATATCACATTTATTTTGATGATATCACATTTGTTTTGACGTTATCGATATTTTGTTGATTGTTGACGTTACTTTCATACGGTGAAGTCACGTTTTTAATTCCATTTTGATGATATCACATAAATATGGATGGTATTACACTTTGGTTTGTATTTTTCTCACTACATTCTGTGTGTTATTTATGACATTTTTTTTTTCATTTTAATGATGTTGCCCCACCTTTGTTATTTCACATTATTGTGTATGAAATCACCATTATTTTATCGATATGATATGCCATTTACTTTTGTGACATCCGTTGATTTCTATCTATGTCATGGAATTATCTATGATGACGTCGCCATTCTGTCATATTTAGAAAAAAAGGAACGGGAAGAAGCCGAACTTCAAGAGCGACAAGAGCGACAGGAAAAACAGGAGAAACGAAAAAATAATCACCGCAGCCATCATCGGTACTAATTCCGTCATATCGTACCCCTTTAACATTATTCCAAGCATGGCTTTTATATTTTTCAGATGTACGTTTAGTGAAAAAATGCCATTTGTTGTCATAGTTACTCGATTCGCTATAGAAACCCGCAGCATCACTGCTGTCATCATCGGTACAAATTTCATGATATCGAACCTCTTTTCATTTTCTTCCTCGCATGAAATTTTTATTTTTCAGATGCTATAATTTGGAATAATTGATGGTGTATAGTGATTTATGTAAATTGTAGCCATGGTTACTTGATTGTAGCCTAGGTAACACAGCATCAGTGATATCGAAACTTTTAATTCCTTCCCAGCATGAAATTTAAATTTTTCAGATGTAGATTCATTGATAGTATATAGTATAGATGCTGATATATGTATATCGTTGCCATAGCTACTTGATAGGTAAAAAACATCATCATCAGTAGAAATTCCATGATATCAAACCCCTTCGATTTACGTCCTAGCGAGATATTTTATTTTTCGAATGTTTTCCAATTTTGAATCATTGATGATGTGTACAGTGGTGTAGTGATACATTTAAATTATTGCCATAGTTACTTGATCATCTATAGAAATCTGCAGCATCGCGGCAGCCATCGTCATCATTACAAATTGCGTGATATTGTACCCCTTTTTCCTAGTGTGTTTTCCATTTTTCAGATGCTATTATTTGGGTTAATTGATAGTGTATAGTGATCTATGTAGATTGTTGCCATAGTTACTCAATTAGAAGCCTGGGTAAAACCGCATCAGCGTCATCATTATTGGTACAAATTCCACAGCGATCCCTGTTTTAGTTTCTTCCAAGCATGACATTTTTATTTTCAGATGGTTTACAATTTGATTCATCATTTATAAACTAAATTTTATTATTTATTATTAATAAATATTTTGCAAATACACAATATTATGATGCATTATGTGTGTCTAAAGCAAAAAACCTATTAAATATATATTTAATTTGGAATTTATTAATCAATAATTGTGAAGTGACATATGTGCCACAGCTACTCAAATGGATGCCTGGAATGCCACAATTAACAGTATATTTACAGAATAATAATGTGCAGTTATTTATTTGAAAAACACACAAAAAAAGCAATTGTTTATTGCTTGGATTTTAATTAATGAATATTCATTGTATTGCTTCATTTCCAGTACTTTTCTTGTAGTAGCCTATAGTTACAAGCCATTTTTTTGTGCTATTTGAAATGAAGAAATTGATCAATTAATAGTTTCCAGAATATCTCTTTTGAATTTCAAAGTGATGTCATCTAGTTGAAATTGTCTGTAATAATGATTTCAGCAAATTATCATTTGGTTGCCATGGTTATGCCTGCATGAGTACAAATTACATAATTAGCATTTAATCGTTGAGAAAATCGTGAATTATTGCTTCAGCCTCGTTCTGAAGTCGGTGATTGTATAATTGTTGCTTTGATGTCAAGGAGAAATTGTTTGTACTGAGAGCGTGCAAAAAATATATATGAAAGGACAAAGAATAATTGATTGATTGAATGATTTACTGATTGGCTGTCTTGAAACTCGTGCATAGACTAACTGATGAAAAGGACAGAGACTAACTGATTGATTGATTGATTGATTGATTATTGATTGATTTATTGATTGATTGATTGACTGACTGACTGACTGACTGAAATACCTGAAAACCATGTATAGACTAACTGATATGCTTACTGTCTTATAGTTAGTCAGATAACTATCAAAATAAATAGGATAAATTACTGAATAGATAAATAAATAGATTACCAGATGAAACCTCCTTAGTTATATCAATTATCATCAAAATGACTCAATTAAACTACATTAAAACCACTAATATATCGTGATATCATTTTTTCTAACACCCATCGTGGGTATTAATAGGCTTCTGGAAGCTCAATCTTGTATAATCGGGTGTAATTCAAGGATATCCTGTTTGAGTCACTCTTACCACACGAATCAAAAATAAATCTTCAAATCAATATAGTGGAGTCTTAAGTGGAGTTTTTTTTACAAGACTACCCAGATGTCATGTTGTTATACATTTACGAGTTAGGTAGTCTTAATTGTGAAGTGAACAAAAACCAGGGGGTATTTTTTATAATAATTGTCTTAATGGGTTCGGAAAGTAGTGTGGAAAGAATTGATAAAACCCAATTTAGGGATTAAAAAGAAAATGTTAAATAGCTCTTAAGATGAAAGAATAGTTAATGTTGAAAGGTATGCTAAAAGGGTAATAAACATTGCTAAAAGGGTTAAATGGACAAAATTTAGAAGAAATGTATAGTAAGGCCTACCCCTTATGGTTAGTTTAGTTGGTTCAATTGATTTAAAAAATTGAAAATGCTTACAGAAATTAGAAAAGAAATTACATTAGATAAGTATTATGATACATACATACCTAATTACCTATTAATGTTGATAATTTATAATATAAATGTAGATGATACATATAGATACATATAGATACATAATTAATCTTTAATCATTAGTAATTCTGTAAGAAAATACAATATACCGTAACATAGGGTATTATCGACATGGCGGGTATTTTCGACACTTAAATTAGTTTGTTACAAAATTTTTTTTTAACATTTTAATGCGAGTGTCGAAAATACCCGCCCTGTCGATAATACCCGCCCTGTCGATAATACCCTCCTTTACGGTACCCCAATATTTATGAATATATTTATATAATTATTTTAATAGTGAGCTTGTCTGTTTACATTTCTTATTTCAATGCTACACAAAGTACATTCCTAACAGACCATTATTTGATGTGAAACAAGTGCTGTAGACATTATACTGCATCCTTTAATCATGAGCGGAACTATACTTTAAATAATCATGAATAATCTAGCATAATTGACATGATTGATAACTTTGCCCTCATACATAAAGATAAGAATGACATTTTTTTGGGGCGAAATAACACGAAGTGACATGTTTTAACATTTTGGGAAAACCCACTCTGCTAGAAAATTGGTTAATAGGCATTGTTGTGGTTACCATGGAAACCTTTTGAAAGGATAATTTGGGAAGTTTTAGGTGGGTTTTAAATGTGTAGTTTATTTTTGTTTGGTTGGGTTTTTGGTGGATGCATGAATTTCAATAGATAATATAGTTTTATAAGTTTGATAAATTTAATGTTTCAATATTAGGGAGGGATTAATAAATATATATATAAAGTATTTTTTGAGCCAAGGAAAACATTTATTCATAAATAACAACAAGATATCCTTGTATTTATTCATTTTGTGAATATATTCTATAATTTCTAAAAAGCCTTCTTAAAACAAACTGTATTATCTGAGTCTATACTTAGGGTAAATGTGTAACATGGGTGGACTCCTCTAAAATATGCTGAATACACATAGAAAAGTGTATTATCATTCAATATTATATACATATAATTTTATTGATACATTTGTCAAACAGTCTATATTAAATGTTGTAACTATGTATTTTACAGCAAGTTGGTCCCGGTTGTGACTAGTTAAAATACTAATAATAAAATACAATTTTACAATACAGACAAATGATAAAATTAAATTTAAAAAAACAGACAAATATATACTGGTTTTAACCAATCTGGCACAAAGTTTTTAAATATAATCTTCATAACCTTTTATTGTTTTTTTTTTGGTTTTTTTATCAAAGGGCCTTAATAATTAAAACAGCTGATTGAGCCACCGTTTTTAAAATATATAATTCAATGAATAAAGATAAGTTTTTCTATTTAAAATAATTTTTTCATCCCATAAGAAGTCACAACAAGAAACACTGATATATAGACATTAGACAGACACTAATAAGACAATATATACAGACGCACAGAAACAAAACAGACAAACAGAGATATAAATTGTGTGTGAATATGTATGATTGTGTTTTATTTCTTTGATGCTTAATTTTTATTCATTTTGCAGTAAATTATTCAAAATATAATTTCATTTGCAGCTTGTTGGTGGCATGATAGTGATGTTCCATATTTCATGAATTTATTATCATAATAGCTGTTTATATATGTATAGTTATTTGTCATCATAACATCATAAATGTATACATGTAGTTTCTATTTATTGCATGATTTCATTATTTATATTATCAATTCGAAAAATATTAATTTTTTTCTATTTTATTTTTCAGGGGCCAAACCAGTGCCGACCAAGTAAGTCCATTTTTAAAATTATTTTATTTATATATTTGATAAATGAAATAAAAATGTGCTACCAGGGAAAATAATATAATATATGATATGGAAGACAACTAACTGTGGTATAAGTTAACCAGAAAATAAATAATTTCCTTAGAAAAACTTCATCAATAAGTATACCTCCCTATTACATACACTTTGGTTAAAGAATAGCTGTAAAATACTTAAATATATAAAATAAATAAATAGATAAAAGTATTTGAATAATAATCATTTTTAATCTAAATGAAAGTTATATATTCTCACAAAGCTATATTCTTATCCACGTGTTTAACGTTTATTAAACACTTGACAATAAAATTGATATTGTTTACTTCAACAAATGATAAACATCAAAATGTGACATGACTTTACATGTTGGACTTAAACATGAAATAATGAACATGACAGTTTACTTATGAATATGAATATCGTTGACACAAACACGATTATTTGTTTACATAGCATTATTATTGTACTAGCCACTAATTGGTCAACACTGTTTGAATATCAAAGAATGTACACATTGTTTTGTAAACATGTCAGAAATTACACAAAAGGTATTAAGGAATATATACATGGGTTTATCATGTATTTAAAAGTAGCTAGATCGTAATAATGTGGAATTACAAAGTAGCTTTGAATTTTCGCTGTTTAGAACACCCATGGTACAAAAATTTAATTTACTGCTAGAAGCAGACGTAATGATGAGATGATGGCTCGAAGTCCATTCCATTTTACTTATTTACCCCACAGGTGAGGTATTTTCTAGCCTCAGCGTAGACACTGAAAGTATAACTTCCAATAGTGGATTTTCCATAAGCTTCTTGATACTTCCGCTAGGTGGCTACATGCAGAATGGTGCAATCCTATTGGTTGCACAGCTTCCCGCCCTAGATTCTGATTGGTTGAAACAAAGGGAACCCAAGCAGCTGTATTTCTAGTGCATTTAAATGTATATTTAATGTCTTATGTTTTAATTAAGTTAGCTTCTTTTGTTAAGTAGGTAAAAGTTTTATTGAATCAAAATGGCAACATTAATTTTGCACTGAAAAGCAAATTAAGTTATAACAGAAGAAGGCAGACTTATGCAGTGTCACAGTTTGAATTGAGGTGTTGTGTGGAAATAACCATATTTAACATCTCATGCATACTACAGCTGTAGCTCATGAAGAGTTCCCGGTCTGGGATTCGAAGCTTGAACCCAGGACCTTCAGATGAGCTGGCAAATGCCTTAACCACTAGGCCACTCAGCTAAACGGATAATTACAGCATTTCAATCTTACAGAAAGATTGAACAGACACCCAAACATGGGACAAACTGACGTGACACAGACAACCCAATAATTAATTGATTTCCGAAAATTCCACCATTCCTGTAATCGATATTCTTTTGCGGATACATAATTAATAATCGCATCATTTTGCAAGACATGATCAACACCCTGCTTCACCGAGGCCTGTAAACAGAGCTTTTGATCAAAACTGTCTTTTTATTGTTTTTGCTCCAAAAATTTTGATTGAGTGAAATCATCTGGAAAATTGCTCATTCTGTGTACTGAGGCAGGATTGTGTGGAAAGAGAAAAGCTAGGTTGTTTATTTAGGGGAGAAAGAAAATAAAGGGAAAATTTTTGTTTATTGAATCACTACACAACGTTGGTTTTTCAATACAGTCTTGCTCAAAAGTGTACATGCACTTGAACAGAATAGTCTTTGATCAAAGAAAACCCCATTCGTTCTTGTTAATAATATATATGTGTCAAAGAAATGTAAAAAAGAAATTGAAGGAAATAGAAAATTCATCATTTTTTTAAATTAGCTTGGAAAGACTAAAAATTGAATTGGAAAATTATTCGTTAAGTTTTTTTTTTTCTGACTGACTCACTGAGTTGACTGACTGACTGACTGACTGAGTTGACTGACTGACTGGAAACCTTATTTATACTGGCACACAAGCTATCCCATAACAACAAATACATTCTGCAAAACTCTAACACCAAATTTTTTTTATTAATAATATCATATATTTAGTACAATATATTGTTTCTTATATACTATAGTTACAGTGTCCTAACTACTTCTGAACACTATGACTATCCTATGACTATCACCAACTGCCTACCTCGTTAGTCATATTTTTAGTCAGATCATTCTTGCTCAAATTACCATAGCCATTCACGTTCTCTAGATTCATTTCATGTTCATCAGAAAAACTGCCACTGATTTGTTAATTAATGTTGTTGACACATGGTAAATTCCCATCATGCAGTTCGCGTGAGAAGAGATAGCATTGTTCATTGTTCCCCCATTGTTCTCAGATCGAGGCTTGTACTGGTGGAAATGATTGTTTTCTGGGGGATTTAGGAAAATCCAGTTTTTATGGCTATTTATGTTTAGTGATTGAGGATTATATTATGGGATGTCTTGATTTTGGAGATGTCTATCAAGCTGTGTTTAGTTTTGTCTGTCTGTCTGGCATTTCATAATGGTAATACTATGATATTCATCTATTTATAGTTATTATTATAATTATAATAGAATTATTAGAGACCTGGTCTAAAATAGAAACTGAATTTATTGTGGGCTTGAAAATATAGATGAAAAATTTTCTAATTTTAAATGTGTAATAAAGTTGTTCTCGTATAGGGCAAAAGCTGTCTTATATCATATGAATACCTCTAGAGGGTTCTTTCAAAGAAATTTTGGAGGTAATATAGTACTACATTAGTTTAATTGGTACAGTAAAGCATTAGAATCTCAATATTTTAGCAGACCCTTGGTGCAAGGTTTAATGGTCTTAGTAGTGGGGTGGTCTTAATTGTGAGGTCGTCTTAAATTGGGGTTCCTCTGTAATGAAACCCCATTTCTAATTTAACGAATCTTGATATTAATTTTTAAGTCAATAATGAAATCTATATTTTCCTTTTTCCTTTCTTTCTCCAATTGTACTTGTGTTAACAACGAGAAATTGCAGAAATATTAAATTAATAAAACAAGATTGATCATAATTTTAATGAAAATCCGCTGTAATATAAATGAAATATTGCTTTTTGCCACTGTTTTAATCTGTACATTGAAGTAAAATTTTGCTTAAAATTTCCCAGATTCCAATAAGTTTTAATCAAACTAATCAAAATTTTTGAGTGTGAAAATAATTTTTTCGAATCAAACCAAATAAGTTGAAATATATATGCAGTACAGTGGTGCTCCGCAATTGAGACCACCTCGATATTAAGACCACTTCAGTGAACCCCAAGGGTGATCTTAATCGTGGGGGTATGTTGTATTCAAATTAAGAACCTTTGAAACAAATCAAATTTGCCCACTCAACCAATCCAGTAACTGATACATTACATAATTCCACCTAACTCCTCAGCTGCTCACCAGGTGGCATCCTGGCATTGGGATTACGTAATCTGGGTAATTTCATGCCCTGTGGGTATTTACAGCGCCCTCTGTAGTGGGGTGCACAAGTCAGATAAGGACCAAAGTAAAATCCGACAGATGTTTGTCGTATGGTATTGTAAGCTGGGATTTGAGGAAGCTGTAATTAACGTAGAGTGGGCGACTGTATTTTCCACAGGAAATTATTAGATCTGTGCATAATTTGGTTCTTAATTAATATTTATGACATTATGCAATGCATCCTGTTAATTTGATTAAGTTTATGATAGGGTTTCTTTATTTTTGTGCTTAGCAAATTTTTCTTTAGTTTTGAGCAGGGTAGTTTCAATTAAAAAGTCGTTATATACATGCATCATTGCAAAGTTGTATAATTTTTTTATATACCAAACTCAACTTTAGAATTGCAGAGAAATGAACGAATTACTAACTTTAACTAATTTAATGAATTTACTGCATGAAAATTATTTATATAATTACTAATGGAAATTTCCTAAACTTTTATCTTACACAAGCATTAAATTACAGTTTATCTTATAGAAATTAAACTTTGTGCTTACTAGAATAAGAAATACTTTACTGTTCGTATTTTCACTTAATAAATTTCTAATATTAATTAAAATATTTAATTAACAATACAATAGAAAATTGGATTATCGCTTCTAAACTTGAGGTCAGTGGGTCACTGAGGTCATCGAGTAATTCAAAGTGATGTAAACAAGAATTGACCAGTGACCTACTTATGTCAGTAAATAATCAGGTCAAGAGTAATGTAAACAAAATATTGCACTGCAAGGTAAATCCACCTGGCACAGCCAAATAGTGGTAGAAAACAAATTACTTGTTATTACTAATGTTTGGATAAAGGAAATAATTTTTCACTGAAAATGATATATTATAATGGATAGTATAGTAGAATTTCAGTTCGAGATTGCCTCACTTTTGTTAAATCCTCACAATTTGAAATAACTGAATTGTGAACTAAATATTGATAATATTAAAATTGTAGTTTATTTCACCATTGAAAAAAAGACGTTTTTTAACAACGAGGAGCTGATAATGAGAATGTCTTTATTAATATCATTTTTTTTTTTTATTTGGGTTTATTTTATATTTTCTAATAATATATTATACAGTCATACAGTTTTGATTAGGACATTTGACACCTTTGGGATACTTTATTATATATGGGTTAAAAATTCTCATATACAATACCAATATTTCTGTGAAACATACTACACTTTTTTATTACTGATTTGCCATTCATTTATAAATGGAATTTTACTTAGTACAGCTAGTTTAATCTTAAACTCAAAATATATAGCTTAAGACCGCTCTACAACTATTTGTATAGGGTGAACTGATTAGTGGATTTTCACGGAAGATTCTCTGTATTTCCACCAGGTGGCTAAAACAGAATACTGCAATTCTATTGGCTGAAAAAGTTCCAGCCCTTGGCGGTGATTGGCTTAAGCAAAGAGCATTCTAGCGGCAGTATTTTTAGTGCATTTTAATGTATATTTTACACTTTATCATTTAGTTGATGTTTGTTATTTTTCTGAGAAAGTTATATTTATGGAATCAGTTAGTTATTACCTACTGTGTCTGAAAAGCAAAATGAGAAATAAGAGGAGAGGAAAGACTTATGTCTTGCTGAATTTAGGGTCATTCAGTGAAAAGACTCTATTTAATCAGAATTACTAGCAACTTTTAATAGTTTTGTGCGCTGCTGTATTTGAATGACCACTGATAATCTGATAAGACTTTATTTATCTATTTGGACAGCTGCGTGTGCAACTTTCATGGGGGAAAGTGATGCTCCCTTGTTCATCCATGCATGACGATAGAGTCATCCACTATGACCCCACTGATATCGGTGATATGCCCTAGAGATATTTGTTTGGGGGGGGGGGGATCAATTGATAAACTTTGGCTTGATTGACTTGACTAATTATTACAAAGAGAAGAATGACTTATTAAAAATACAGTAGTCCCACCCTAAAATTAAAAATAACCAGAATTTAGTCATGTTAGTTTTGTTATACTTAAATTAAACATAAATATATCCATACAATACACTAATATATAATATAATATTATATTATATTATATAATATTATATAATATAATATACAATTTCATAAATTTTAATTTCATTAATACAATCAACAAAATAGAAGCATCTCCTTAACATTAATACATTTACCAAATAAGCATTTGTATTTTTTTTTAATTCAGACAAATCCCATTATTCTGACTATGCCACACATCTTCATAAAACCACTAACTCAAGTCCAAATTCATCCTTTGTGACTAGCTTAGCTCTGAAAATCAAACCTCGAGACCTCTAAAAACAATAGAACTTGTGTGTTTTCTTTGACTTCCAAAAATGCCAATACTAATATAATTATCCTGAGCAGATCTCCCTTCAAGGCCTCTTAGTGGGGTTCCCAGCCCCCATCAGGGCCCCATTAACCATCCCATAAGGCCACATTAAGTGAAACAGTGTGAAACAATTGGATGAAGTGAAACAGATCAACCACATAACTGCTGCAGATTGTCTCAAGTGAAACTGATCAACCACACATCTGCTGCAGATTGTCCCAATGCGGGCATTAAATGAACACGATAGAGAATCTGGTTTTGTTAATGTAAGAAGGACAAAAAGATAGATAGATAGATAATTTATTTTGATGGAAATGGTACACTTTATTATACAGTAAGACATTTACATGACGTTAACTATGAATTGTAATCTATTATAAATATTATTATTAATCTATTATAAAGGTGAAATATTGTATTTTATAAAATGTATATTGGATGGTTATAAAATAGTAATAATTTGTTTTCTCTAATGAAATGCTCTTGTCCAATCAGTAATATCTTCAATCATACTAGGTGACTGTCCAGTATTTTGTTATATTGGATTAAGAAAGTTATATTGGACAGGGAAATGGTATTGCACAAAAAACGTTATATTGGATCCTTGTCATATGACTGTCCAATATAGGAATTTGTTAGATAAACTAAAAGGTTTTTCTAGTCTGAAATTTCTTTGGAGAATATAACAAATGTTGGAATCCAATAAAACTATATTGGGCTCTTGCCATCAACTATTTTTATTGAAACATAATTTCAGTTGTATACACCACAATTAAGACCACACTTTGTGCAAAATTTACTGGTTTGAATGGTGAGTTGTCTTAATTGTGAGGTTAAAAATTGTTAATGCAACTATATAGCTTTTATTACTTGTAAAGTCAACTAATATCTTGACTGATTGAACCAATGGCTTGATTGGTTAATATTGATATAAAAACAGTTAAATGCAACCAATACGTTTATTTAGAATACTTCAATAATCATGAGATCGGAGCCTAGATCAGTGGTAGCATGCTGGGCTTCCAACCACTGGGTCCTGAGTTCAATTGCCGGTCGAGCCTATGTTGGATGGCTGTTTCATCCTTCATCTCATTGCCATGGTCCCTGCCTGTCCTAATAAGCCCATCAGGTGCAGAAATACAGGACATAAAGCCCTAATCCACCCAAACGAAACAAAGTAACAAAACCGGCCCGAAGGGCCGGGGGGGGACGGGTTCCAGCTGAAATCAGCTGCTTCATCGTCACGGTTTTATTGGGTCAGGAGCCCGAGCCAACTGACTGGGCCAGGGAGGCTCGGGTCCCAGAGTGCATAACTGACAGGAACATGTGGGATGGAGATCAAAGGGAGCGGCAGAGAGGGAGCAAGGCATGTGTGGTGGAGGAAGGCTGAAAGGAGAAGGAGAAAAAATTGTTAATGCAATGGAAATTTGTTATTGGACGTTATAAGTCAGTGTTGATGTATTACCTGGGTTTTGTGAAGGGGAAGGGAAGTCTTCTGATTTGGGAGAGTCTGGCATTTAGTTGTAGAGTGAGGGGGGAGTCTTGGTATCTAAGGAGTGATTTGGCATGGAGAGCATGGAGTCTGGGTTCAATTATGAGGGGCTCGAAAAAACGAAACAAAGTAACAAAACCGGCCCGAAGGGCCGGGGGGGACGGGTTCCAGCTGAAATCAGCTGCTTCATCGTCACGGTTTTATTGGGTCAGGAGCCCGAGCCAACTGACTGGGCCAGGGAGGCTCGGGTCCCAGAGTGCATGACTGAAAGGAACATGTGGGATGGAGAACAAAGGGAGCGGCAGAGAGGGAGCAAGGCGTATGTGGTGGAGGAAGGCTGAAAGGAGAAGGAGAAAAAATTGTTAGTGCAATGGAAATTTGTTATTGAATGTTATAAGTAACTACTTAATAAATTCAGAAATTTGAATAGTAGACATGTTGACTTTATAAATGTTCGATACTGTTGTTGCAGTGATACTTAGTATGGAGTCCTCCGTGATTCCAGGATGGAGAGGTTGGAGGATGTTGGACAGAATCTGGGCTACCGTGGCGGCTATGCGGGTGGCATCTAATATGTTGGCTGGTGGGGCTATCTTCTGTGCTGTATTGGTGTCTCGCGATTTCTTGGAGAGAAGGGCTTCCTTATAGGAAGGACAGCCGGAGAAAGATGCGGGGTGGTTTCCTTTACAGTTGGTGCAGGAGGCCTTCTCAGGAGAAGGACACTCCTTGTGCCCATGCCCAAGGCCACAGCGCCTACACCTGATTTCTAGTGAACAGGTGTTCGCTCTGTGGCCAAAGGATTGACAGCGGATGCACTGAAGGGGTCTTCTGGATTTGTATTCTTCGACCTTGAGTTTTCTAAAATCAAAAGAGAGTCCATTAGTTAGTAGGTCTTGTTTTTCCTCAGGTGAGGAGCAAATGACCTTGATGCGATTGGTGGGTCTTCCAAGGGCTGCACTTTGCATTCGGATGCAGTTGGGGAGTCCTGAAATGGAAGAGAAATCATCATTTGAATAATTTGGGGGGACTCCAATGATGACAACTGTGAGGCTGTCATCTGGAGTTCTGGACTTCTTGGTGTCTCTTATTTTGCAGCCTGCTAGGTTGAGGCTGAGGAGTGTAGTGTTGTCTGCTGCTGACCGGGGATAGATCAGCAGGTTGCCTGCTTGGGTTCTTCTTGAGTATCTTATGTGCTTTTTCAGCTCAAGAAAGATCTTGGCTGAGTCAGCATCTGCAGAAAATTCTGTAAAAAGTGGAGATAAGTTGGTTTTTGGGGAAGGGGGGGAGCAGGGGGGGAGAGGGGAGGTGGGAGTGGTCTTCTTTGCTTTCTTGGGGGACTCTAGCCCAGGAGTTGAGTTAGAGTGAAGGCTTTGGGTGGACCGGGTTCTCTTATGAGTCTTTTTCTGCTTCTTGCTTTGTTGGATAGTGAATCCTGTGTCCATGTCTTCGGGTGGCTGGCCTGTGTTAGAGTGTGTAGGAGAAAAAAGGCTATTAATTGTTGTATCAGCTGTGTCGTCAGCAGCAGCATCAGCAGTGGTCTCAGCAATGAGCATGGCCGTAGCTTCAGCAGTAGCAGTGGGACTAGCAGCTGTGTTGGGAGAATTCTGAAAAGAAAGAGAATTTCTGTTTGAAAGGATAGGTGAGGCGGGGTTGGAGGGAGGGAGGAAAGATAATTGAATTCCATGAATAATGGCATTCATCTGGATCCGGGTTGCGGCATCTTGGGTGGCTAAAATAGATTGCATAAATAAAGACATTTGCTGCAAAGAATAGGCAAGACCATGAGGCATTTCTGTTTCTACTTGCGCTTCTTCTTGTGCTTCTTGTGCTGCTGCTTGGGCTGCTTCTTGTGCTGCTAATGCCTCTTGTTGTTGTTCTCTCTCATCTTGTTCAAGTATAGCTAAGATGGCGGCGAACCGTTCTTGCTCTTCTTGTGGTTGCTCATTCAAGATGGCGGCGATACGTTCTTTCTCTTGTTGTTGTTTACTTTTGGCCGGTTTCCCGTGGACGCCGCCATTATAAGCGGGCAGTGCCTCGGGAGCCGTAGCCGTTAGTGTAGCCAACTTTGTTGCGGTGTTTGCCGTCCTTTTCTTGCTGGCATTGGTCTCTCTGGGTTGAGGAAAAGGTTTTTTCACTTTTCTCGGCATCTCCTGAAAAATACAAGAAAATTCAAGATGGCGGTGTGTGTCGTAAAACGACGGGTTTACTGCGGTTCAGCTCGGGAGCGTCGAAACACGTCTTTACTCATCGGCGTCCAGGCGCGAAGTGATGATGTATCCACCCAAACAAAAATCCTCTTACATGATTCACTGTCAATACTGCTCTGTCTATGGTCCTGCCTCTATCTTTCTGTCTATCTCTCTGTCCCTCTGTCCTTATCTATCTTTCTTATCCGCAGCTATAGATTTAATTTCAAGGTTGCTTAAACTTCTCTCCAGCCGTTGAATGTGTGATATAAAAGCTAAGTCTTCAAAGAAATCAATTGCTGGAATTTCTTGGTGAGTTGATTCCATGTATGTTCAGGGGATGTAGTGTATCTGACTATGTCAGCTATGGATCTAGCTATTTTTCCATTTGATGCTTTTTGCAGATGTTTTATCAAAGAATGCGTGCATTTGACTGTATAGAGTTATATAATTGTTTATTTTAAATCAAAGATGGCTAAATATTTGAGTGACAGTGAGGTGGTCTTAATAGTGAGGTCTTATAGTTGGTTTAGAATATAATTAAATATAGCAATTAGAACAAATGGTGACTTTCTATTGTAATCTGCAGTAATCTAACGAAATTCAAATACTCATAATTCAATACATATGTGGTAATTTCAAAGATTTTCACGGTGTATTTGCGAAATACATATTACAGTCCATGCACCTAAACTTACAATATGATATGGAATACCATTATGTATTATAAATATCACAAATTATAATAAATTTCTCATTAATTACCAAACAAACATACCATTCCCACCCTTGGAACTTAGTTATTAGCAATTTCACCTTGGTGCCAATTTGATACATTACAAATAACACAGTGCAAACTTCACATATACTCCAATCACACAAATTAACAACTTTTCACCTTAATCCTATCAGATAATCTGGTATTATCGCTCACAGCTGTTATTTTGCAACCTTCACGCCCTCTGTAGGCCTTGAGGCGTATCAACCAATCAGAGATAAGCTGACAAAATTGGTGGCGTTTTCTAATTAACGCACATATCAGGTTTTCTTTGATTTGATAAACTAACTAGTGTGGACAAGGAGAAAATATACAGGGCTAGAATAAAAGCGTCAGTTTGGATTTGTACGGCTGTAGGGTATATAAAGTATGTATTTTTAAGATAAGCATGGCATTTAAAATAATAAATTCAGTATTTATTTAATTAAGTATTTTTTCCATAAGAATTTTTATTGATATTGATTTATACTGATAGATGTATACTCCTTTTTAAGGATAGATAGATAGATAGATAGATAGCAAGAAAGTTAGATAGATATGATAGATAGATAGATAGATAGATAGATAGATAGAAAAACAGACAGAAAGATAGATAGACAACTCTGATAGATAGATTGATTGGCTGACTGATTGATTTATTGACAAAAAGTATATTAAATTGACAGATAATCCAATAGAAAGGCCAACTGTATTCATTTACTCATTCAAATAAACAGCCAAGTGTCGATACAAATCAACGTACATCCAGACAAGAATGCAATCAAGCATCCATGCAAAGCACAGACCAAATTGACACAAGCAACCAAGGCTTGTTTGTATATTTGCCAAACATGGGGCCAAACGCATCTCCTTGAGCCAGACCATTGACACAAACATGAAGTATGGATGACTCATGACATTTTGCCCCTTCTCCAACGCTAGATGGCGTTTGTTCTTAACCCCCTTTGACCCCTTGACCCGGAAGGAGTGTTGTTGCCAAGGGAGCAGCTATAGCTCCCATTGGTGCCATAGTAAAACATGGTGTTTTTAGAAGCAGGCTCTAGATATTGGAAATTTGGAATATGGGCACTGAAATGGTTTGTTTTCCTTGACTATGGGTGTTTGATAATAGTTGGGGTTTTTGGTTGATATAGTAATATATTACCTCAACTTCCTAACTATGAAACTAACCTCACAATAGTGAGGATGATGCTCAAATTTCACTCCCCTCTGTATTTCCAAGTACAATTATTCAGACTGTTTCAGATTTGGATCTAGATTCAAATTGTAATCGAAGTAGATTCAGAATTTTTAGAATTAAAATAGAAGTAGAAGGGGCTGAGGATGATGCTTAACTGTGACAAACTGACAGTTTCTAGTATTGCACGTATTGGAATAAGAGGACAGCTACGTTTGTCATGGGGTGGGGGCGTAGCTCAGTGGTAGCGGCACTGGGCTTCCAACCACTGGATTCTCTAGTATCATCCAAAATGTTACGTTTTTGTTAAATATTATAAATGAATTTTACTCATATTTCCATTTGCACTTTACACAGCAAGTATAAATGGTTGTCTATGGCTATGAGTTCACTGCTTTTACATTGCAGTCTATAGGGTTCCTGTTTGAGAAGTTAGGATTTCTGACATTTCTATATTTCTGCAAAAACATCTTGAGTCATGTTGGTGACTCTCTTAGACTCCAACTTTATTTAGTGTGGACTCCCACACATGATATTTACCCCTTACCTCCAGTCTGCTCTGAAGAATCCCCAGTTGGTGATTGTTATAAATATTCGTAAGGAAGTGTTCCCATATTCCCTAGGCCCTGGTATCTGATAGCAACGCTTGGTTCACCCAGTGCAGATGTATGGATAAGGCATATTTATAGGATGGGGCAATCTTTATACCCTGAATGGGGTGTATTTTGGGTTCGTATAAGATTGCCAACTCTATATGGTTTATGGTGTAGCTTGCTGAATATTAATATCATTGTTTTACTATAGACAGTAGCTATACTGCACACGAGCTGGTGAGATGGGTTGCATTTGTTAATAGGTTAGGCTAGTACAATTAATGTAAAGTAGTGGAAATTAGCTTTTGTATGCTGCACACTGGTTACATACTAGTATTATCATATTATTAAATGTGTTAATAATACCAAAATATCTAATCACTATGCTCTCATTGGCAGTTTCCATTGATTTTATCAGGTGCTCTGACCATATAGGCAGACAAGACCTTGAATTGAAAAGATCTTTTTTAATCCAAAATCTTGCTCGTTTGATAATATTAATAAAAATTACTGATCAGACATGCACAATTGTACCCAATTAGATCAACTGTGGAATCAATCAATTAGCCAATCAGTAGATCAATCCATCAATCTTTGTTTCAATTGGTCACTCAATCAACCAATCGGTGGATCAATTACGAAATTAATCAACGACGAAATCAAGACGTGGCAGATTCTTTTCTTGATACTGTCAGACTACTTCAATCTTGACACCGTATTTTACCTTATTAAGAACACTACAATTATGGCCGATAAATTCTCATCCAATTCTGTATTCCGCTCTCCGCTCTCCGCTCTCCAATGCTGGAGTCTGGTCAATGTTTACAGGCATTGATAGAGTTCCGGTTCGGAAGAAAGCATGGGCCACTACAAAAACATGCTCTCAGATACTTGATAATTGTGTGTGCTTGAAACAAAAATTTCAGTTATGAACAGCTGAGACCCCAAGCTGCACAAGGATATAAGTTTTGACGTATGTTTGATTGTTTAACGTAACTGACAGCAATGTTTTTGTTCGTGCCCCATTGCCGCTGTGTTAAAGATAAACCGGAATTCTGTCGCAGTATTCGCCTCCCGCGACTGAGAGTAAAAATCCCAGTGCATTATGGGTATTAGCTGAGTACGTTCTTAAAGTTGTGGCTCTAAGGGTGCTGTTCTTAATAGGGAGGTTCAACTATACGCCACATGCCTTGACTCTAGATTGTCTCAAGTACTCATTGTCTTGGCTTATAAGCTTACATTATATCACAAAGACTATCACTGACAATCTTCTCTTCTTCTACCCTGTTGTAGGGTGAGCATTTCACCCCCAAGTAATGAGCTGCTGTATCAAGGGAACAATGGGGGGTAATAACCTCGTCTTGAGACTCGGTATTGTCATCTGGGGGGTAGGAATTGTCCCCCATCTTTTGTCTTTGTCATCTCATGTAGATGCTTTAGATTGAGTCTGTCATAAGGGAGCATCATTGCCTGAATATGTCAAAAGGACAGATCTGCTGAACTTTTGGCATGGAATGATGGAATGATGATGGTGATCTGGGGATATTGATAGTACAATTAATGCACACAGTTGTGGAAATTAGCTTTTGCATGCACACTGGTTACATACTAGTATTATCATTTTATTAAATGCGTTAATAATACCAAAGTATCTAATCACTATGCGCTCATTGGCAGCTTCCATTGACTTTATCACAAACTCTGGCATTTATAGCCCATATTGGCAGACAAAATCTTGATTTAGAAAAATCTTTTTTAATCCAAAATCTTGCTCGTTTGCTAAAGTAAAGTAAGTTTACAGCTGAATATCGGCAGAGATATACAAATGAGAGCCATGATATTTATAAAAATTGATATAGACTGATCTTAAACAATGCCCAGAAGGCATACCAAATAATATTTAGAATTATTATGCAAGAAATTAGTCTATAATTATAGGGCATAATCAACTTGAAATCTTGAAAAGGGTCAAAGTCAGACTGATTTTGTATGCCAAACGACAGCAAAGATCAGTCCGACAGTGGCCCTTGAGTTCGACGTCAAGCCAACAAAGATTAGGTTGATGGGCCGGTTTCGGAAGCTATCCGGGGTATTTCCAAACACCAGCGACAGACATTACGAATACACTGAAGATGATAAAATGGTAGAATCCATACGTATTATACTTTCGTGTCATCGGTGGGGACTTTTACTTGCCTCAGTATAGATGCCAAGGAAATGATGCTGCTGAACTTAGGTCCTTCTGGGATTCAGCTCATCTTGAATTGTCAGATATTTGTATAAGGCACATGTATAGGGTCGTACAGTTCGCACTAGAGCTCAAACAGAGTACCCACTGCCCAGGCCAGGAATTGAATCGTACTCAAAACTTATTGGAGCTGATCAATACCTTAACCACCAGACCAAAGACCTTCCAAGTTTTAACTTCTTTCTATAACAGAATTACAGTCCACAAACTTTTGCTAAATCTGACCAGGTTTGTTCCTAATTCCTTTACTACATAATATTATACTAACTACATAATCTAAAGAATTACTGCAGAATCTATAGAAATACCACAAAATTACAGCCAAAGAGGCACAGTTTAGTCTTAGCTCAGTGACAGAGGGTCCTAGGGATGGAATCACTGTCAGAGAGGATTGGGCAGTTGTGGTAAATTGACACTGGCGTTCAAATTATAGCCTCATCAAATAGATATACTGCAGATTTTTTAGCAAAAATACTTCACTTTAAACTAATCCGTGTAAATTCCACTGAAATACAGCCAGTGAAGGGAAGTTATTCTTGTGTGGGATTTGGATAAAACTGACCACATCCAACAAAACTGTCATTCTCTGCAGATTTATAGCAAAATACTTCACTAAAATCTAATCACTTCTATCCGCTGAATCCCACAAAAGAAAAACTACCCTTCACAACCAGTCTTTCCGTGGAATTGACACTGGCTCCCCTAGGGACTCTTCTGGACACTGCTCTGCTATCTTTGAGGCACTCAGAAGCACTGCAATGAAGTTGCCTCTTCTCTGGAATTTACCAAGCTGTCTCTGGAGACATGACCAGGGCAGAGTTTGGGCTTAGCTCAGAGTAGGTCAGTGGCAGAGGGTGCTAGGGGTGGAATCACTGTCATGGGGCGGGTGGGGTTGGGGTAAGGAATGACAGCCTTTTTAGAGAGGGAGTTTTACCACATTCGTTTGGTACCAACCCAGGCGATTATCTGTTTAACTACTCCTGGATTTAGTGTTGTGGATTTGTAAGATTTTGTTGTGTCTCTGTGACAGTGGTCTGAAATAAGTAAAATGATTATACAAGCACCACAGGCAGATGTCATGATGAGATGATAAGGCTTTGTTAGAATCCTATGGATGGGCGGTTGCCTTAATAAGTTAGTATGTACGCCAGTGTCTTAATGTCAGTGTCATCAGTGTCTCAGCGCTACTGGGTCTAAATCTTAGAGCCTGCTTATTTGACCAGCTCTCTGAGGCAGACATAATTATGAAATGACAAGGCTTGGACCATGTTGCTGATTTACCCCATGGGTGAGATATTTTACTTGCCTAACGTAACATCCCATGGGTTCGATATCCAGCTGGGATGTAGCTCCTGAAGAGTGCCCAGGCTTAGGATCAAACCCAGGACCTTCAGCAAAGCAATATCAATACAAAGACACCATACAACGTCTTACTTGACTCCAATCTCTTTAATATGGTGGAGAATTCAGAAACTTTCCTTCAATCAATTGACTTGGGCCATCAACTTGAGACGTCAGACAATAATGACTTAGCGTTCATTAGTTCCACTTCATCAGGGGAATAATCGAATGGGCTCTATCTAATGTAATCAGTCTGCAGTTTTGAGTCTTATCTTACCCAGACAATTCGAATTCGACAACATTTAAGGCTTCTCGGTTCAAGTTTTAGACCGTTGAATATTTAGCAGTTCGGTTCAGAATCACTTAAGATAGAAGTGGTTTGGTTGTTAAGTAGTGAATTTGGAGTCGACATTTGCATGTATTAGAATGGTATATTTAACGATTTGAGATTAGATTATTTGAAATATGAATTTAAAAGGATCAGCACATTATCATGTTAGTGAATACACTGTAAATGTATGAATGACTTTCTGACAACAAAGCCTCCGACTGACTGTCTGACGTGCTGACTGACTGACTGACTGACTGAAGTGCTGACTGACTGACTGATTCATGAATTGACTGACTAGCTGACTAGCTGACTGACTGACTGACTGACTGATTCATGAATTGACTGACTAGCTGGCTGACTGACTGGCTGGCTGAATGACTGACTGACTGACTGACTCCACCTGCCTTCTATCATGATTTTTAAAGAAAATTACATTTTGGATATCCTGCAAATTACGTCAACATAAATGATCAAGTCCTATTGTAACTTCACAACTGAATGTAAACAGTAGATCGATGCAAAATCTGACTCAAGAGTTTGTTTAGTGGTAACTCCCACTTCCAAACCACAATTGGAAATCACTGAATTGCAATTAATGTCCAAGTGATCTTAATTTTGGAACTTTTCTTACAATGTGATGTCGGTGGAATGTGAGATATGAAAATCAATATTGTGTGAATACCGGGGTACTATTGTTGGTTTCTCTATATCATGAAAGGCTCATGCTTTCAACTTCTTTATTCCCTGCACTCGAATCTGTAAAGAACAAGTGAGTGGGAATTCTCGTGGCTGGAATTATTACAACAAAGCCTCAAGAATCATTGGCAACCATAGTGCTCCCAATATTGACAGAATATGTGAGACTGTCATAGAGACAAGGGGCAAGTAGGAGAGGGAGAGGGGGTTTAGAAGCGCCACCAACAGCAGCAGCAGTAACAGGACAGTAGAACCTCGCTATAAGACCACCTCACTATTAAGTTATTAATCATTGAGATTTATGATTTTGTACACCGCCCTCCAAATATATATTGCCTTATATTTTTGGAGAGCGGTTTATTCACACCAGTACAGTTCAAAAATAACTTTTAAGAGCACCTCACTATTAAGAGCCATCTCACCATGAAGACTAAAAGTTAGGACCCAACTTTATAGGTGACAAAAAGGCCAAGGTTCAACACATGAGGGCACCACAAGAATTTGGTATAATTTGAAAGAGGACATCTTCTAGTTTCACGAAACACGGTTTTTAAGTTCCACCAGGTGCAGTTTTGCAATATGGGGGTAAAACATCAATGACCTCTGTGATATGGTAACATGACATGCATGTTTAGCATTGGCAACCATATTTTCATTTAGATTTCCGTGCTATTTACAGAGCATTTCACAATTAATAACAGTTAATTTTGTAACGAAGGAATTCATTGACAAGGGACTTATCTACTATAATATACCTCCTGAATAAGGCTACCTAACCAAAAAGACCAATTAATCTAGCATAAACATTGAACCGAAAGTGGTATTTAATGACTATGTTTACTTTGACGTTAGTAAAAGAACAGTAGCACATTGCTTGAAAACCACCTCACCGATAAGACCAGTAAACTTTGCACCGAAACTGTTCTTACTGCGCATCTCATTTTTGAGACCCTCTCAGCATTGAGTTGTACCAGCGAATAATGCCTTTGTGACATTCATCAGCAATAGCAAAATTATATGGTAGAACATCTCTTGGAGACTGTGTCGCAATTAAGCCCTTCAAACTTTGCACCAAAGGCAGCCATAACAGCAGTGGTCCACTGCATCACATCAGCAGCAGCAGCAGCAGCAGCAGCAGCATGCTTGAGAACATCCCCACAGACTCAGCCACCAGATAGCATCAGTAGTTTTAGGGGGACGAATGTTCTGGAGTGTCAAGCCTGGCGCCTCTCTTGTCACAAAGGGTGGGGGACATAATTAAGTGCCTCTCCCCAGTTGCTTAAGGTTGCTTCTGTCCTTAACAGCGCTGCCTTAGGAGAATATGCTCTAGGCACGGGGTAAGAAGTGGACCCTTGCTATACTCCATATTCGTTGCCAGATTGTTAATATGAAAAAGTGCTTTTACAATATATAGTTGTTTATGGGACAGTCCTAGGACTTTTCATGGGATGTTTTTATACTTTATATCCTTTCTGAATTGAAAACTTATCAGTTGATTGCCTATTCATTTGATTGCAAGCCCAGGCATATTTGATTAACTTTTTTTTATTTTTTGCTTTAGCCTCAAAATAAGCCAGTATGTATTCAAGGCTTACAAAAATGATATCATAAAATAACTACTGTTGTCTATGAGATGCTATGGTTTGTATCCAGTCTAGACCAGTTTCTAATTACAAATAGACCAAAAATTTTAAATTTTTACTGCAACAGTTCATCAAATAGTCTTTTAAATTTGACGTCTGTCTATATATGTCCATTAGTGGCACTTTTCCAAACACAAAATGATACAAAAATGGATATTATTAGTCCAAAATTCCTTATTTTCTTGATTAGAGGCCAGGATGTCTTGTATCTAGTAACTATCCCCACGTCTAACAGCCGATGCCAGAGTTTGTTGTAGAGTTAAACTGTTAGCATTTTCAGCGTCTAAAATATCGTTTGTTACCAGTGTTTATTTGAGAATTAATCTCAAATTACATTTATATTTTCATTGTTACCTGTGGCCTCCAAACGAGACTGGCCTTTTTATTCTAGACCGGCTTGTAAAGTTGAAAGAATTACAGTATATGTTCACGACACACTCTCTCTAAGTTGTTTCCAACATCTGTAAAATAACATTGGACTTCGGATTAATAATTTTCCTGAAAACTAAGATATGTTAGAATTAATTTGGGTAAACAAGGACTAGTGCACAGTCAAAAAGCTGCCACAAGGTAAATATAAGCTGTTTGTATTCAACAAAAATAGGAAATTAAGATAAAATTATATTATATTTATCCCTCATTATTCACTGTCCACTGGAGTCACAAAAGAGTCACCCAAATGAGTCATATAATTGTCCTCTTGTCCAGTGGAGTCATACAGTTTTTCATACTCGACTTCTATCTTGCAAAATATTGATTCAGTCAGAATGGAGAATTCTCATTTATATCTGTGCATATTTTGCTCCTGTCATCTATATCCCTGCATTTATGAGGGCCTACGGAGCGTCTCTATGTCTTATATATGCAGCCAATTCCATAGTCTATGAACCAGACTACTTCTAGACTAATGGATGTGACTTTCGCTAGCTTTTTTTTTTTTCCGTTTTGTAGTAAAAACTTATAAAAATCTATCATCGCAACTTGTTTTTTCTACATGGAAAGTTTGTATAAAATACAATCTACGCTGTGATAGACTTGAATTAAAGATTGTATGGACATTTTAAGCTTCGATGGAAGTTCGATTCTCGGCCGGGCCACTCTTCACGAGCTATATCTCAGCCGGATGTCGATCGCATACGATGTTAATTGGAGGTGCCTTGTACTCGGTGTCTATGCTGAGGCAAGTAAACAACCTCACCCATGGGGTAAATGTGTAACATAGTCTGGACTCCGAACCTCATCATGTCATTATTACGTCTGCCTGCAGCTGGTCATATATGTTGGCTAAGCTTTAGACCAGTAGCATTGAGACATTGAAACTGTGAGTCCTTATATCTATAGCACTTGACTTAGTATGTTATTATCGATGAATCGTTATGACAAACTCCTGTATACTTTAGAACCACATTCTGTGAACACTTTTTACTAATTTTCCCCACACTCCCAGTATATGATCCCTACCCCTTTTCTAGAGTCTACTCTGTACCACCCATCAAGTGAGCCTGGCTTTTGGAGTGGCGTCTATCTGTTTACATAGAGCCTCTGTCAGTTTGCCTCCACCCCTAGATTTCTCTAAGCCAATATTGATCTCCCTCGAGTACAGAGTTTAACATTAACTGAAGGACATTTTGGGTATTAACGCATGACGTTGCAACACACTTGTGTTGGTGTTCTGGTATAAACAGAATTAGGTGGATGTAGAAGCAAATCTAGAGTATTTTGGGTTGGTATTTACCATCTTTTCTTAAATAAAGGATGTGACCGACTTAAATAAAGGTTGCGTCAGATTAAATAAAGGTTGTGTCAGACTTAAATAAAGGTTGTTTCAGATTTAATAAAGGTTGTGTCAGACTTAAATAAAGGTTGTTTCAGACTTAAATAAAGGTTACGTCAGACTTAAATGAAGGTTGCGTCAGATTAAATAAAGGTTGTTTCAGACTTAAATAAAGGTTGCGTCAGACTTAATTAAAGGTTGTTTGTGTCAGATTAAATGAAGGTTGTTTCAGACTTAAATAAAGGTTACGTCAGACTTAAATAAAGGTTGCGTCAGATTAAATAAAGGTTGTTTCAGACTTAAATAAAGGTTGCGTCAGACTTAATTAAAGGTTGTTTGTGTCAGATTAAATAAAGGTTGTTTCAGACTTAAATAAAGGTTATGTCAGACTTAAATAAAGGTTGCGTCAGATTAAATTAAGGTTGTTTCAGACTTAAATAAAGGTTGCGTCAGACTTAAATAAAGGTTGCGTATGACTTAAATAAATGTTTTGTCAGATTGAATTAAGGTTGTGCCAGTTTAAATAAAGGATGTATCAGACTTAAATAAAAGTTTGGTCAGATTAAATATAGATTGTGTCAAATAAATGTTATGTAAGCAATTGACACCAGTTTAGTGACACTATACAGGCCATGGATAAAATTATAGGCCGCAGGAGCGGCCCCGTAGGGGCCGCCCGTAGGGCTTTTATGACTAGAGATTGGCCAAAAACAAAATCTACTGTCATGCTATTCTCAGATGACCGGATCGAACTATGTTGTCCTAATTAATCTGCGCGGCCATGATGCGCACAAAATAATAATGACCTACTTACACAAAAATCATTCTTTACTTAGGATTTTCCTGACAAACTTGAAGAAACTCACGTTAGAACTCGGTTAATGACCATTTCTAGGTGATTCCAAGACTGGACAAGCAGTAGAACTATGGTTTTGAATGTTTCATGGGACATGATGGGAGCCATGTCCATTGCCATGAGGCTTGTCAACTAAATGAACGTTCGACCAATCAGAGTAGAGCTTATTTCTTTGCAAGGCCATTTTGCAAGGCAACGAGCTCTAACAGACTCTGTGATTGGCTGTGGCACTTAGGCCTTAGAAATTAATGCATAAGGCCTCATTGTTCATCAGTAAGACTACGCAAGCAACGAGCAGAAGGGAATGAAATAAAGCTTAATTGCAGAAGGATATATGAACTAACAGTAATGCAAACAACACCAACCTGCAGTCCATTGATAAGATATCAATAAGGAAAGAGGAGGCCGTTATTTTCGGGAAAAGCCCTAAAATAGTACCAGGCTATAAATAGATGTGGGCGTGGCCTAATGCAAGCACGTACTTTTGTTTACAAATGAATCTGTGTGTTGACAACTCGGTTTTGACAGCTTGTCAGAAAATGTTACCAACAGAAACAGCTTAATCTAGTGGATAACCATAATGATAACATCAATGACTTCAATACAACATTCAACACCAGTAGAATAAATCACTTCAGTGAAATTGACCGCGACAGTGATGCTAATGAAACATCATGGGTTTTAAACATACAACAGAATATCAATGATGAATATGTATTTTCTGGATTTTGTTTAGACACTGAAATTTAATGTCACTAATTTTCATGCTATTTCCAATAAATGGCATGTGGTATGACAGTCGCTAACCATGTAGACCAAAATTGCTACTTAGGTATTTTCTGAAAACTGTTTGGTACAATAAATTTAAATACGTCTGAATTTCAGTCTTATACACTTTTCTGGTGTGACATGACAGTCGCTATCCAAACTAGTACCACAAATTAATTAATCAACCTTGCAAACATTATTTATTTATGTGGACTATATAACTATAATATTCACTTAAAGATAATATATGATAAACCTGAATATATTATCTTTAATATAAATATATTGTCTTTAGGTATATTTAATATCTATCTATATAAATACACAATTCATTGCATCAACAATGCAATTTAATTTAATTTTGTTATATAGAAGAACCCTTAAGTCAGGGGCAGATCCAAAATTGTTTGCAGTGTTCCCTCTAATTTCTTATGCACAGTGATGTATTAGGCCAAGAAGGGGAGGGGGGCTAAGAACCCCCTAGTTCAGTTACTGGACTAAGAACCCCCCTTAAACCGCCCCCCCCCCCCTACCTTTGAATCTGCTACAGCTCTTAAAAAAAAGGGTATAAAAATGTATGCCATGGTACATGTACATGACACAGGATTATCCATGCGGCCCCTCATGCACATTGCATTATCATATTATTGAAAAAATATGTCATACTTTAGAATCTTTTGTAAAGATATAGTTGTAGATCTTACGGATAAAGTTGAATTTTGAATAATCTGTATAATCTTGTTTTGAACAGCTTAACTGTAGTGAAATTCTGCCGTCCAGCAGCCAGTATCCTTACTTCATAAATCCTGTGCTTTGTTCGAAATAGTCTTAATAGGGAGGTGGTCTTAATGGTGCACAATATACTAAGGCATAATATGCAGTTTGGTTAAAACATTATGGTCTTAATTGTAAAGTTGGTCCAAATAGCAGCAAATAAAATATGGCAAAAAAATACAGTCACAAGAATGGGTGGCTTTAATTGAAATCATATTTATAGTGAGGTCTTAATAGGCCGCAGGAGCGGCCCCGTAGGGGCCGCCCGTAGGGCTTTTATGACTACAGATTGGCCAAAAACAAAATCTACTGTCATGCTATTCTCAGATGACCGGATCGGAACTATGTTGTCCTAGATATTCTGCGCGGCCATGATGCGCACAAAATAATAATGACCTACTTAGCTCAACTTACACAAAAATCGTTCTTTACTTAGGATTTTCCTGACAAACTTGAAGAAACTCACGTTAGAACTCCATTAATGACCATTTCTAGGTGATTCCAAGACTGGACAAGCAGTAGAATTATGGTTTTGAATGTTTCATGGGACTGGATGGGAGCCATGTCCATTGCCATGAGGCTTGTCAACTAAATGAACGTTCGACCAATCAGAGTAGAGCTTATTTCTTTGCAAGGCCATTTTGCAAGGCAACAAGCTCTTACAGACTCTGTGATTGGCTGTGGTGCTTAGGCCTTAGAAATTAATGCATAAGGCCTCATTGTTCATCAGTAAGACTACGCAAGCAACGAGCAGAAGGGAATGAAATAAAGCTTAATTGCAGAAGGAAATATGAACTAACAGTAATGCAAACAACACCAACCTGCAGTCCATTGATAAGATATCAGTTAAGAAAGAGGAGGCCGTTATTTTCGGGAAAAGCCCTAAAATAGCACCAGGCTATAAATAGATGTGGGCGTGGCCTAATGCAAGCACGTTCTTTTGTTTACAAACCAATCTGTGTGTTGACAACTCGGTTTTGACAGCTTGCTGATAACCCGATTTTGACAGCTGATTTGAGGGGAAAAAAAACGGTATCTACAGTCAAATAGAAAGAGTTAGGTGCAGTCGATTTCTCCTGATAGTGTGACATGATAGTTGCTTGTTCAATTTGATTTTTAAGCAAAAACTAACTGAGAGCATCTGACACATCTGTGTCACTGAGTAGACTATATACAGTGCATTACTGCCATTGGTTTTTTGTAATACTATAACAATACTAATAGTGTTATGTCATAGTAGTTTTTTCACGTTTTAAATCACATTCTGAACTGTTTAGAAAATTTGGAAAATGCTCCGTTTCCATAGCATGTAAATCTCATACAATTTCACTAATCAGTTCAGTTGGATAAGGGTTGTGATTCCTTAGAAATTTGAAAATGCTGTTTCATAACAATTTAGAGTATGACAAAACCTTACACAATTTTATATTGAGAATTGTTCAGGAAAATTTTGTCGAGCAACAACATTTTGCTGCACAAGTTATCATAATCCATGACAAAACTTTACTCCAATCCAGCATTACAACAACCATTTCATTCAGTTTGGTATTAACATTAAACTGTTTCATTATGACTTCTCAGGGGGTCAGGTCAACTGGCCCGCCAGAAAGTCAACTGGCCCGCCAGAAAAGTCATCTGGTCCGCCACAAAAATTTGGAAAAAAAGAGGATTTTTTCGTTAATTACTAGGAACTTGATTAACCAAACTTGATGCTTGATTAATGACGCAGAAGGTTACTCCCTTCATATTGGCTGGGGAGGCCGTTTCGGTGACGTGTTAATGGCGGACCGCTTGCCCTGCTAGAGGGGACGGGGCGTGCGACGGCCGTACTTGCACCCCCGCGAAGCCACTCGCGCCGACGGGCTGCTTCCCGGCGGACGGATTGACTTTGAGTTGGTTGGGCGGCGGACGGGCCCGCGGACAACGAAAATGTCGGCGGGCGAGTAGGTTTCGACGGCCGGCCAGTAAGTTTCGACCGGCGGACCAGTCGTCCTCGGCATCAGGCCAGTCGGTCTCACGGCAGGCCAGTCGGTTGCGGACCAGTTGTCGGGCGGACCACTTGACTATACTCCCTTCTTAGTACCAGTACCTGTTATTGGTTTGGTATTGTAAATCACTACAAAAGTGGGTTTTTTTTCTACTTGCATTTAATTGGTAAAACTGATGTCAGTCATCTCCCTATTTGTTCCTTAACACTTATTACCTAAAGGCTTCATTGAATTATCAGTGGTCCTTACCAAATATTGACTACTGTACAATGTTAACAGTGAATTTGATTTGCTCTCACATACTATGCTGCTATGGCAGGTTAACTTTGTGAACTATTACTCATTCTAGATACCACTGTTTTACATGGATCACAACAGACTCCCATGGCCGTGGGTTGGCAGAATATGTTGACCAAAAAATTTAGTTGATGTTTGTATAGCAATCCAATGTAGAGCAAAATTGGAAGATTTGTTTTAAGTGATATGTAATGAAATAGTCACAATTCAAACAAAATCTAAAATTGATATTATCATTGCATTTGGTATACAATAATTCAATTTAATTTGCCACCATTCTGTCATCCTCACTTAGAAAATTTTACCAACAGAAACAGCTTTTTAATCTAGTGGATAACATCAATGACTTCAATACAACATTCAACACCAGTACGACTGAATCAAAATTTCAAAGAATTAGGAGGGGCCAAAAACTATTAAATTGGCAAAAGATTCTTACAATCATTTGGTTGATGGGTGTTGCTTAAATATGTTTGGCTTTTTAAATGTCAAATTTCAAAATTTAAATAAATCACTTCAGTGAAATTGACCGCGACAGTGAAGCTAATGAAACATCATGGGATTTTAAACATACAACAGATTATCTTACTAAGTTATTCTTTGTCAATGGTAAATATGCATTTTTCTGGATTTTGTTTAGACAATGAAATTTAATGTCACAAATTTTCATGCTATTTCCAATAAATGGCATGTGTTATGACAGTCGCTAACCATGTAGACCAAAATTGCTACTTAGGTATTTTCTGAAAACTGTTTGGTACAATAAATTTAAATACGTCTGAATTTCAGTCTTAAATACTTTTCTGGTGTGACATGACAGTCGCTATCCAAACTAGTACCACAAATTAATTAATCAACCTTGCAAACATTATTTATTCATGTGGACTATATAACTATAACATTCACTTAAAAGATAATATATTCAGGTTTATCATATATATATATATATATATATATATATATATATATATATATATATATATATATATTGTCATTTAGGTACATTTAATATCTATCTATATAGATACACAATTCATTGCATCAACAATGCAATTTCATTTAATTTTGTTGTATAGAAGAACCCTTCAGGGGCAGATCCAAAATTGTTTGCAGTGTTCCCTCTAATTTCTTATGAACAGTGATGTATTAGGCCAAGAAGGGGAAGGGGGCTAAGAACCCCCTAATTCAGTTACTGGACTAAGAATCCCCACTAAACCCCCCCCCCCCCCCCCCACCCCACCTTTGAATCTGCTACAGCTCTTAAGGGTATAAAAATATATGCCATGGTACATGTACATGACACAGGACTTTCCCTGCGGCCCCTCATGCACATTGCATTATCATATTAGGGGGTAATACACTATGGAAAAAAAAGGAGGTCTCAATTGTGAAATGGTCTTTATTTTATATTGAGATGGTGTTTACATTCATCTTTCTGTAGTTGCGGCACTCTAAATCTTCCACATAGTTCTCGCTGCATTGTCATATGCTAGAAGTGCTCTTAAGAAAGTCATACATGACTCTTGTGTAGGGGATGCCTCAGAATCAAAACAACTTCACTTGAAGTAGGTCTATTTTGTGAGTGAAAAGAACAGACTTATTGCATTTTTTACATCTAAGATGACAAATAGAGATTGTGAGAGTAAGCATGAGTGTGTATCAATACTGTAAAATGTGTACTGCAACTGAGAGTAAGCATGAGTGTGTATCAATACTGTAAAATGTGTACTGCAACTGAAAGTAAGCATGAGTGTGTATCAATACTGTAAAATGTGTACTGCAACTGAGAGTAAGCATGAGTGTGTATCAATACTGTAAAATGTGTACTGCAACTGAGAGTAAGCATGAGTGTGTATCAATACTGTAAAATGTGTACTGCAACTGAGAGTAAGCATGAGTGTGTATCAATACTGTAAAATGTGTACTGCAACTGAGAGTAAGCATGAGTGTGTATCAATACTGTAAAATGTGTACTGCAACTGAGAGTAAGCATGAGTGTGTATCAATACTGTAAAATGTGTACTGCAACTGAGAGTAAGCATGAGTGTGTATCAATACTGTAAAATGTGTACTGCAACTGAGAGTAAGCATGAGTGTGTATCAATACTGTAAAATGTGTACTGCAACTGAGAGTAAGCATGAGTGTGTATCAATACTGTAAAATGTGTACTGCAACTGAGAGTAAGCATGAGTGTGTATCAATACTGTAAAATGTGTACTGCAACTGAGAGTAAGCATGAGTGTGTATCAATACTGTAAAATGTGTACTGCAACTGAGAGTAAGCATGAGTGTGTATCAATACTGTAAAATGTGTACTGCAACTGAGAGTAAGCATGAGTGTGTATCAATACTGTAAAATGTGTACTGCAACTGAGAGTAAGCATGAGTGTGTATCAATACTGTAAAATGTGTACTGCAACTGAAAGTAAGCATGAGTGTGTATCAATACTGTAAAATGTGTACTGCAACTGAGAGTAAGCATGAGTGTGTATCAATACTGTAAAATGTGTACTGCAACTGAGAGTAAGCATGAGTGTGTATCAATACTGTAAAATGTGTACTGCAACTGAGAGTAAGCATGAGTGTGTATCAATACTGTAAAATGTGTACTGCAACTGAGAGTAAGCATGAGTGTGTATCAATACTGTAAAATGTGTACTGCAACTGAAAGTAAGCATGAGTGTGTATCAATACTGTAAAATGTGTACTGCAACTGAGAGTAAGCATGAGTGTGTATCAATACTGTAAAATGTGTACTGCAACTGAGAGTAAGCATGAGTGTGTATCAATACTGTAAAATGTGTACTGCAACTGAAAGTAAGCATGAGTGTGTATCAATACTGTAAAATGTGTACTGCAACTGAGAGTAAGCATGAGTGTGTATCAATACTGTAAAATGTGTACTGCAACTGAGAGTAAGCATGAGTGTGTATCAATACTGTAAAATGTGTACTGCAACTGAAAGTAAGCATGAGTGTGTATCAATACTGTAAAATGTGTACTGCAACTGAGAGTAAGCATGAGTGTGTATCAATACTGTAAAATGTGTACTGCAACTGAGAGTAAGCATGAGTGTGTATCAATACTGTAAAATGTGTACTGCAACTGAGAGTAAGCATGAGTGTGTATCAATACTGTAAAATGTGTACTGCAACTGAGAGTAAGCATGAGTGTGTATCAATACTGTAAAATGTGTACTGCAACTGAGAGTAAGCATGAGTGTGTATCAATACTGTAAAATGTGTACTGCAACTGAGAGTAAGCATGAGTGTGTATCAATACTGTAAAATGTGTACTGCAACTGAAAGTAAGCATGAGTGTGTATCAATACTGTAAAATGTGTACTGCAACTGAAAGTAAGCATGAGTGTGTATCAATACTGTAAAATGTGTACTGCAACTGAGAGTAAGCATGAGTGTGTATCAATACTGTAAAATGTGTACTGCAACTGAAAGTAAGCATGAGTGTGTATCAATACTGTAAAATGTGTACTGCAACTGAGAGTAAGCATGAGTGTGTATCAATACTGTAAAATGTGTACTGCAACTGAAAGTAAGCATGAGTGTGTATCAATACTGTAAAATGTGTACTGCAACTGAAAGTAAGCATGAGTGTGTATCAATACTGTAAAATGTGTACTGCAACTGAGAGTAAGCATGAGTGTGTATCAATACTGTAAAATGTGTACTGCAACTGAAAGTAAGCATGAGTGTGTATCAATACTGTAAAATGTGTACTGCAACTGAGAGTAAGCATGAGTGTGTATCAATACTGTAAAATGTGTACTGCAACTGAAAGTAAGCATGAGTGTGTATCAATACTGTAAAATGTGTACTGCAACTGAAAGTAAGCATGAGTGTGTATCAATACTGTAAAATGTGTACTGCAACTGAGAGTAAGCATGAGTGTGTATCAATACTGTAAAATGTGTACTGCAACTGAAAGTAAGCATGAGTGTGTATCAATACTGTAAAATGTGTACTGCAACTGAAAGTAAGCATGAGTGTGTATCAATACTGTAAAATGTGTACTGCAACTGAGAGTAAGCATGAGTGTGTATCAATACTGTAAAATGTGTACTGCAACTGAAAGTAAGCATGAGTGTGTATCAATACTGTAAAATGTGTACTGCAACTGAGAGTAAGCATGAGTGTGTATCAATACTGTAAAATGTGTACTGCAACTGAAAGTAAGCATGAGTGTGTATCAATACTGTAAAATGTGTACTGCAACTGAAAGTAAGCATGAGTGTGTATCAATACTGTAAAATGTGTACTGCAACTGAGAGTAAGCATGAGTGTGTATCAATACTGTAAAATGTGTACTGCAACTGAAAGTAAGCATGAGTGTGTATCAATACTGTAAAATGTGTACTGCAACTGAGAGTAAGCATGAGTGTGTATCAATACTGTAAAATGTGTACTGCAACTGAGAGTAAGCATGAGTGTGTATCAATACTGTAAAATGTGTACTGCAACTGAAAGTAAGCATGAGTGTGTATCAATACTGTAAAATGTGTACTGCAACTGAGAGTAAGCATGAGTGTGTATCAATACTGTAAAATGTGTACTGCAACTGAGAGTAAGCATGAGTGTGTATCAATACTGTAAAATGTGTACTGCAACTGAAAGTAAGCATGAGTGTGTATCAATACTGTAAAATGTGTACTGCAACTGAGAGTAAGCATGAGTGTGTATCAATACTGTAAAATGTGTACTGCAACTGAGAGTAAGCATGAGTGTGTATCAATACTGTAAAATGTGTACTGCAACTGAGAGTAAGCATGAGTGTGTATCAATACTGTAAAATGTGTACTGCAACTGAGAGTAAGCATGAGTGTGTATCAATACTGTAAAATGTGTACTGCAACTGAGAGTAAGCATGAGTGTGTATCAATACTGTAAAATGTGTACTGCAACTGAAAGTAAGCATGAGTGTGTATCAATACTGTAAAATGTGTACTGCAACTGAGAGTAAGCATGAGTGTGTATCAATACTGTAAAATGTGTACTGCAACTGAGAGTAAGCATGAGTGTGTATCAATACTGTAAAATGTGTACTGCAACTGAGAGTAAGCATGAGTGTGTATCAATACTGTAAAATGTGTACTGCAACTGAAAGTAAGCATGAGTGTGTATCAATACTGTAAAATGTGTACTGCAACTGAGAGTAAGCATGAGTGTGTATCAATACTGTAAAATGTGTACTGCAACTGAGAGTAAGCATGAGTGTGTATCAATACTGTAAAATGTGTACTGCAACTGAGAGTAAGCATGAGTGTGTATCAATACTGTAAAATGTGTACTGCAACTGAAAGTAAGCATGAGTGTGTATCAATACTGTAAAATGTGTACTGCAACTGAGAGTAAGCATGAGTGTGTATCAATACTGTAAAATGTGTACTGCAACTGAGAGTAAGCATGAGTGTGTATCAATACTGTAAAATGTGTACTGCAACTGAAAGTAAGCATGAGTGTGTATCAATACTGTAAAATGTGTACTGCAACTGAGAGTAAGCATGAGTGTGTATCAATACTGTAAAATGTGTACTGCAACTGAGAGTAAGCATGAGTGTGTATCAATACTGTAAAATGTGTACTGCAACTGAGAGTAAGCATGAGTGTGTATCAATACTGTAAAATGTGTACTGCAACTGAGAGTAAGCATGAGTGTGTATCAATACTGTAAAATGTGTACTGCAACTGAGAGTAAGCATGAGTGTGTATCAATACTGTAAAATGTGTACTGCAACTGAGAGTAAGCATGAGTGTGTATCAATACTGTAAAATGTGTACTGCAACTGAGAGTAAGCATGAGTGTGTATCAATACTGTAAAATGTGTACTGCAACTGAGAGTAAGCATGAGTGTGTATCAATACTGTAAAATGTGTACTGCAACTGAAAGTAAGCATGAGTGTGTATCAATACTGTAAAATGTGTACTGCAACTGAAAGTAAGCATGAGTGTGTATCAATACTGTAAAATGTGTACTGCAACTGAGAGTAAGCATGAGTGTGTATCAATACTGTAAAATGTGTACTGCAACTGAGAGTAAGCATGAGTGTGTATCAATACTGTAAAATGTGTACTGCAACTGAGAGTAAGCATGAGTGTGTATCAATACTGTAAAATGTGTACTGCAACTGAAATTATGCTGAAGGACAGTTGGTGCAAAACAATATCTGTAATGAGTGCATTTAGTTGTAAATGACAAACAAATTCTGATGTGTCCATGAAATGATATACAATTGGTAAAAGATATCAGTTGGTAATGTTTCTCAAAATAGTATTTTCATAGCAAACAGAACTAGTTGGTGACTGGCTGCCTGACTGCCTGACTGGCTGACTGACTGACTGACTGACTGACTGACTGACTGACTGACTGACTTCAATAATCATAACTTTCATTTATGACAATTTTGTTCACACATTCTTTAAATCGTCAAAATATTACTAATCAATAAACAACGTACTATCAGACAGTACGTTTCTTGTAGAACCCCACAACTGACCTACTTTCAAAGTGTCCACTGACCTAGTTTTATTCAATAAACACCCCTTGTTATCTCTGGCACGATGACCATAGAACCTCTTTCATTAACAAGACGAGTGTGTAGCCACGTGACCACGCTGAGTAGTCATGTGACCTCAGTGACCAATCAGCACGGAGGATGAGTCACATGGCAGTCATGTGACCCAATGACCTTTCCCCTCCAATTACCCTGGACACTTAATTTAGCCCTTTTCTTGCACCCCTCCCCTTGAAAGGACATTATGTTAACCACTAGGGCTCCGCTATTGTGGGTCCTAAGTGGGGGAATTTGTTCTACTGAAGCACAGTGCAAGAATAGGGTGTTTCTGTAAAAAAAAAAAGTTTTGCAGGACAAAAACACGAAATTCTTTAGACCAAACTGTATAATGTATGACATTGTATGTACTACAGCTGTAAATTGTAATTTATTATGAACGAATGCAGTTTTAGGAAAGTATGCTATATCAGAAAGTCATTGTAGCTAAGTCAATGCATTCATTTTATCTTAGACTGGCTAACTTACACACTTCATAGACAGGTAATAATGTGTCCATAGGTGTATACTGTTTTTGATTTTATTTATATCAATGGCTATAAATCAGTAACTTTTTTTAACATAGGAGTTAGATAATAAATTAAAACTTTAAAACATTTCTCGAAGTTCACCAATTAGTGTGCCTAAAAAATCCTTGTTGGAAATAAAGATAATAAAATATGCAGGTATATGAATTTAAAGATCTTACAATTTAGCAATTGACTCACACATCTTCAGTGTATGTCAATAATCATAACAACTAACTTCGTAGTCAAAATCATTTCATCTTACATGATAATGACTAAAGCCAAATTAAGTTGTAAACTGTCATTTTATCCACCAGCAAAACAGCTATGAATTGTCGTCAGAAAAGTTATCACTTGATTGACGGTATTCGACGTGGTTTAAAAGATGCAAGATAAATAACTAGTTAGTCATTTTATCCACCGCCATAATGACCAAGATAACAGTTTCAATCAACCCTTGTTAGCAGCTAGAACTTTCCTTACAGGGCTGCACTTCCCATATCTACCTATCTATCTATCTATCTATCTATCTATCTATCTATCTATCAATCTATCTTTCAATCTATCAATCTATCTATCTATCTATCTATCTATCTATCAAATCTATCAATAAAATCAATCTATTTATCTATCTATCTATCTATCTATCTATCTATCAAATCTATCAATCTATCTATTTATCTATCTATCTATCTAGCTATCTATATATCCAGCTATCTTTCTATCTATCTATCAATCAATCAATCTATCCATCTATCTATCTATCTATTATCTATCTATCTATTATCTAGCTACCTATCTATTTTTAGTGGTCTGTGGCGCTTTATTAAAGACTAACAATGACTTGCCTAGGTGTCGCCCTAAGCCTAACAATTGACTAATTTAATATTCTCACAGAGAGTGTCCCTAAGCTAAATGGATCAAATCTGGCAATAAAATCAAATCCTGGATTCCCTGTGGGAATAATACGGGAGCAATTAGGGGACCTTGCTAAACACCGAAATGAAATATTTGAAACTGGATAGCGGTTGACATTTTGAAGAATATTTTTTTAAATAGCTAGTGTATAATTGAAAAACCTTTCAAAAAAATAATTCTGCCATTACTATATTGCTAAATAATTTGGAATTTTTTATGGTAGATTTCTACGTTGATAAACTCACACTTTAAACTAAATTGCATAAATCCTTATAACGAGGTATACTTTATGGTGAGGTGGTCTTGATGACTTTGGATTTTTGGCTAAGAACGTTATGCCTAGTTTCTACAATAAAATCTCATTAAATATTTAGACCATACTTGTTATAACTTTTATGCTTTGATGAAAAGGTTCTTTTATAGCTAGATAATATTATAGGTCTATAGTAGTTTTAATTGTCTTAAGAGGGGTTTCCCTGTTGATTTGTTTGTACACAATTTATAACTAATATTTCCTGGTCAGTCAAATATTAGGTACCATTAGGTATACAATTTAACAATTAATTAATAGCCACTTTGTATCGACTTGTGAATTTACCATTTGATTATTTATTTGTTACAGGGACCCTGAAGAGAACCACAAAGATGATTTAAAAGGTAACCCGAGAGATTTGGATCTCATGTACCCCATGGACACACGGCCTTACAGCCCACCTCCATCAGACGTATGTACAACGGCAAAACGCGCTCTCCCCCACCAGGCTTGCAACTATATCCCAATATAATGGCCTCATATAGTCATTATATTGTATTCTTGTACATTTAAGATATGTTACACACCTTATTTCATCATTCAATTCCATGCAAAGTTCTAAAATCGAGCGGTTTCTGTAAAGCAGACGAAATTTCTAATAATAGTACTATTCACAAGGTGTCGCCACATGTCAGTCAACTGAGACTTTAGCGACGCCTAGCGTTAATAATAATAACCACTCTGCATGGAATTGCCATGATGCTAAATATGTTTGATAATATAGCTTGTAATTCTATCTTTTGAATGCAAGACATGCATATTTGGCCATAAGTTAGATTAATGATTATGTAATAAATATCCAATTGGTGATGGTGCATTGTACAAAGCTTATATAAATCCAGGAAACAATGTTATTTTTAAAAGCCAATACACAGCATTTGGAAAAATGACGCTATTCAGACAATACATATAAATAATACATTTCACAACAATACAATCATTTTGTAGAAAATGAAATTAACCACATTTAGTTTCATAGCAAGCTTTGATTTAATAACATGATTAACATTAAAAAATTCAAATGAATTCAACATTCACATGCAAGAAAGAATTGTAATGTGCACTGATTAAAAATATCAATTGATATATAATCAGAGATTATTATTTTCAGACTGCCCCAATACCAATACCAAACCAGGTACAAAAAATCCTGCAAATCATGCATTTATTAAAATATGATTTATATGATGATTATAATATATTTTGATTTCCAAATATTCCTTGCTGCATATAATTGCTGCCCCATTGGGTTGGTTGCTATGGAATCTTTGCATAAACTGCTTATTTCACGGAGACATGAGGGTTTGCAGTTTAAATTAATCTCACTTATGCCAATACTCCACATATTATCTCAGTGCCCACTGCCCACTGGTCTAAAGATTAGTCATCTATGTTGCCAACAGGCAGATGTCATGATGAGATGAAAATAAAGTTTGATTTTTACTTCTTGCATATTTACCCTTGGGTGGGGGCTTTTAGTTGCCTTAGACTTTGAATCCAGGCACCATCAATTTATTATTTACGTCCAGCAAGATTTGAATCATGGTAGTCCTTTGGTGTACCAAGAACACGCACTCATAAGTAGGACGCGCTATGCATGCTGGGGAAAGGAGGCGCATTGTTAACTGATGATGACATCAGGAACCGAGAACAATCGGCGACAATTGAGTGACATCATACTGGCCGATTATGACGTCATTTCACATGATAAGCCCAGATTTAATGCTTACAATGTATTCTGTTCATTCGCTCATTAAGGCACTGAAATTGGCGTAATGATAGATCTTATTTATTTTAAACATCAAATAGACAAAGTACGGATGGACGGGGACACTTTCAGTCCGGATTTTATTATCCACTAGGGGCGTTGAAGTTGTGCCTAGCGCCGGGAATTCTGGGGGAAGGAGGCGCAGTGTTTACAATGTAAAGTATAGGGAGTGGCGCTTCTTGGTACATATCAAAAGACTTGCCAGGTTTTATGGAGTGGTCTAGTGTTAGTGAACCTCAGCCCAGATAAGATAGAATGGGTGTACATCGGCCTGGTGTTACTTTGACCCAAATAACAACCAAGGTTTGCATCTATGTTAGCCTGGCGTCAGTGTACATTGGCCAAGATAATATAGATTGGGTCTACATTGATCTAGTTTTAGTGAACCTCAGCCCAGACAAGATAGAATGGGTGTACATCGGCCTGGTGTTACTTTGACCCAAATAACAACCAAGGTTTGCATCTATGTTAGCCTGGCGTCAGTGTACATTGGCCAAGATAATACAGATTGGGTCTACAGCGATCTAGTGTTAGTGAACCTCAGCCCAGATAAGATAGAATGGGTGTACATCGGCCTGGTGTTACTTTGACCCAAATAACAACCAAGGTTTGCATCTATGTTAGCCTGGCGTCAGTGTACATTGGCCAAGATAATATAGATTGGGTCTACATTGATCTAGTTTTAGTGAACCTCAGCCCAGACAAGATAGAATGGGTGTACATCGGCCTGGTGTTACTTTGACCCAAATAACAACCAAGGTTTGCATCTATGTTAGCCTGGAGTCAGTGTACATTGGCCAAGATAATATAGATTGGGTCTACATTGATCTAGTTTTAGTGAACCTCAGCCCAGACAAGATAGAATGGGTGTACATCGGCCTGGTGTTACTTTGACCCAAATAACAACCAAGGTTTGCATCTATGTTAGCCTGGCGTCAGTGTACATTGGCCAAGATAATACAGATTGGGTCTACAGCGATCTAGTGTTAGTGAACCTCAGCCCAGATAAGATAGAATGGGTGTACATCGGCCTGGTGTTACTTTGACCCAAATAACAACCAAGGTTTGCATCTATGTTAGCCTGGTGTCAGTGTACATTGGCCAAGATAATACAGATTGGGTCTACAGCGATCTAGTGTTAGTGAACCTCAGCCCAGATAAGATAGAATGGGTGTACATCGGCCTGGTGTTACTTTGACCCAAATAACAACCAAGGTTTGCATCTATGTTAGCCTGGCGTCAGTGTACATTGGCCAAGATAATACAGATTGGGTCTACAGCGATCTAGTGTTTGTGAACCTCAGCCCAGATAAGATAGAATGGGTGTACATCGGTCTGGTGTTACTTTGACCCAAATAACAACCAAGGTTTGCATCTATGTTAGCCTGGCGTCAGTGTACATTGGCCAAGATAATACAGATTGGGTCTACAGCGATCTAGTGTTAGTGAACCTCAGCCCAGATAAGATAGAATGGGTGTACATCGGCCTGGTGTTACTTTGACCCAAATAACAACCAAGGTTTGCATCTATGTTAGCCTGGCGTCAGTGTACATTGGCCAAGATAATACAGATTGGGTCTACAGCGATCTAGTGTTAGTGAACCTCAGCCCAGATAAGGTAGAATGGGTGTACATCGGCCTGGTGTTACTTTGACCCAAATAACCAAGGTTTGCATCTATGTCGGCCTGGCGTCAGTGTACATTGGCCAAGATAACATAGATTGGGTCTATGTCAGCCTGGTTTTGGTGTACATTGACCGAGATGACAGAGATTAGTGTGTCCACCAGCCTGGCATTGGTGCGCACACGCCAACCATGGTCTCAACCATCTGGCAATCTCTGATATCCTGTTAAAAAAAGAACTATAATTCGTTAGGAGAAACTGGGGATCCAGAGATGATTGAAAATTAGGGTTTTACAGACAATGGAGATGTCTGCTATTTAAGTTTCCTATATCTGCTCTTTGTATTATTATTTTTTACAGACCAGAATATCGGCATACCACAATCTTAAACCGTTTATAACAGGAGAGACTTTTAAGCAACTACAATAGCAAATAGACTTGCTTATGTGCCTGTCCTAATTTGCCCGGATTAGGGCCCGGCCCGTTGAGGCGCATCAACCATTTCCAGGCTATGTCAAAAATTTTCCTTTTATGTATAATGGCATGTACAACAGTATGAAAGTGGTCGAAGGATGGAATCAAAGAACACTTTATTTCACGGCCGTTCAGCCAATCAAACCTGGCAATTTATCAAACGATGCGCCTGCTAAAACAAGTTTTCTTAGTGCGAGGCTCCTTTTGGTACCCTTTCCTGCCCGAGGAGTATGGTCACCTCTGCTAGGGCACCTCCTTGTCAAACCTTCTGATCAAACCTCCTGAACAAACCTCCTGATCAAACCTTCTGATCCAACCTCCTGATTAAACCTCCTGATCAAACCTCCTGATTAAACCTTCTGAATAAACCTCCTAATTAAACCTCCTGATCAAACCTCCTGATCAAACCTTCTGATCCAACCTCCTGATCAAACCTCCTGATCAAGGCTTCTGATCAAACCTCCTGATTAAACCTTCTGAATAAACCTCCTGATCAAACCTCCTGATCAAACCTTCTGATCCAACCTCCTGATCAAACCTCCTGATCAAGGCTTCTGAACAAACCTTCTGATCAAACCTCCTGATCAAACCTCCTGATCCAGTTACATTCTCGAACACCCTAAAGAATGGCAGGAGGAATGTTGCTGAAAAAGCTATTGGTTGGGCCCAGCAATTATTGTTGCTGAACTTTTGATTCTGATGGTCCTGTTTGGAATATGTTAAAAATTGTGCAACTGATAACTTTCCTGGTATCTTGAAATAGTGTAGACCTAAATCATGTGTGTGTTAGACCTTTAAAATATCAATTCACAAAGATGTTTTATGTCTCCTATGAAATACTTGCCTAGGTTTTACTAGTGTTTCCCCAATAATCAATTTAATTAAAATAATAAAAAGCTTCAGCCAAGCTTTATTTTATGATAAGCCATTGGTAATAATTGTATTAATTGAAGAATAACTTATTACGAAGAAGCATAAGTTAATCTTTATAAAACCAGAATTTTCAGAGTTGCGCCTGGTGACACGATAAGTACTTATGACGATAAGTGAACTAAGTATAAAACAAGCATTGCCGTTTTACATATAAGCATTTTCCATATTACTTATTTCACTTCTATTACTTGTATTAATTGCACTGCATGATTCACATTTGAGACCTTTTTGATTTTTAATGTTCTCTTTGATTTGTGTTTCTCACATAATGCTTTTATGACTAACAATCACTTCTAATTTATTTGCTTTTATTTGGTTACATGGTTTTGAATTTAATTTTGGTTAATTAGTGAAATTCGTTAGACTGTTATAATTAATTTTACTCTTCTTTTTATATAGTAATGTTATTCATTATTTTAGGTGGTAAAAATATTTTTGTTGTTAACTTGCACATTTTACTAATATTTTCACGATTATTTTCATCGGATATTTTATAATCTGTTTATAAATGTATTATTTCTTTCACATCAAAGATATTATATCTTAAACTCTTTAGAATTTATGACGACTTTCCAAATTTAACTTTTGTATACTTAAAGAAAATACACATCATGACTTTTGTTGTCTGGAAATATATTTAATTATTTCGCTTTGTCAACTTGAACATTTTTTGTGTTTTATTATTTTTAGCCTAGATATAGAAACATGGATGGTCTCCATTACCCCGGCATTGAAGTCGCTAATAATAATGAAGAAGAAACTCCTTGGTTGAAAATGACGCCAGAACACACTCAATACGCCCAAATTAGACGTCCGTGAAGTGGCTTCACTATTTTATATTTTCGTTCTTCAACCGACATCAAATTCAAAGCACAGGGATTATTTATTGTACTCTAAAATGTGTTGTGCAATGTACGAGCAAGATTTTACGTTGTACAAGTAAAATTTTGTAATGTGAAAGTGAGCTTTTGTTATCTACAAGCGCATTGTGCTGTGTGCATGAAAGATTTTGTAATATACAAGCTAAATCTGTCATGTGAAAGTGAGCTTTTGTTATGTACAAGCGCATTGTGCTGTGTGCATGAAAGATTTTGTAATATACAAGCAAAATCTGTCATGTGAAAGTGAGCTTTTGTTATGTACAAGCACAACATTGTAATGTATAAGCATGGTTGATTTATTAACAAGCTAAATTTGTCATGTAAAAGTAATATACGGTTATTGTTTTTCGCAATGTACAAGAAAGATTCTGTTTTGTATAAGTTGATGACATACATGATTTGTAATACACAAAAGGTAGATCTTGTCAATGTGATCATTTGTTTCTATACCAAGCAGTGTTAAATTTCTGGTTCTGGTACTTTTTTTTTCTCAATGGTAAATTGTTCTTACCTTAAACGACTACGCTTTCGTTAATTTCATAATAATTATTTCGAGGTTGAGTAAGTTTGACAACAAAACTGGTTCATATTTTAAATATTATGCAAGATCTGTAGTTTGACGTCAATGCCGTGCTATAAGAAATTCTTAAATGTACTTAAAAGTTGATTAATGAACGAGGGGCCTGGATTGTGGCGCAACGTAATTGAATCTTGTGTAAAGATAGACACTGCTAGGCTAATAAGTTAATTTTAACCTCTACTTTCATTCACCAAATGACGATTGTACACTTTTGATGTTCTTAATTGTGCCCTGTATACTGTAAAAGTTAAAGCAAATGTTTATCTTAGTTACTTCTGCATAACTTTGTTGAGTATAATCCATAGACATTCTACATTTCATGGATAAAGGGAACAATGTATATGTATAGCTGTAATAACCCAGAATCTTCATCAATATTATTCTTCATTGTCTCATGAACTGTTCTCTACCTCTCTGAAAAACACCAGGCTTAGATCTGGATAAAAGTGTTGAAATTCTCCACCATTGAAGAAACATGCAACCAAAATTGAACTAATGTTGAAGCGAAACCTCTATAAAAGTAATTGTTATGGCTACAGGCACCTGTTTTCACTGGCGGATCCAGGTGGGGGCATTGGGGCCAAGCCCCCCTCCCCCATAGCAGCTTAATTACTATAAGTTTTCTATGAAATGACTACCTATTTCAGACATGCTTTGGCCCCCCCCCCTCCCCCCATAGAGGCTGGCCCCGCATAGAGGCTGGCCCCCATAGAGGCTGGCCCCCCATAGAGACTCCCCCCCCCCTCCCACAGAGGCAGGGCTGGATCTGCCAGTGCTTGTTTTACCAATGAGAAGTCAGGCTGACTATCCAAGGTTGCATATATATATCATCAAAATGACATTGCGTTCGGTGACGTTGTTTGGTTGCGAAGTTTTGAATCATTCATTTGGATAATCTCGGATTGCTGTCGATGAACTTATTTTGCAACTATAATTTACCTACATCCCCTTGTATATGTAACTTTTTTCAACTATTATATTTAGTCATGGTAAGAATGCTAAGGATGATGAAATATGGAGTGTTTGTGAAATCAAAATATGTGTGAGACAGTGTATGATTTTTGTGTTTTGTTAGATAGTGAAAAGGGGGGAAGTTGAGTTACATTTTGTCATTTAAAGATGAATGTGGCCTAAATTTGGTGCTGTAACCAATATGTAATACACTGTAACCAATATACAATACACTGTAATCAATGTACAATACACTGTCATCAATATACAATAAACTGTAATCAATGTACAATACACTGTAATCAATATAAATAGCATCTTCTGATGTTATAATTCAGTTTCCATTACTGTAATACAGTGTGTCTTGATTGTATTTTGATTATCACCCATAATATTACTTTTATTAAGTTGGCAACCATAATTCAATACTCATGATCTATTCAATAACTGTTTAAAAGATCCATCTTTGAGTGTCATTAATTGTAATGATAATTTTTTATTTTTTTATTAGAGAGGAAAAATATAGTTGCTATTTTAGGTTACTTAATCGATGGGGTTTCTTAAAAGTTTGCGAAGATTTGACATAGATGAGTAGAATGTGAATGTTTTGTTTTCGAAATGAAAACGTGAAGCTTCTTTAATGCTTAGATTGATTAACTTGGCATGAAATGTACAACAACATTTTATGAAACTAAACTCGTTGGGAGTTCCGAGTTCTTATACCGGTATAAATGCTATATATATATATATATGTATCATATAGATTGCTACATTTTTGGAAAGTGTTTTCTAATTGAAAAACTAGAATAGATGGTGCATGCGTGAGAGTGAATATGTAGAATATTTCGTAGCGAGAAAATGTGAAATATTTTGTTCCGTATGTTTAAAAGGAAATAAAATTTTATTGGAAAAACAAGCTTAATATTGCAGTTAGGTGTAATAATTTAACTTTTTCAGCCATGTAAAATGAAATCGTGCTATTGCTATGACATTATTAGAAGTGGAGTGAAATTTGATTTTAATATTGGCGCCAGCTCAGTGCTGCCACCTTGTGTTAATGTATAAAACAATTGTGCTGCCATCTAAGTTAAATCGGTAGTTAACTTGTAAAATGGTGTAATACCATAAAACAGTAAATATGCAGTTATGTTATTTATAATATGTTAAAAAAATGTTATAAATGCCTTGAATATTCATAGAATTTCTGTCACAATAGGCTAAATAGTGTGAACAACAACTTGCCAAATATTGATATAATAATGTACAACACAATGTATATTGTATATATATAACTATTGCTTGTAAATATGTTAGTATGTAGATAATTACATTATATATGAAGTTAAATGTGGATAATTTAACTTAAATATGCATTAAATTAACTATGATATGATTCTCACTTTATTGCAATTATACGTTGGCCACAAAATTATGCAATTTCATATACAACGGTCCATAGCATAATTGCATGTGTTATGATTGCTTTTATGTGGTTGTGTGGTCATGTTAACTGTATGAAATTATGAATAATTATAATATATATCTTTATCAGGAAATTTGTAAATTTATTTTAGGTCAGTTAATTGCTAGATTTAAGTTTTTTTTTAAAACATGTAATATTATATGTAAAAAAAAATTAATATACTGCTGCATGGAAGTGCTTCAAAATGTAAAAACAGAATATATAATATTTTTAGCATGTACAATAACCCTATGCCTTAGAGAATTTAAATTAATGTGAATATGGTTTCATATTGTGGTTCAATGCATGTCAATTGCATGAGCATGAAAAGTAGTAAATTGTAATAGAAAAATGTAAATGTGTAATATTGATAATTTTTTTTGTGTGTGAATGGCCTTATTTGCTTCAAGTGTCATGTGCAAGTCATTGAATATTATGTAATTATTTTATTGTAAAAAATAAACCAACTAAATATGTTAAAAGTGTGTTTGTCGTTTCACCAAATGTAGTGCCATGTATACATATTGTGCCCCTCATCAGTGTAATTATGGTGCTTAGCTGCGCACCATCTTAAATTTGTGGTTGGAAGCGTTTTCCCGTAATGCGTCCAGTTTGCCACTTTTCAAGCGGCAAATAAGAGTCTTTTCACTGAGCAGCCACAAATTCAGAAGGACATAAGTCTTTCATCTTTTCTTATTACTCATTTTGCTTTTCAGACATATAGTAGATCATAACTAAAATATTCAATAAATATAACTTTCATAGGGAAATAACAAAAACCAACTGAATGATAAGATGTCAAATATACATTAAAATGCACTAAAAATACTGCAAAGAATGCACTATGCCTCAGCCAATCACAGCCAAGGGCGGGAACCTTTTCAGCAAATAGAATTTCAGTATTCTGTTGTAGCCACCTGGTGGAAATATAGAGAACCTTCCGTGAAAATCAGCTATTCGAAATCCTGTGTTAAAGTATAGCAGCCGCTTCGTCCACGGGGTGAAGCATGGACCCGTCTGCATTATCGATCTCTTGTGGAGGCCTTCAACATCTTTGGCACTGATTCCTGGGCTAATCCAGTACATTTCTTAAATCATTTCGCCTTAGCGTCTTGTATTTCCGCCATATGCTGAAGCCAATATGGTGAAATGCCCACTGCCGATTATCGCCCATCAATGAATTCTAAAAGTGTGGATGCCTATTGAAGTAAGCAGTACTCCTCCAAGTGTCAAGTGCTAATTACAATTATAATATACTTGGATTAAGTATGATCACAGGCGGGGAGAACGCGAAAGCATGAATTTACTCAAATCAAAAGCAGAGATGCCAAGTTCTGGGGTGTTGAATGAGTGAGTTTTGGTCCTATTCAACCAATTTGTAAACATCTTTATGATTTATTTAACATTAAGAGTGATACAGATTAAAATATGAAGAAAATAGTCAAGTCTAGAAGATTAAGACAGCCAAATGAGTGAGACTCACTCTGGATGGGTGAGACTTGGCATGTCTATGTCTGTCAAAAGGTTTTTAAATTGTTTTTCCCACTTGTTTATATATGCTTTTAGTGTTCTTCAATTAACTTATTACATTTTACAAAAATTAAGATAACAGTACCATTGGTTATGATCAATGCATATAAATATATTTAAGCAATTGATGAATCAACAGGTTAATCTGAATGCGACTCATAAACATGTAATTGGGAGAGATGCAGTTGGTCATGAGATATCTCATGAAGAGAAAAATTTCCATTTATTTAGACTAAATTGCATACCTTGTATATCTAAAGAGATTTGAATTTAATTTTAAAAAGTTATGGTATAAATAAAAGAGAGAAATAAAAACATTAAGTGATATAAAAGTGATAATATATTTTTGTGCTCTACGCACCTTTTTTCGCATTTGCATGCACTCTAGTTTAACATTATGTTCGCCATTGTACAAATCTTCATGTACAATGATAGAAGAACTTGTTCTTGGGTTCAGTGGCACAATAAATTATACAATGGCCACATGTGGGACATGAGATATGTAAACCCGAAACTGTCAATGTGGAGTAGCTGGAGGCCAAGTTGTACATAGACATTTTCGGGTGTACATATCTTCATGTCCCACATGTAACCGACTAACCGTTGTATAATTGTATATTGTACAACTCACCAGTGCAATTTAGCATTATGTACAGCATTGTACAAATCCTCATGTACAACAGTTAGCTATTGTCCATGAGCTACGCTGCGCTGCAGTTGGTAGGCGGCAAGATAGTGGGCGTGGGCCTGAAGTCACGCTAGATTACCAGATTTTCCAAATTCAAGCATTTTCTGAAAGCAAAGATCTTTACCGATCTAAATACGCAGAGCAATAATTTATTTAGGTGAACTGTATCATTGTGAGATATGTACACCCTTAAATTGTATGTACAACTTGGCCTATCAGCCTCGTTGTACATGGACATTTTCGGGTATACATTTATTCATGTCTCACATGTAACCATTGTATAATTCTATAGTGTGCAGACTATGAATAGCGCAATGTATACCAGTAATCGCAATAACTTAATATTTCCAAAAACAGACATTGCTTAATATTTGTCAACAAACACTTTATTACATTTAATGTTTGCATTCTAAAAAGCGAGGTCCCAATATATACAACTGAATATTCATTACCCAACATATCCTTCTTTGTGTAGATTTTACAAGTACTGTTAATATAACAGAATTGACAATATATAGAAAAGACTTATGTTTAAGAATTCAGATATTTTTTACATACACAGGCATTTAACTTTAAGGTACAATAATAATATAAATAGTCTTTCATGCCCTGAACATTTGTAATTACATTGAAGCAGTAAATGTTTTTGTTAATGTTACCTTTTGATTCTGCCAAATGTATTAGTTTTTAATTAATACAGGAGCCAATATGCCTCATGACATCTTTTTCCTGTTTTATGCACAGTATACTTGTATGTCTACCTTATATATATGCTTGTTATTTTGTACTAATGTTCATGAGATAAAATACAATTTCAATTTCAAAATTATATTACAACAAAACCTAGCTGTGGACAAGTTTGTCTGTGAACTGTTACTATGTATAATTAACTAAACATTGAGCCCCATAATTTTCTTTTAACTGTAAGCCCACTGGAGTGTAACACAACTTTCTGGGAACCATATAGCTGAACATATAACGCCATATTTTATGTGTTTTGCCACTCCCACAGACTGTAATGCATGACTTTTATGGGAAATTATCGAAAAAAGAATAGAAAAAACGGTATCATATATTTTTTATACGAAGTAATTTATCACTAATAATTATTCAGCTACAATCTGTTTCTTATCCAGCTGATCTCACCGTGACAGTTTATTGGCTGTCTTTTAAAAATTAAAAATGTTGTAGACAAAAAATATATTTCTATGCAAATTTGAAAGTCATCAAACAAACCTATGTTTTTGTGGCACTTCTGAAAATTATTATGTTATGTTACTTCTCAAATCCTATCAATGCCCTTGTGGAATATAACCTTGCAATTATAATCCCATCGACATCCTTGTGGATTATAACCTTGCAATTATAATCCCATCAACGCCTTGTGGAATATAACCTTTATGCAGGTATAATCCCATCAACACCCTTGTTGAATATAACTTTTATGCAATTATAATCCCATCAACGCCTTGTGGAATATAACCTTTATGCTTTATAATCCCATCAACGCCTTGTGGAATATAACCTTTATGCAATTATAATCCCATCAATGCCCTTGTGGAATATAACCTTTATGCAGGTATATGTGATGTCAATTTGTCTTGAAGTCTTGTCCAAAATAATCCGTTGCCTGAGGTGCTTTCGCTGTATTCAATATAATTAATCGAGGACATAAGAAAACGCAATGTCTTGGACATCTTATCGACATCAAGTTCATCTTTGTAAATGATTATCAGGTGTTGTATGCCTTTCACGAGGGCCATGTGCATCTCAAAATTGCACCAGTTGCTCGAAATAAATGACGGAGTAATGACCATTATCACATAGCGGCTGTTGTCGATGGCTTTGCAGATGTTTTCAGCAATTGGGACGCCTGGCATGAAATCCCTCTGTGCGATGCATAGACTGAGTCCCCATTCATCCTCAACCTTTGGAAGTAGAGTGCTTTCTACCCATCCATAGTCAAATGAATGATTATATGATACAAATGCATTATAAAAAACCTCGTTAACATCAATAGTTGATAATGTATCTGTACTTTGCGATGGACTGAAACCAAACCGTCGATATCGAAAAGTTCGACGTATCAGATAAAACTTCCACTTTAGAGACCATCTGTAATGGTGGGTGACCACAATGACTGCAATCACAGAGATCACAGTGACAACTGGGGTCAGCAGCACCGTCAGCCAATGCATACTCTTCTCACAAATACGTTCCAGATCCTCTAAATTCACTGCGGAGATGTAGCAATGCTTGTCGTGGTAATCGCACTGCAAATGTTCCTGGTCAACTATGTCTACAACCGTAGTTTTTAACCACTTTAAAAATTCCAGGCTGCTACAGTTGCATTGAAAGATATTACCTTGTAATTTCAACTGAAGAGTATGGTTTATTCGGTTTTGTAGGTTGTCCAGTTCTGTCATAAATCTGTCACGGACGATCAAAGAAGTATTCCTCAGATCAAGTACAGTCAAGTTATTGTTATTTTCCAACTTTATGAATAATTTCCCCAATGGGTTGTTGTTTAGTATAGCAGTCTTCAAAGACAACAAACCTGTGAAAATATTATCAGGAAGAGCTTCTAACCTGTTGGAACTTAAGTCCAGTGTGCGAATGAGTTTTGCGTCTTTGAAGAGCCTATCCCATTGAGTATAGCTCAGTTCATTGCCACTGATGTTTAAGAATGTCAAGGAGGGAAAGTTATTAAGAATTGATGGATGAACATATTCTATACCACATCCACTCAAGTCAATTCCTTGCAATTTTGAAAGGCCTCGGATGGGGCCGTACATGCGTTTGATGCGAATACCTGAGAAATCAAGGAAGAGGATGTTGTTGTCATTGTTGAATGAAGCTTCATGAACATCAGTGGTTGGAAGTCCCATGGCAGGCAGGTAGAAATAGAGCAGAGACTGAGGGATGTTATTGCTTAACATTTCATTCAAGTTGCCTTTTACTAATGAATGATTACAACAAGGCACAGGATCAGGTTTAACAACATATGATGGAGGTTTTGGAAAAAAATCATCGCTGTAAATGTCAGCAAATCGGCAATATCTTTCCCGAAAGGCGTTATGCGAACCAACGGAATGGCCCATATACGTCAGGTCAATTGACGTCACATTCCTTTTGTCAATAAATTCTAGCAATTCGGTGATGTTGTTGTATTTCGCTGTTAGGATAGAATTGTAGCCCAAGTTCAAAAATTCCAGGCTGGGAGTATAGAAAATCGTATCCAAGTCCACAGATATGATATTCGTTTGTCTTAGACTTAGTCGCTTTAAGTTCAGAAACTTTGATGAATTGAACCACTCAGATTTGAGCTCATTTAATATGCTTCCAGAGTGCACTCCATCAGTTATTAGAGTGTCCAGGGTAGCTGATGGCATCCGTTTGACAGCTGCTAATATTCCAGGTAGACTCATGTTCCTGTTACACGCAAAATTCAAACTTTGTAATTTTGTTAATCGAGAAAATGAATCCTGACTAAGACTACTCACTTTGCAGTCATGAACTTCAAGAGTACGAAGTGAGTTGGCGAATACAGCAAATGTCTCATTAGATATATATCCGAGCGAACAAGCATGCCCAAACACCACCAAAGTCTGTAATTTGTGCAGATGAGAAAATTCTTCACCAAACACAAAATTTGATAAAACTGGCACTTCCAGGAAATTGACATCATTCGAAAGATGAGCAAATGCTTCTTTTGGGAACCTGCATGTGACATTGGGACAAAAACTTCCTACTTTCAAAGTTTCCAATACAGTCAATGGTTTAAATGCTTCATTAGCAATGAAATAACCATCATTTTGATAAATATCCAAAACCTTCAGATTTACGAGCCCTTCAAAGGTGTAATTATCCAGCCGCTTTAGTTGGTTATTCCTTAAATTGATATTAATTAATTGGGCCATGTGAACAAAAGCATAATCTTCAATACTTCTTATAAGGTTGTCGTTCAAGTACAAAGAAGTAATTTTTGTATCCGTTAAAGGTGGTATGTCTTTTAATTTACACCCACTGCAATCCATGGTTACTGAATCTGGTTTTCGACAACATTTGGATCTGCTGGTTACATCGGACGATATCAGACAGATCGAACACAAAAGGGTGATACATCCAAGTGGTTTCATTTTGGTATTTGTATCTGTTTATTCCAAACAAATGTACTTTTTTAATAACCCATACCACATGTAATACCACATATTAAATGCAAGTAAATTCCAATTATCATCAGATGTATTAACAATATGATTAAAGCTGACACTACAACACACTAACTGTCATAATGTTCTCTGGAAGCTCGCAAAGAAAGAAATGATATTCAGTCAAAGCGCAGGATATAATTATGGTAAACAGGTTGTACGACTTGGCATGGTCATAGTTTCATGCATCGGTGAAGAAATCCAGTGCTTTCTGTTTTGAAGGAAATTAACTAGCACACATACCAATAATGTCTTGCATGTACCTGTGTAAATAAAGTAATTTTGGTGTCCTCTTTCTATACCAAGGGAATTGCATTCATGATAATCAAATTCATGGTAATGATAATTATCAAGTGATCAAATTCCATCATGGGTATATTGTATATTTGGAAAAATGCAATCCTTTAGTGCAAGACTCTCTAATGACTGTTTGTCAAAGTGTCTGTCTCCAAAACCATGTGAAAAGTCTTTATGCATCTGTATATAATTGTTTTATCTATCTAATCCAACACCATGTAAAAAGTCCTTTTGCACCTGTATAATTGTTTTATCTATCTATTCCAACAGCATATAAAAGGTTTATGCACCTGTATAATTGCTATATATATCTAATATTGTTCTCATTAGACATATACCTATTGTCTAGTCACACACACTGCATAATAGGTCTGACTGAATGGTTACCTAAAGAAAGGAAGACAAAAAAGAGTACATATATATTTATATATGTATATGGCATTCAGGATACAGAAGTATGCATGTGTGTCATTACCTGGTACATATTGGCACAGCCATTGTGATACAAGCATCAATTACCATGTGATTAGTCACCATTACAATTTGGGGAATAGGATAAATTTAGCCATTTTACTAAAATTAACAGCCAAGCAAACAAGGTCCCAGATAGCATTCCAAATCGTATCGACGTCGGCGCGATGTTAGCGATGTCAAAAAGATGTACCAACGGCGGCCAACATTGAAACGATGTTGGCCCAATTTGGAATGCTATCTGGGGTGGTATTACAGGAAAGTCATGGGAATATTAAAAGGTAACGGTGTAATTGTACATGGTTATGTCCACCACATACCTGGCAAACATGAAACAGATCGTGACAATTATGTTACAACATTTGACTAATATTGTCACAATACTAAAGCCTGGACTCGAAAAACTTGCCAGTCATGTTTTCAATTAGTTTTATATAGTTTTTCAGCACATCTGGAAAACATTCAATATATATATATATTGACAGGGTAATATCATACATGATACTTTTGTCAAAAATAACAGATAAAAACATGTACTAAGTCTACTTCTACTCACTATTCCTATATTCAATATATATATACATGGTATAAAAGTTAAAGGTATACATTATTAATAGATTATCTACACCATGGTCCCTGTTGCTGAACAATAGCACGGTAATATGAGCATTAAGTTTTGTTTACATTTGTTAAATATATATATATATATATATAGACATCACATGTATACAGTAACCCTAAATATATATATATATAACTGCAGTTAATACGGTTCATTATCACAATGTTAGTATATACAACAAAGCATAGTCGATAGTTATACATGAATGTAAAAGCACATAGATCACAATATATAAAAATGCTTATAGTGCAAACTGCTAGTTTGGGGGATGAGGGTTAATGCTTGATGATGGATGATGACCCAACCATTCATTAGGCATCAATATTTACAAGAAATTTTCCAAAGGATTTTAACATGTCACAAGATTATGACATGGACTTCCAAAACATTTCAGTAATACTTGAGATGATATTTCTTAAAGATATATTATCAAAACATTGGCACAACATTTAAATGATAATTTCAAATATTATTATGTTTATATATGCAAAACATCATGTCACATTATTACAGTTTGGACCCTGAAAATAAATAAAATGTAGCCTGCAGAAATATTATAATGGCCAAAATTTATGCAAGACTGTTTGCGAGACAAACAACACTACAATGAGAATTAAAAAAATCAATTTTTGAGGCATCTTTAACAATCTTAGTTGATACAAGCCTATTTCTAAAGTTTCTTTTTGTTTCCAAACGGTTATTTTAACAATGGTTGATGCCTAAAAGACACTTATTAAAAGTACAACAAAAATAATTACAGCAAGAAATTAGAATTGTTTCTTCCTGACAGTAATTACATAATTTGGGTTAATTACTTAGTAAGTTAATTCAATTTACAGCCTATTACAGGTTTCAGAGAAGGAAAGCTTAACTGATAAAACCATTGATTAAAGGCACAATAAATATGTTTAAGCTAACGAATCTATCAGGCATTAATTACAAAATGCAAATGATACATTGAAAGAAATCAAGACCAAAACATTGGAAACACAATGGAAATGGCATACCCACCCATTATTGAATATTATGACGTCATCACTAGGTTTTTTACATATTGGATTTTTGATGGCATAAAAAATTAAATACTAGGTGAAGTTATTTATTTTATAGAGAGCTAGTGAACCCAGCAAGGCTCTGGGATAGGTAATCGGTATTAAGAAGACAATGAAGTGAATGCAATAGATTTTGGCCACTGTCATATTGAGTGACAATCCAGCTTTAAGGTTTCTGAGTTATCTTTGAGAAAATTACCCTACACTCATCTTATATGACTATTTTTCCAAGTATCACTTTCGTGAATAAAGGAAGTTGATGTAGACAGACCAATCCCTGTCAGACAGACAGATTAACAGAGAAATGAGCTTACTCACCAGAGCCCATACCATATATATCTGAACCACTGTTTAAAAGACTTAATATATTACGTTCAGAAGACATCAACAAATTACAGATATATAAATTTTTACATTAACTTGAAAACAATGGTGTCCCTGAATATTTCCAAAATATTGAAATATTGAAATCAAAAGACATACATAACTACAACACCAGATCATAAAAATCAATATTACAATACTTTCCATAGAAGGACATTAACTGAAAACTGCTTAAAGTTAAAAATGATAAATACATTAAATAAAACAGAACATATCATATCTTCTAAATTACAAACGCATAGTCTTGTTGGATTTGCTCAATATGTCAAACTTTATATAATTAATGGATACCAAATTAACTGTAACATACAGAATTGTTTTACTTGCAATTATATTTAAACACTGTGAAAACACACACCTAATCAAGCGGCCACGAGCCAATTTAGGTGTCTACTAAATAAACCTAAACCTGTCCACTAAATAAACCTTAAACCTTATAACAAGTATTAGCCATAGCCTGGAGATATCTTGCAATTAATGATGCTTTTTTTTTTAAAACAAAAATGGCATGATTGTTAATCAGCTAAAAACCTGGGTTGCCAGCACATACAATTTGTGATCAAGTTTATGTAAACTAATTAAAGAAGATAACTGAATGTATTGCGGACGATGCATATTGCACATACTATTGTACGGGTGAGCACAAATTTCATTACATGTAATAATTACAATTTATTTTATTTTATTTTTTGTAAAGAAAAGATAGATTTATTTTTCGTGATTTTGATGAACGGAACCCATTCTACTTATCAGGCAGTAACGCAGCTTCTGTATTTTATTCCTGAATTATTCAGTTTATCACGTATAATCGAGGGAGAAAAAGGGCCCTGCATGCAAGGAACAGGATTTGGGAAGGATTGGATAATAATGGTACCAAAACTATAAGTATAATCTAAAATAAATTTCCACTTGTGTTTGGTCTTATTTCCACAAACATGTCACGGAGAAGCACAAAATATAAAAATGGTATCAAAAAGCCAATTCAATTGAAAGCCCCAATTTCTGAACCATAAAAACTCCTCTCTGTTCAAATTAAGTTTCCTATCTTTGCAATGATACTTTATTCCATTTTTGTCATCATTATAGCCCATTGTTATAGTCATAAATAAGTAGCAAAAATTACACTAGAGGACGTAGCAAAATTTTGGTTATTGGTTCCCAAGAACTATTTTTATATCAGTTAGAAAGTTGGGCTTTGACTCTTTGCTAGCATTTCTGTTCATTTTGCGCTGTTCCATTCCATTTGTGTTAAAATATGACAAAAAACAGGTTGACATTTAATTTAAATCCTACTATATTGGTCCATTGATAATACAAATTTTTTTTTCATAAAAAGAGTAATTAAAACAATTATTGATATTCATTTTAGAGCACAGAAATACTCAACGTAGCTCTCTTGCTTATTTTCTGTCAAGGGTTTAGTGCAGTATAGAGGACCCAAATTAATGACCTTATTTGGCATCCAATGAACATAAAATATATCATTGTAATAAGAATAACATATGTGATGGATAGCGGGGGTTAGGGGGAGAAAAAAAAATAAAAATTGTGACGTCATCCACTGAAATCAAGCATTTGACGTCATAAACATAGCAACGAGGCTTGCTAAATATGGTCACAAATCTGGGTTCGCTGTACTGCACTTTTTCCTCTGTCCACTTTATATCTACTATCCAAGAAAACACAAAATCAAATAGACATGCCAAATGAATGCACATTTGGAAACGTATTTACTCAGTGCACCCCTAGGGTTTCCTCCAAAATCAAGAGTCAGCAGACAATTTCTTATTTATAAAAGATGTATGATATTCTCCATCCCCTTAGCAAGTGCCATTCAAAGTAGCATGGCCGTACCTCTGTCAATCTCATCTGCAATGAAACATCCATTCAGTCTCAACTTTATTACACGAGACCACAAACCCAGTCTCTATCCTCGTCATTGTTGCGTTAGCACACAAAAGCATTATAAGTTTGGTCATTCTCAAATCTCTGCCAACTAACCTTGCCTTGACCACTTCCACACTATATTTAATCATTTTCTTTTTTTTGTATAGTGACTTGTGCTAAACAAAGTAGTAAAGGCACTGAAAACAATTAATTTAATGGCCGTTCAGCCAATCAGACATGACGATTCGTCAAAAGATTCACCTGCTGAACAGCGCAAAGGCGTTGCAGCTACTTTTTTTTTTAGAGGAGCAAGTTTTTTTACTGCAATTATAGTACACACAGAACTGCAACTGCTGTTGCCAAAGAAGTCAGTAAGACAGTTCAACAAGTTTAAGTTTCCGCACAGCTGTCTTCCAACTCTTTTATATCAATGAAAGTGATGAAATGTTGGGTTTTCCAGTACTCCCACTTCAAGGATGAGAGGTCCACGAGTCTGACACTAGTCCTCTCCAACCATTTCGAGAAGAAAAGCAGTCCATCCAGCTGATTCATTAACCGTTAACTAACTCTCAGCGAAGTGTTTCGAAGATCAAGTAAAGTCAGATTAGTATTTTCCAGATTCAAAATCCTTAATGGCTTATTGCACAGAAAGACTGACTCTACGGATATTAATTGAAAGAAAATATTTTCTGGAATATTTCGTAGCAAGTTGGAACTGATATCCAGAATACTGAGATTGAGCGTCCGAATAACAATGTGGACAAATAGTCAAGGGATTGTTGGTTTATGTACTCAATGCCAAAGCTACTCAGGCTTAACCTTGTAGTTTTGTCAATCACAGTGACATCATCAGTTCTGGTGACTTGGGTTCAAGAAAAATCAAGATACAAGATATTGTTGTCAGAATTAAAAGTAGCACCAGTTCTGCAACTTTTGCCATAAGCAAGAGTTGATGCCTAGACACAGAGTAATGATTGCGGGATGTTTTTAACCAGTATCTATTCCAGGTGCCTGTCAATCACCAAGGTGTGGTTGCAGCATGGTACCAGATCAGGTATGACAATATATGGTGGGGGCTTTCACTATATAAATGAGTCGGGGCCTCAAGCGTAAGCGATGTCTTAACAGCGAGTTCTAGAAGTTGAAGACTTGGGGAAACATATTCAAATGCTTTCTTAGGAATTTCAACAGAACTCGCTGATGAAATGACACCCACTTAGAGACTTTTCAGATTGGTCAGGGGATGAAAACTTAGTGCTTATATTCTATCTGTTATATCCTTGTCTAAGGTCCAGTGTTTTGAGGTTATGTAGTCCTTCAAAGCTGTTGTTTTCCACTTACTCTAACCTGTTGTTCAATAATGTGAGAAACATAAGTTTGGTCAGATTAATTATAAAATGGTCTCAAATGCGTGTTATGAGATTGTCTTTCAAGTACAAAGAAGTATTGTCTGTATCCGTTAAAGCCGGTACGCGTTCTAACCTACTGCAATTCACGATTACAGAATCAAGTTTTTGGCAGCATTTCCTTGACTTACACAGAGTTGGCTAAAATGTATGAAACATAGTAGTGCAAGAAAGTTTTCTGGTGGTTTGTAATACAAAATACAATTAAATAATATCCAAATAATCTGTGATAAAATCTGGTGCAATCTTGTAAAGGTTTCGTATATATAGGGGGGGGGGGCGTGGAAATAAAATAAAAACTTCTTATAAAATAAGCTATTTCAAGCAGATCTGGAGAGCAGGACAAGTGCAACGAAATTTTCTGGTATGCAATGTCAAGAAATTCTCTATTGCTGGAGGGCGCCTGTGATGCAATTAATTAACACGCAAATAATCCGTGATATAACCAGATCAAATATTATGAAGTTTGGTGGCTATAGTGGAGAAATAACTTAATTAAGATGTTTCAACCAAATCTGAAAAAGACAATTTAACAGGATAATTGGCCTTTAAGAGACTTTGTTTTGCTCCACCAGTTGATCCACAATTCACAGCCCCTTATAAACCTCTCTCAATAAGAAGTTTAAGATTCAAGATTTCATTGACCATAATGTCATTATTACATTTGCATAATCATAATTACAGAATTACACATAATTAAAGAACTTACAGATCCATCTGGCAGCTTGATGCCGAAAGGCAAATATGGCTTTTGTCAAAAAGAAACAAACAATTTGACATTAATTATAACTAATCAATTGCAATATAGCGTTGAATTCTCGTATATTAGGTGTAATTCTTAAAGCTGTTTGTTCCATCTTCTATCTGTCATTGTATTTATGTCTTGTCCAGAAATTTTACTGCTGTAAACATTGATACTTCCACTGGCAATGAAAATAAAAGGCAGAACGATTAATCATTTCTTAACAACATATTCTACTGTATTTCATAAAACTTTGTCGCTAAAAATAACATCTTTGCCTTGAGCAGTAAATTTACTCATTTCTTGACTAACCCATACTCGATAAAATGTTGTCGCATTAAGTTAAAAAAAAAATAATAATAATAACATCTTTGACATTAATTGTAATCAATTGCATAACGTTTAGTTCTCGTATATTATGCATAATTATGATAATAAATAAAAAGTGTTTTCTAAAAAATATGTAATGATAAGTAATTCATATTTTGCTGCTATAAATGGAATAAATGAATTACTCCATCTTTTATCTTTCATTGTATTTATGTCTTCTTGTCCAGAAATTGTTTGGCTGTTAACATTGATAACTTTCACTGACAATGAAAATAAAAGACAGAACAATTATTCATTTTCTTGACTGCTGTAAATGGAATAAATGGATAAATGGAATAAAACTGCATATCAAGAGCATATCAAGTGTGCACACTTTATGTATAATTTGGAAAACTTCCTGATGTTTGACCTTAAAATAAACATTGAACAAGTGAAAGTGGAACTTACACCAAAAAAATTATCTTCTTTGACGCATTTTATGAAACTGCAAATTTAGAAGAAACTTCATATTTCAACTGACTGGCATAAATGATTACAAGAAGTTCCATGACTTAAGAACAATTGACTTAAGAATCTAATTAACAGTTGAATTTCAGAAATATCCTTTTCATTCAAACCATCCTGCCTATAGGTTGCAGTCCACTAATTCTTACACATTCCACCAGGTGCGCTGAGGGTTTGGTCTTATGGTATTTGGTCCTGCACTAAAAACAAGGGCCAGTGTTATTGGATATATATATTAAAATTTATTTTTCTAGAAATTTAGTGTCCAAACAATAGATAAAAAAATAAGTTGACTTAATTTCAGTGCTTGTTTTTCTCTGATGTGCTAAAGAGTGTCTGATGGTGCTAAATGATACAACTGCAGAACCATTGTATATGAAGATAGAAAGTAACATTGTGAAAAACATTTTAGTTTTGCCCTATTTAGATGTGGCTGAATTAATTTCTGTTGATTAAACCTACATGTTAAAACAGGACTAATGTCAAGATTCTTGTTTTATTTTTATGGCTGACGCTATTACATTAAATTATATAAGTATTTTTTAGTGGACTGCAATCTCCTGCCTCGAGGTAGAAGTTCCCAAAATCAACACAAGGGTATTGTCAGAGAGCAACACTAGATGGCTTCCTGTCTTATGGTCTTGGGTAAGAAGTTAAGAATTTGCTGAATTCTCATTGGATATTATCTTAATTATTACATTCTTTACTAATTAAGGACCTAGACTAAATGAAGACAGGTGGCAAAATAAAAAAACAAACACTTTAGCATGAATTGTGGGTGATCAAAAACGTAACCAAAATTCAAGGTTTCTGTCAGTGCAGAGCTAATAGTTTTGGAGAGCATGACTTTCCAGGTGGTTTTGTGCTAAATTATCCCACACTTCACCTATATTTTCTCCAATTAAATTAATAGTGAGACTTGTCTTATATTATTTATAGAATAGTAAGAATTCATTTTCTTCTATTTTTTCCAGCTGTCAGTTGTACATTAAAATATATAAGTTTGGTACTCTTCAACCTCACAGGAGCAATTAGTGCAATTACCAACAGAGGGCACTTGTTGCATAGCAGTGCCATCTACTGGATACTGTTGATATTGATATTGTAGATATCACAATCTTGAGCACTGCAGTTAATTGTTCTTCAGCTGTGCTATTGTTACATCAACATCTACAAAAGTTGATAATTCAAACATTCTAAATATCAGGAGTACCTTACACACAGCTTGACAGGTAAAACAGTCTTTGATATCATATGAAATTCATATTAACAACCTAACAAGGCACTGGTGCATGTAGATGCTAAAAATAGGAGATTCCCCACATGTCCTATTTTTAGATCACTGGTAGTTGGAGAGATTTCCCTTTAAGTAGTGCTGCAAAGAAACTGATCAAAGTACATATTAAATTTGAAATATATCGCATATATTATAATATGGCTTGTTGTTACTTGGTCTGTGTTTCTGTGGGCCATCATCATTGTCAAAATGGTTCGCTTGTAATACAGAGTCTGCACAGAAAATGGGGACATCAGTCAGCCTCACAATCCTGAGCAAAACAATCATCATGATTATTGTGTTTTCATTATGTGCAACTGTTTTAAAATCTCGGCCATTGTGATTAAACAATGCTTCTATTGTGTTCCTCTGCTTCTTAGTTCCTTGAACTGTTGAACCAATGATAGTGCTCTGAGAGTATTGAAGGATATTTTAAATTTCTGGATTAATGTCCTGTTGTTATATGTCAGAGGATGCTGTTAGCCATTACAGGGATAGGATTGTGCCCCCCCCCCTATCCTTCGAGGCTTCTGCACAATCAGTATTTCATGGGGTTCAATGTCAATTTGGGGTCTGTATTCCAGTAGTTTTTCATAATAAACAGCAGTTGAAATTCTAAACATGTTTGTTTGCATATATGCTTATTGAGCTAGTACAAATTTAAGACAGAAAATTACATTGTGGTATTGGATTTAATAATTACATTTGTATTAAAATCACATTGAAACAGAGTTGAATTAAGTAATTTTCATATGATAGTAGTTGTGAAATAATGTCAATCCCTATGCATGCTCCCTGATATTTTGTCTAACAAACTTAAAAAGGGAACAGTTGTTTGAGTAGCTTGCTTTGGTAAGTTAGTATACAGTTTTAACTTTCAGGCATCAAAATGGTGAGACACGCCGGGATACGTCTGTTTGATTTGCTGAAAGAAGATGTACTAACAGACGTCACTTTCATCGTACAAGGATCCACAATAAAAGGCCATCGGAATGTTCTCCTATCTTCCAGTGGAATGTTGAGAGAACTTTTGGAAGGCAAAGCAGACCAAGTTGAGATTGAAGATGTAGCTCCCCAAACATTTCAGGCAGTCTTGGAGTGAGTGTTAATGTAATTGTTAAGATAAAGTGTAATGTTTGAAAATGACATGTCCATTTCTATTAATTTTCAGTTTTCCATTGAAAGATATGTGTTACCTCTTCTTATTGATATTGAATGTGATGGGATAATACAAAATTGGGTAGCATGGTTATGCTGTAGTGACCATGGATACAAGGGAAAATCTTCACTTCCTACTTACTGTACTGTTGTGAAATAGCACATAGGCATAAGAAAGTGTGGAATGACTCCATATTGTTTAATCTATCATCATTATGAGCCAAACTTTCATTGAGTAAAAACAGAAACTGTTTTAGGTTGAAAAATAGGTACTTTTTCTCCTTAGAATATTCACACAATTTCTTTTTGACTACTGTATCCAATCTAACTAATTCACAAAATGAAGGACATATCTAAGTCAGGTGTGAACTATAAGTTTGTGTCCCTTCCTTGCAGGTACCTTTACACAGACAACTGCAAAATCAGTCAAGCGAATGTTTTTGAACTGATGCATGCATCAAAGATGTTTGGACTCAATGATCTGGAAAGACTATGCGCTAAAACAATGGAAGGAAAACTGACAAAAAACAACGTCGGGGCATTCGCTGAAGAAGCTCTTCAGTTTGAATCTGAGGAATATCTCCAAGTGTGTGAAGAATACTTCCGAACCCACACACAAGAAGTCATTAAAACTAAGGAATTTCTGGAAATTTCAAATGAAGCTTTGACGGCCTTATGCAGCATCGATTCAATTGTATGTTCAGAGCTGGACCTATTCTTAGCCTGCGTTGCTTGGGCTCAGAGTGAATGCCAGAGAAAAAGTCTTCAACCAACCCCAGAAAACCTGCGATTAGTTTTAGGGGATGTTTTAAACAAACTGAGGTTTCCTGTTATCGCAATCAAAGATTTGCTAGAAAGTGTCATTCCACTAGAAATCCTGTCATTTGAAGAAGTTGGTCGGGTCATTTGTGAAATACAAAAGAAAGAAAAGAGAAGCACTTTCTTGGATAATTTACGCACAAACATTGTACAGGTAGGCCTATGTTTTGAATATTATAACTGGATTAAGCACTACATTAGATTTCAGAACAAAGTTCCAACTGGGTTTTATATTATTCATAATAAGCAGATTAACATGCTAGTACTGGAGAAGTCTATCCAGAAATTCAACAGTAGTTAATGATGTTGAGGATGACTAGCATCTTTGTACACTTCCTTATTCATCACACAAACCAATATAACGTGAGCCCAGACTTTTCATTGTTCCACCAATGTAATGAAGCTTTAAAATATCAGGCAGCCATGGAGTCTCTTAGCTCGAAATGGTTATCCCTATGTTTGACAGTGGTGACCAAATATTGGTTTTAATTCCTCTCCAGACCCTCCACACAAATCAAAATCTTGAATTACTTTGACCACTCAAAAGGATGTTCATTATTAGAGCAGAATGTGGGTTGACGCATTTGGATGAAGATTGAACATATGTGCCAGCCTATCTTACCCATATTTGTGTATTTGTGAGTAGAAATTCAATTGAGTCAACTGCCATTTTACTTGTTGGTTAAAAGTAGGCACATACCTGCTTAACTTTAACTGCTATTTTATGGGCTCAATGTCATATGGTCTTCCTTGCAAGTTGTCATGTGACTATTGACCTCAATCCTGGACTGCTGGCATTCTTTTATATAGTCATTACAGTCAAACCAAACATTATTCAGAAATTGGTTTTTAGTTCATTTTTAACTGCCATATTAATTTTCACATTGAAAATACACTAGTAGCAACTGTCACCTGTCTCGGTAGATGTTTGTAACAGTTAATTCATCTGAATCTTGCGATGAAATTTTGGTGAGACAAAAAAGATAAAAACTCAGATACCTTCAGTTTCGTTTGCTATTTTTTGGTAACTGACCAATAATTTGTGCTGAATAGACCTGCATTAGACCAAAGCATCAATAAATAAAAATATTGCTATGATACAATATAAAGCATTAAAATTAATTATTTATCACATTTTTGGAGTTGTCATGATGATGTAGAAAGGCTAAGATATTAGAAATTGGCAAGGATTGGGGTACAAATTTATAAGATATCTAAAATAATAGAATAATAATAATGAAAGAATGTGCCAGGAATAAGTATTTTTTAATCCATACAATTCGGTCAAAAAAATTGGTGTATGTAAATTATATGAATTTTAAAACATGGTTAAGAATCATATAATAAGAGCAAATAAATAAAAAATCACCTTTTTCCTTTTAATCTAAATTTGATATAATTACTGGTCTTTTAATGTCTACAGGTAAAATAATTTGATTTATTAATCCATTAACTTGTTAATGCTGAAGTGTTAATAATGCAACTTCACATAAATTCCATTGAATTGTCAATTGAATTGAATTCTCTAGACCTTGATTCAATTAATTTTATTAGCCCAAAATTCAATTTCGCCGGATTAGACCAAAGTTCAATTCCCTTTTTTAGACCACGATTTAATTCACTTTATTAGACCACAATTCAATTCACTTTATTAGAACACACTTCAATTCCCTTTATTAGACCACAATTCAATTCACTTTGTTAGACCCCAATTCAATTCACTTTATTAGACCGCAATTCAATTCACTTTATTGGAACACACTTCAATTCCCTTTATTAGAACACAATTCAATTAACTTTATTGGACCACAATTCAATTCCATTTGTTAGACCACAATTTAATACACTTTATTAGAATACAATTCAAGTCACTTTATTAGACCACAATTCAATTCACTTTATTAGAACACACTTCAATTCCCTTCATTAGACCACAATTCAATTCACTTTATTGGACCACAATTCAATTCACTTTGTTAGACCACAATTTAATACACTTTATTAGACTACAATTAAATTCACTTTATTACACCAAATTCAATTCACAATTCAATTCACTTTATTAGACCACAATTTAAATTCGCTTTATTAAACCACAATACAGCAGGGTTTAAAAGTCAGAATACACTTCAGCAAGACAACATAAATCAGATTGTGAATGAAATCTTTCAAGTGAAAAAGGTTGGGCATGAAACATGAAATGATTTATGATCCTTTTACAAAACAGGAAATATGACTAATACATTTATATATTTTACATGCAAATGAATTAAAGATACACTGAATCAATTGTTTGTACATTTTAGGTGACAATCAAGGGCTACAGGTTTGAACCCCATACAAATAAGGGCTCGAAACTATCTGTACCACTGTCAACTACTATATCCCAACTGAAGGCTATGAAAATATTTTGGGGTGGTCAACGCTCTTTTTCAGCTGATAAATTCACATTGAAACACAAAGGAAGAGTGTTGTCTGATGATGAGACTTTGGCATCCATCTACACTCCAGGGCAAGAGCTGATTCTCCACTTTCACTCATTTACTTATATTATCAAAGACAATCAAGGCAAATGGGAATTTCCACTGACTATGAAGACTGAGGATATTTACGATAGAGGTGAAAAAATAATCAAAGGTCATCTTTACAGCTACAAAGACATCCACCCTAACAATGTGAACATCAGACACCCTAGTGATTTGTGTGTACCTGGAAATGCTATTACAGTTAATGTCAAAGACTAGTGACTTGATGTTGTAAAGTGGGACAGCTAATGGATTTATTTTGTCATTCAAAGCGATTCTACTACAATAGCCAGTCATTTAAATGTGTCTTGTCTACAATGTGTAATACACTGTCTGTTTCAGAGAAAATCATGCAAACCTTACCACATGACCATCTCGTAGTTTTCTAAAATTTGGCAGATAAACAGATTTATCTTTCAAATGAAGATTAAAGCAGTCAGAAGTCCACCTATAACAGCTTCTCTATATGGGGCGCTAGAAAAGGGTCTCTTTTAAAGGCAAATATTGCCAAAAATCTGGGTTGGCCAGCGTGAAAATGCGGCATTTTTAGTCTTAAATAAACTACTTTTTTATTTTTCTGTAAATATAAATAATTGAAAATATAGATGAAGACCAATACATGGATTCTTTTGCAGATTCCCATTGGTTTTTAATGGGCACGAACAAGCCATTTACAAACTTGTTTTTTTATGCATTTCCATTTCAAAAACTAAAACATTGATGTATATTTCATAAGATATAATGCATCACCATGGGAGATATTTGAGCAATACTTCCCATTGACTGTAATGTTATTTGTTTGAAAATGACAGATTGAGGCACATTTTTAAATGGCTCTAATTTTGCTAAAACCTAGATTTAAAATAAAATATTTCGCCAATTTTTGAAAAGAATTGGAGGTGGTCATGCAGAAAAGATTTCCAACATCTCACATTTGGTTTTCTCTGAGACAGACAGTAGTTTTATTCAAAAATGTCTTTAATGTCTTTACTGCTGTACTGCATTAAAAAAAATAATAAAAAATTTACATATTCAGAAAAGTAGCATTTTGTGTGTGTCTGTGTGTGCATAGTCTAATAATTTGATAGCAAGCTTTTCTATGATTGAATTTGCTAACATTGTCCTAACTATATAGACATGACAATACAAAAAAAAGCAACATGACAGTAAAATATTAGAGTATACCATTGCACTTGCAATTAAAGTTTGAAACAAATAATGCGCATTTATATTATGGGTTTCCATGTTGCCCTTAATTATATGATTTGGTTTGAAACTGGCTTCCAAGAACTATAGTTTGTATTCCCATACTATTTCCCTGTCCATCAAACTTTTCATATATGATGTATGATATATATAAAGCAGTGCTAAAAGATGCTGACATATAAAACACAGTTGTTCGTTACATCGCAAAAATATTCTCCTTGAGCAGTCTAATGGGATAATCCGGCTGTCTGCGCTTGATTCCTGTAGCGACGCTGGCTGTAGCTATAACTGGCTAAAGCCAGCTGCTTCTGTCTACTCCTGACATTTGAAGAAGTTGGTCGTGTCATTTGTGAAATACAAAAGAAGGAAAAGAAAAGCGAGTTCTTGGACCATTTACGCACAAACATTGTACAGGTATGTTTATTTCAAATGTTGTGGTTGAAATAATGCCTAATTATTTAGTCAGTGCAATAAATAATCTGATGGAGTTAAAACATTTGGTAAAACAAGTACTCACTTCAGAAACAGTTTTGATATCAACTGAAAGGTCCATGCAAATTGACCACATATTACATAAAATGCCTGATTTCTTTCCAAGAGCCTTTCAACCTAAATCTTGATATGAATGAAAAATTGGCTCCATGATATGATTTCAACCTCTTTTAATTAAGATCATCTGCCATTTCCCAGAGCTTTTTAACATCAGTGAACTTAAAAATGTAAATGCCATGTGAGACTTAATCAAGTGCACTGGCGAAACAGTCCATTCATGTTTAGGCTAGAGCTCGAGACAGAGCTGTTCAAGAATATTAGTGTTGATATATTTGTCATAATATGTCTATTTTATAAAATAAAGATTACGGATGTACATATGCATTATATGAATATAATAAAGATCACGATTCATTGACATAATACGATGAGGGCATTTTTGGTAGAAAAAAATCGTATTCATGAGGCGTTAAATTGTTTTGTACTTAAATTGGTGTCTATGCTGAAGCAAGTAAGACACACCATCCATGGGGTAAATGTTAAACGTGGTGTAGATTGAAAGCCATATCATCTCATTATTATGACTGACTATGAGAACTATTCCTATAAGCTGAGACACAGACATAGTCATGGACATCGACAAAATGTTAGCAAGTTCCATGATTAATATGCACTGACTGATTATAACCATTGCTAATCTGAATCCACTGAAAACAGTATACATACATACGGTGATTTAAGTGACAGGAAACATCAAATGATATGTGAGCTTTTTACCGAATGGGAAATACAACTAATAATTGTATATGCAATTGAATCTGAGATATATCCCAACTGAAAGGCTATGAAAATATTTGACGGTGGTCAAAACTCTAATCCATCTGATGCATTCACATTGGAACACAAAGGAAGAGAGATGTCTGATGATGAGACTTTGGCATTCATTTACACTCCAGGGCAAAAGCTGATTCTTCGGTGTCATTCATTTACTTACACTATCAAAGATAGTCAAGGCAGATGGGAATTTCCACTGACTATGAAGACTGAGGAGATTCATGATAGAGGTAGAAAAATGATTGAAGGTCATGCTTACAGCTACAGGGATAATCATCCTGAAAAAGTGAGGCTTGATGAGCTGCAGCTTTTGCACATACCTGGAACTACAATTATAGTGTTCAAAGACTACCGTATTTTCTGAAATTAAAAAACTTCCATGAAAACCAGATACGGTGTATATTTTTGAAATACGGCAGATGGACATTCACTTGTATATTTAAATTATTATATAATGTCTGCAGCCTATTTATAATATGGTCTTAGTACAAGAAAAGGTATAATTCATGTATTTTGCTTTATAATGTTGGGCATCCAAAATGTGCAAATCCGAATGTTTGACTTATTAAACTTTCGCCAAGTCAAATTTAACAAAGACTTAAATGAGAAATTGCAATTATATTTTACTGAATGGTGGTTTATTTTAATAAATGTGAGAATCACACAATGATAAAACAAGGAATGATTATTATTACCATTTTATTCATACCATAAATTGAACACATGTAAATTTACACGAATAAAGTTGATAAAATCTCTACAGATCCCATCTCTGACTTCGGAAAGTTCTTTAATTACCGCTGCATGGATCAAATTGTCTTTGAGTGTCACATAAGTCTCAAACCAAACTATCAGCCTGAGACAGTTTTACAGAGTTCGAAGTTTCCCTGGGAATTCCAAGCTTTTCACACATGTATGTGATGTTTTTGCCCATGTTGGAAAGGCTCGATGTCATGACTAAATTTGCAGGGAAGGAAAAGTCACTTTCATGATGCAATGCCATGAGCGTCATCTTCAGAGTACGGGCAAGAAACACATTCATCACATTCCTTGCCGCTTAAGACTTCTGAGAATACGGATATATGTATAGGTGGTATTCTCCAGACATGTCTAAGTGTTTTTCTCCATGCCTATGGGTGTGTTATGTTTTTATTTATCTGCCCTTCCTTCTGTCTTTATAATATATATGGATTTTTATATGTGGATTTTTGAGGGAAACATTTCTTTGGGACAACAGTTAAGATGTACTGATTCCAAAACTATCTCAGATGTTAAAGCACCCTGAATGGACTCCCACAAATGCAGCTTTCACACGTGTTTATCTTTCCAGTGTTCAGTTTTGTATTTCTGATAACGTCTCTGATACTTTTTCCTATCATCAGAGGATTTCAGTCTGTTCAATGTGTTCATTTCTGAAAATATGATAGAAAGATAAATAAAAAATAATAATAATGAAGCATGAAAATTCATTTTATTTATTCAATTAATATAATATTTTCACAAAAATGTTCTTCTAAATAGGAGTTTTATATTTATAACATACCAGGGTCAGGCTCCTTAGGCTCATTACATTCATTATAGGCTATAATCCCAAAGAAACCTGTATTTCATAAAAAGTAAGAAGATTAAGGTTGGAAGAAAAAACTAAAAAACTAAAATAGCAAAGTTAGTTCTGAAGGTTCAATATTATTGACATTTAAAAAATATATACATTTTTTGCCATTTTGTGTACAGTGAAGACATCATGCAGATCAACAAGTTAGCTTACCAAACTACATTTACACTGGTATCATAAAGACATTCATTATATTTTAAATGAAAATGCAGTTCTATCTTATTGAATAATGTATTGAATATAATAATATTACCAATAATAATAATAATACCCTACCAATCAGAATGACCGAAAAGGCAGCCAATGCTCCTGCATTGAGGTCAGATAATTTCTTAGGTTCTGGAAGAAAAAAAAAATTATAATGATAAAAAGAATTCTGAGCAGAAATTTGAAGTTGAGGCCTGGGTAAAATAGAATATGTGTGATGTAATTATCGAGATTAATAAAATCAGCCTTTATGTTACAAATGAACATCATAATAAATCATCATACTCACTTCTCTTTGGGATTTTTTTCTGGATGGTCAGGACAACTTTTGGCTTTCGAGTAATTATTTCACATTTCAGTTTTCTCACTCCCTTTGTCAAATGAGGTAGGATGTAATATTTCTGCAGTAGACCAAAATATAAATAAATAATAAAAATTAGCTAAGATGTTGCTGTGCTAAAATTGAGCCAAAATTGCCAACTCCTAGTTGACATTGAGCCAATTTGGCATGTTACTAGGAGGTCAAAATCTGACAAAACTTACATGATGAACCGATGTAAATTCTGACTGCATTTTAAGCAAGGTAAATAAAGGTGGCAGATTCGCTATCATTTAAAACTTGAATGTTGGACATTGTTGATTACTCCCTTTGGATTTACTCCATATACGTTCACAAGGCATTGGAAGTTACCTTTATTGAATCATCTATTACAGTAGATTGCAATGGAGTGTGATCAGTCACTTGACAAAGTGTTCTAGTGATATCACAATTTACCATGCTTGAGTGGTCGCTAGTGAAGTCCATAAACAGAAATGGACTTAATTTATTTTTTCTCAATTACAGTTAGTCAGTTAATAGTGTTATGACCAGTGAATGCTTGGGTGGGCATGATCACCTTGTGGTGCAACAGTCAATACTAATCACAGATAGATAGATGTGTGTGTGTGTGTGTGTGTGATTAGGGCTTTACATCCTGTATTTCTGCACCTGTTGGCCTAATTAGGACAGGCAGAGACCATGGCAATGAGATGAAGGAGGAAACAGCCATCCAACTTAGGCTCGACCGGGAATCGAACCCGGGACCCAGCGGTTGGAAGCCAGAGCGCTACCTCTGAGCTAGGCCCCCGCCCCTAGATAGATAGACAGAAAGATAGATCAGCCTGATCTCCAGCTTAATTCGAGTATATGCTCTGTTTTACCACTGTAAAAACAGAGCATATACATCTATCTATCTATCTATCTGTTGCTGGCTGAACCCTGAAATAGGGCAAAATAGGCATATTGGCAGAATTAAGGGTGCAGATAGATAGATAGATAGATAGATTCTACCTATCTTCCTGCCTTCAATAAGTTTTTTTTTACATTTCAAAATGTGGTACTTGTAGGTATAGGCCTTGTGGATCGGCGAAATTAGGTCTCATTATATAAAAATACAAAATAAATATTATAGGTAATGGACAAAAAAAAAGCCAGAATCCTGAATTCACAACAACAGATTAAGATAGCTTAACCAGGTACAATGTGTAGGCACTCATGCGTGTAAAACTGTGACGTGGCTGTCACACTTGCAATTTGGACTGATGGCCTGTTGACTACGCTTTTAAGCAATTGGCTGTAAAGAACTGTTGTTATTCAAAGCTTATTGTTAATGGCTATGGAATCAATATATATCTATAATTTTAGTAACCAAGTTAAAGAAAGTTAGAAACTTGTAAAGACTAAAGAGTTATAGGTGACTGAATAATATTTGTTATGACTGTGTCATGATCAAATGTTACACCCATTTAATGGACTGCTTCTTGCCTAACCTGCTTATGGTATTATCATTTTTATTAGCAAGTGATATTAATAAAGCATTGTTCATCATGAATTCATAATACAATTTAAAACCAAGAGGTATTTCTGCCAAACCTGCTTTATGGTGTAGTAAGTAATATTGTGGTTTGGTTCAAATTCTTGAACAGTTGTTCGTAACAAGCCACCTCGATTTAACGACATCTTCACTTGAGGAAATTGGTCGGGAGAAATCAGATCTTTTCTCGGTCCTCCAAAATGGGCTTCGCAAATGAATGTTGTAATTTTTGCTTCTTCAACCTCAGGTACAATTACTTCTGGTTGATCTAAGGAAACAAGTTTCAAGAAATTTACTTTAAATTTAAATGGTAATATCACATTGAGGTATAGACAAACCACAATTTGTGACAAAAGTCATTTAGATGCTTTCAGATTTTGATGAAATTCATTTGTAACTGTTAAAATCGGCATCAGATTCTCTAGTATCATACAAAGCTTAATATCAGTGGCTGCCTATGACTATGGGGTTTATTGCGTTTATCATTGTAATTTACAAGTTATGGAAATTAATAGTAATGTTACAAGCTCACTGAGAACACAATTAAGAAAGATAAAATCAGATTCTCTGGCATCATTTAAAACTTTACGGCAGTGACTGTCTAAGATTATGGGTTTGCTTTATCAATAAATCATTGTAGTCTGTCAGCTATGAGAAGTTGAATATTGGTGCCTTGTCTACATAATTCATGGTATTATTGCTTACTGTCATTTCACTAACCACGTATACACACAGATGAATTTCATCTCAGTCTAATTGACTTAGTACTTCATGTTTTCAATTAAGTAATTATATTGGCTATCAACAGTTAAAATGTCAGGCCTAAAAAACTGGATGCACAGATAGTTTAATAAAATATGGTCCACCTTAGCTGTCTGAACCTGGCTGTGGTCTAAACATTCTAAAGCCAGCTGCTTCTGTCCACTTCTATAGCTAATAGTTGGCTTACATCTACCACCAGATAAATATAAACCTTGGTAAATGTAAGAAATTAATCAAATATATCATAAATATGCACTTTTAGATCTGGCTTTGAGTAGCCAGCTATTACAGCTTTGTCTTGTTTCAATTTGATGGGCCGTTTTTAATTAAACTAACTGTAGTAGCGGCTGAGTATATGGTTCCACTATACTGTACAGGTAAAGCTGTTCAGCTTCAACTCGGATATGAATGAAATTTAGCAAATTTAGGAAAGCTCTCTCTATGTTGTTAGTGAAATGGCAGTAAATAATAATAATAACAATAAAAATAATAATAAATACTTTATTTAATCATGCTAACAAATTTAATTAACAACAGGGTTTGACAGTAAAGTGTTTTACTCACCTAATACAATTAAGACAGCAGTCATGTGCGCTTCTGTCAAAGGGCATTTACACGTATATACTCCTCCATCAATTAATTCAAGATCATTTACAGTTAATGTAAATGTTTCATTTCCATTTTTTTTTACTTCGTATTTGCCAGTGTTGTTTCTAGGATAATATCCCTTGCCATACCAGTAGTTGTACACAGTTATATTGTTGAATTCCCATGACATCACAGGAACGACGTAAAATTTCAAACTACAGGTGAAGGATACATCTTCGCCAGCTACACCAACTGTGTTTTTCGGTGGTATGATGATTGATTGTCCTTTAACTGCAACTGAAGGAAATGTCAGTTATGGTATCCTACAAAAGTGAGCACATCCATTACCAGTATCACTTGCATACTTACTAAGTGACTTCACAATTTAGCTATTTATCACTAACTTCGTAATGCAGTTTGTAGCATTACTCAGCTATAGACTATTTTCACGTCAGCTGGCCACTGAACTTCCTGAAACAAGTCTTAACTACTGCCTTATGTGTTCTCAATGTTGCAGCTTTCCGCGTTTCTAGTTTATGCCTTAGTTAAATGCCTGATTCTGAGTTTATAAGGGTGGTGGGCTGAAAAGGGCTTTATGTCCTGTATTTCTGCACCTGTTGGGCTAATTAGGACAGGCGGGGACCATAGCAACGAGAGTGTAAAGGGATGAAACAGCCATCCAACTTAAGCTCTACCAGAAATCAAACCCGGGACTCAGCGATTGGAAGCAAGCCAGCTCCCACCACTGAGCTAAGCATTCTGTGCTAATATTTATTTTTAAAAGCACAATTGTTGACCATGGGCTGACAAATGCACAGTTTGGTGTCCCTACATCTCTATTTGGGTGTAATGTAGTTGTTACATATCCAATGTAACATATCCAACAAAGGCCCAAGATAATTAAATATGAACATTATCTTAGATTAAGTATGAGTTATAATTGATTAGTGAAAACAATATACTGCATAACAATCATTAATGCAAAGCCCATAACAAATATACATATGCCAAAGCCTTGTCGATCCAACCTTAATTTGCTCGAAATTTGATTAATGTACAATGTATATTCCATCATTTGGTTTGTAAGTGTTCGACTTACCCACATATAACAAAAATAAACAAATAAGTTTACTATCCAGTTCCATGCCTACATTGTACAGTTTAACTTCAAGCAAAGAAAAAAACAAATTACGAAAAGGAAACGGTTTAACTAGAACTGCTGATAAACAGTGATTATCAGTAGATCAATACAGATAGTAGTACTTATTATACTCATTTGTTACATTATATTATCATAGCTAACCCAGATAGCTTTCCAAATTGGCCTAGCATCGTTTCTATGTAGGCCACTGTCATAACAACATTGTGTTAACATCGCCGACATCTCGCCAACGTTGAACTGATTTGGAATGCTATCTGGAAAATTCCACAGGATATTCTAAGATTCATATTTGCCCTGGAGCAAGGCTAATATATTGAGCCGAGCAGCCCTACTACAATGTCACCACTAGACATTTTTTGTGTTGAATTCCTAAAATTCAAAATGGCACCAAAGAGGAATTTACAGCTGTGGTCAAAAGTTTTTAGACACCTTCAAATACTTAAATTAGGCCATGAATTATATGTTATATGACTTGTTCTTTTATTCTCTTCAGCAATAAATGCAATAATTACTCAAATATGTATGAAGTTATGGATGGTTGATCCGAGGGAAGATCCTAAATGTCTGTATGCATGCCCCATGGATGGAACGTTTAATGTTCTGGATTTTGACCTGTGATCTCAAAACAAAGTCAAAATTACCCATGTTTGAGTTTATCCAAGTTTCCCTTTAATTAAGCGGTGTTCACGCTGTCACGAGTGAGGATAGCAAGTGAGCCCGGATGACCAAATTTTTTTTTAATCCTGCTGATCCTGTCTATGCGTAATTTAATTGGCGAACAATGTACGGATACTCATGCTATTCTGTAGAACGCTGGTAGGCCCTCCAGATCACACGTGGATATCCATGGTTGAAGGAAGCCCCAAAAAAGTCACTTCTAGCTTCACAGGGAACAACCCGTCATTTTCCTGCCAACCGACTGACGGCCGTCCGACAAACGGTCAAACGTCGTCCGCAGAGCGATCTAAGAGTGCCTCACGGATGCTCTTCAAAAGAATTCATACGTGATTAACAGAGCCATTATTGAGCATGAATGTGGTGAGAAGTTTACCGTGGTTGTCAAACTGATTTTAACCCTAACCACTTGGATGGCTGTCACAGACATTTCCTATAAATGGTGTTTTTTTTTTATCACGAGTAAGAGAGACGAGTGACCACAGATGTCAAAAAGGGACTATACGTGCTCACTCGTCTCTCTTACTCATGATAATGTTGTTGACAGACAGACAGGGATACAAAAAGGACGGACAATTTGAAAGATAAGCAGGCCATCAAACTTCCTTGTGTCATAGTGCAAGATAAAAAGAAACACCATCTGTAGGAAATGTCTGTGACAACCATCCAAGTGGTTAGGGTTAAAATCAGTTTGACAACCACAGTAAATTTCTCACCACATTTGTTTTCGTTGCTACAGCAGCGTTTTCCTTATATTTCATGGATATTTTGGCCTCTATTTATATCTACATATCTATCTACATATCTACATATCTATCTTTCTAGATATCTATCTATCTAACTATCTACATTAAAGAATAGCCTTAATGTTTTTTACAAGAATATTCTTGTTTTTGCCTTTTATACTCCATTAATTTTCCTCAACTTATCTATTATATAAATTTTATTTGCCGAAAATCGGACTATATACAATTCATTATGACCGTTATACTAAATGACAATTGACACTATGATGTTCAAATTGAATAGGACATGACCTTAAACCTTTAATCCAGGTTAATTGCAATTGACTAATGACAATTGACCTTTGTGAAGGACTTCTTTACATTTGGGTAATTGAATTGAATTACTTATGTTATGATAGCTCATGTCTCCCAATGTTATCATTGTGTTATTTTCATTTTTTATAGATTTTTTATATACTTTAAAAGGCTGCTGCTCCCCTTATGTCACCGTTATGTAATACAACGGGTTCACTAAGGGAAAACCGGCTATGTGAGACCGGGGCTTTACAATTTATGCGTAGAATATAATATGTTATCAGGGTATATTTTCTGTAGTGACTCAGTATATTATACTAGTTCATATTATAAATAATATGCCTATTACTAGGAAGTAAAATTTGTAACATTTTCATAGTAAACAGGGATAAACACCAAATTTGTTATGGTTATACAGCTGTTAGTGGACAAAAACGTAGGATTTCCAACTAATCAAGTGACCATGCAGTGTCTGCCTTTATTATAGTTGGGCAGACTATGGTATTGGTGAACTATCAGGATATAATAATTTTTGAAATAATGAGCACTTCTATTATGTTTAACTAAGTTATCTACTCTTCACCAGAGATGCCAAGTCCTGGAATGTGGTGAATGAGTGAGTTTTGGCCATTTCGAAACAGTTTACATTAAAATGTTAACGATTTATTCTGGTTCTCTTAGAGTGAGACAAATTAAAATATGAAGAAAATACTCAAGTCTGGCAGAGTGAGACAGCAACCAAATGAGTGAGACTTGAATAAATGATCAAACAAACAAATATGTTCCTGTTTAGAATATTTGGATAATAATAATATTCCACCTCTTTTGGTCTTTTGTCTAGTCTGTTTAGCAGTGCTCAGAGTGGCCAAGTGGTTAAGGCATTGGCCAGCTCCTCCGAAGGTCCTTGGTTCGATTTCTTGCCTGGAGACCCTTTCTGAACAACATTCAGGTTCAAACTCAGACAGCTTTATTCAACAATTTAAAAGTTTAAGGGAGACGCTGAATGGGGCGGGGCCACCCTTTGAGAGAGACAAAAAATTATAACAGAAGGGAAAAGGTGGCAAAAATGAAACGATGAAGACTGAAACATTTAAAAATATTATAAACTTTTTTTTCTCCAATATATAACTATGACATGGAAGCAGGTGTACCTTTTAGAAATTAACATTTCTCAGCTCTGGAATGATACTTTAAAGTGGTGACATGTGTGCTCCATACCTATGCTGTAGTGAAAGAGGCTAGTTCAGTATCATGGAGTGGACTCTTAAGTTAGGCAAGCCTTACCCAGGCCAGTAGCCAAGGGGGTGGAGGGGTCAAGGGGGTCGTTCGACCCACCCAACTTGGTCCAGGTCCATTTATAAGAAATTTGTATCGAAGGTCCAAATTTCGTGAAAAAAACCCACCTAACGCCAGCGACTGTCTATGGGTCGGTTACCACCTCCTCATTACGTATGTCTCCGACAGCTGATTGTCTAAGCCAACTGTCCTGCTTATAGCAATTGCAATCCGTACTATAATGTAGCCAATATTCATATGTTATAATAACAAATACTCATAGGTGGCATGAAAGTCAGCGGCTTTGGGCCTTAGTGTATGTCTCCTGTGACCACAACATATGTAAATTGCAAGTTTATTGTCAAATAAATACTGTCTGTCTGTCTGTCCATCTGTCTGTCTAGCTGTCTGTCTGTCAGGCTGTCTGTCTAGCTGTCTTTCTGTCTGTCTGTCTGAGGTGCAACCACTTATTAGGAATTTATATATTTTTGGAGGGAAATGATTTTAAGACTCTTGCATATTACAGGTGGCTTTGTCCTTTTATAAATACTTATATTATTATCTTGTCCTACCTGCAGAAATATCATGGTTCTTTTATTTTAGGTCAACAGAACTATAGTTGCGTGAAATGTTACTATTTGTTCAAGTGTGTCACACATCTTATTAAAAAATAAAATACATGTTATTTTAGTTTATTTATATTATTTCAGAAGGTTGTCATTTTCTGAATTATATTTACAGGAAATTGGCTTCAAATAACTAATGCAAAATGATCTAAAAATTATATTCAATCTCAGGCCTAAAGCCAGCCAGCAATGTTGGATGGGTCTTTTTCTAAATTTTAGACCTCTTAAAAATGTTATTAAATGAATTATGGCATAAACATGTAAAATATCATTCCCTAATGTGGACAATTGTGGACCAATGTGGACCGGGTCGAAGTGAGGTGGGTCGAACGACCTCCTCGACCCCGTCCCTCCTCTTTGGCTACTGGCCTGAAACTATCGCGCAGTTTTTGGCAATGCATGCATGAATAAACAACAGCATATCGCAACAGCTACTTATCTCTAAGTAAGGATATTAATAGGGTGCCATATTTGCCTAAGTCACACGCGAAAAATGACTGCAATTTACAAGAAAAACCAGCCAAAAATAAGGGTAAGTTAATACACATATTGCATCCAGCCAGAACAAAAAAGGATAATTAATATTTATGTTTCGTTATAATAATTCATGCATGATATGTTATAACAGTAATCCTATTTCAGAGGGTGCAATGCTGCTTGAGTGGCCCGAGCTGGGCATGAGTGAGGGCTGCTGGACATCAAGCGAGGGCCACTCAAACAGCATAGTGCACGAATGACAATAGTGTTATTATTATTATTATCACTTTCTGAGCTTTGTGATGTAGTGAGCCACCTGGTGACGTCATCAGCTAGGCCAGCATAGGGCAGTTATTCAATATTGGCCTGCTGCCAACTTTGATATGCTCTAGTGCCACCCTCAAAATTTAGCTATTCACCAGGTAAAAAACAGCCTTGCAAAGTGATAATAATAAAATATGAGATATATGGCACACTTCTCCGAATATACTCATTATGCAGCATACTATCCTTGTCTCTATATTACTGGTATAACAAAGTCAGCTGCTTGAGGCTAACGTAATGATGAGATGATAGGCTTTAGGTCCACACCATGTTACACATTTATCCCTTGGGTGGGGTCATTTACTTGCTTCAGTATAGACACCGCGTACAAGGCACCACCAATTATTTAACCTTGCAGCAGAGTGGATTATTTTGATACACTGAGTGTCAACAGCAAGCTGCTAAATTAATGTTTTTCCTTCCTCCCACAAAGTTTAATTATTTAGGTATCTTGTACAGATTATACAATACCATATGATATGATACACTATTGCCCTTGAGGAAGTAAAATGTTTCTAAGCAGTTGAATAATTTTCTGTCATGACTGTATAATACGTATTAGATATATCCTGAATAGGAGGGAGTTAACTAACATTTTTGTTGGTTCGGCGTAGGCGTATAAGCAACACAAATGTTAGTTAACTCCCGACTATGTGGGATATTAACTTATTTGTGTTGTTTGTTTTGTTTTCATGCCTATATTACGCATAACGGTTAAGTTTGAAAAAACAATAATAGAAAATGTCACCTGGTGGAGTAAAAATACACTTATTCATATTATACCTACTAGGAAATGAAAATAACAACAATTTCAAGGAGTGTTCATGTAAATGTGTAATTTCTAATGTCTAATGTCTCTATGTTCTGAAGCTTAGTCAGCTTATATGACAGCTGCAAGCAGATATAATGATGGGCTGATAAGGCTTGTATTCCACACCATGTTACAAATTTACCCCATGAGTGGGGTCTTTTACTTGCCTCATCATAGATACCCAGTACAAGGCACGTCCAATTTAATGTTTCAAGCGATCGACTTCCAGCTGGGATGTGAAGAGTGCCCAGGCCTTGGATCGAATCCGAGACCCGGGCCTCAGCAGAGCTGGCCAATGATGCCTTAACCATAAGCTGCTTAAAATATAATTAAAACACCTAGATAGGAATGTATGATTTTGTTTTGTATCCCGTAAAATAACTGAATCACATTAACATCTTGTAAAATCATTCCATGAATTTCATAGATGTGAAGCCCACTCTGTTTATTGCTGTTAAAGGTGCCCTAAAATGAAATTTTTAGTTTTTCTGATTTTGCCTTCATGTGAAAGTTTATATCCCAAAATGTATATATCCCAAATGCCAGTTTCCTTACTTGAGGCTAACCCATCGAAAAATTACTTTAGAGTTGAGAATTTCAATTAAGATTCGTTCCTACTGATTCAACAGTTCATTACATATGCATGACGTCACATCAGGAGACTAATTGCGCTGACCAGAGTTCAAGTGCCTGGGAATCACTGAAGCATGAAGATGCAAGGATGCTGCAAGGTATATTCCAGCTCATTGATCAAATAAAAAAATTCCATTTTAGGGCACCTTTAAGACATTACAAAATCAAAGTTTTTACTTAAATCCTGAATATATATCTCATTTATGTTGGCATTTCCTCATTTGGTATTTATTGTTAATATTTCAATAAAAAGGGGTGGATGCAGTTTGCTATACATATATATATATATATTTTTTTTTTGGCCTGTGATTTTAGAACATTCCCCAACCTATCACTAATGATGCTGTAAAGCTACTATTTAGATCGAGTGATTTTACATTAGGTAGTTAGGATATACACAATAAACCTTTAAGATTTGTATATATTTGTATTTAGACTTTATTTATTTAAATACAAGTAAATAAAACCTTAAAGGTTCATTTTGTATAAAATTATACTCAACATCTTTATGTGGCATAACATTGTTGCTGAATTTCATATGTATTCCTTAGGATCATTGCCATAGCCCACATATGACTATTTGGACATATAAATAATAATCTTAGTTGTAGATTAGTTTAGGGAATATTTGCTATTGTGTTGATAATTCTAGCGAACAGAATATTGCTTATTGTGCATGAAATCTTTCAGACAGAACAATTAAATAGCAGGAAAAGAATAGAGAATACTTTTTATACTCACTTGGCTTCATAAGAAGTCAGATATTTGTAAGCCATTATAATATCATGCGCACATGATAAAAAAGACCACTAATATAGTAACATACACCAATATATTTAATTTCATTGTCTAATCAATCAGGGTATTGGCTAAAAATATAAAATAAATGCAGTTCTTGTGTATTTAAAGAAATTTCATAATTTCTATGTTAGTATCCAGGTATATTTCCATCAAAATAAGACAATGAAAGATTTAGTGGAAAAGTAAGACTTAATACAGGACTTACTTTTTTACAAATATAAAGTGAGACTTTATCAAACTTTGGTATAACCCACGGGAACACTGTATTATTTCACACTTAACAGAACATAATGAACAAATGACGAAATTCAAGAGTTAAACAGATAGGACATCTTGGACTCTAATCAGCATTGCATAATGGGCTATGTAGGCCAAGTGGCAATTGTTTCAGTTCATCGCCTTGTCTGTCAAAAATGTTTTGCACATGTCTAATTTATTGTATATTTACAAAATAATTCGTACCACACAAGAGCTGCAATGTGTATAATTAAAACTCTGCACTGTAGTGGCCAAGTAGAAATAATATTTTCCAAATTTTGTAAAACATAGCCGAGATATTTCAGAATGGCTATCGCAAGGCTTCACTAGACCATATAGAGTGTTATTGTATAACATTTCATTAGAGTAAGTGCATTAGTGTTCGAGTTCAGCTCTAGAAACAAAAGTGTGTGTTAAAGTTCTGCTCTTGAAATGAAAGTGTAACGCCCACCCTCCTGCCTGTCAGAAGTGCCCTTAATAATTTTAATGATGCCTGTGTGCTTTGTGGGATTCGCTGAGGGTTTAGCTGCAGCGCAGCCTATGTTTTTATATAAAGACATTTGCTACCCTCACCAATACACAATAGTAGATGATGTCATCACTTGTTATTGGTATTTCCGCACAAATTCATACAAGAACTGATGACCAACCCAGTTACTCATTGTTCTGCTCAAGGGATGTATGTCAGTCTGTCCCCAGAGATTGTGAAATAGCACATAAGCATATTGCATCCTATCATTCCTATGGTGCTATATATTGCAATATCTCTCATGTTATTCACGCATGTGTATATGCAACAAGCATATTATCATGCAATCACTAGATTTTTTAAAGGCGCGTCAATGTGACATAATGCACATGCGCCAAGTGGGTATGTGTAATAACGAGTGTGTAAGTTTACAAAATTTCACTGCGATTATAAACATTTTATCTCACAATGAATACACCAGTGGTTTGAACGAGCAGTGTTATTGACAAGGTTCAGATGTAGGTTTCCTGATGCAAAATATAAAACATACTATTTACTTTAAGTAAACAGGCTGCTCCTCTCTTTTGACGATTATAAATATGTCCCTCATTTACAAGTTTTCCACACCAGAGTATTTTTGGTATGACTATTGAAATAAAAACAAATGCAGAATGGCCTTGTCTGTCAAAAATGTTTTGCACATGTCTAATTTATTGTATATTTACAAAATAATTCGTACCACACAAGAGCTGCAATGTGTATAATTAAAACTCTGCACTGTAGTGGCCAAGTAGAATTTGTTTTGCACCTAGGTAATTTATCTAAAAGTGCGGTTGCATAAATGACAACTATGCACCACTACACTATCTTTGACATATAAAGGCAAAGCCTTAAGCCCTGTTCCCACATAGCTGAGTTTCTTGTAGTCAACTCGTAGTATTATGTAACACGCCTCTCGGGCACTATACGTACTAAACTCTGCGACTACTCCTCGCACTCGGGAGATACTCGGCGAATAACTCCTGGGACTCGTAGCCAACTCCTGAGATTTGGAGCCGATAGCCGAGTATGCCGCGCTGCACGGCACACTCGGCGGATTTTCCAGGAGTTTCAAAAACTCGGTCATGACTCGCAGAGTACCAGGAGTCACTCGGCGAGTCCTCTAACTCACCGAGTTACTCCTGGTACTCGGCGAGTTACTCGGCGCTAATTTCGCTCGTATTACACTCGGTGGGATGTTCAGGAGTGCGAGGAGTTACTCGGCGAGTTGTAGGAGTAACTCACCGAGTTGTAGGAGTAACTCGCCATGTAACTCGCCGAGTTCTACCTTTAGTACATGCATCATCAGCGTAGGGGATCGTATATAATTTAAAAGGCCGCTGCTCCTCTAATATTAGTCCGATTTTCGTCAAATAAAGATTGTTTTGTAGTATAATTCATAGTGACTCCATAGGATTTTCGGATTGAAAATAGACCAAATATTAAGCGAGATATTCGTCTGAGAAGGCAGCTAGGTTGGCGGAGGCAAACAGTGGTGCTCTCGCAGACGTCCGCGCCCGGACTGTATCAATGCAGGTAAGGCTGAGCTCTACTTTAAAAGGCTGCTGCTCCCCTAATATTAGTCCGATTTAAATAAATATTGAATTATAGTCGAGTTCATACTTATTCCACACAGATTTTCAGATTGAAAATAGACCATATATTAAGCGAGATATTTGTCTGAGAAGGCAGGTAGTCTGGCGGCGGCAAGGTGCTCTGTGTATGGCCCTGACTTGAATGGTGTGGTCAATATTTTTGACCATTTTATATACATTGTTTGGATGAGCTTTATTGCAATTCATTTCTACTCATTCTGCCAACTGACATGACTGTTATGTCAATTGCTATTATCATTTTGAATGATACAAAGAATGGGTGTAGAGAATACAGCAAATTCAATACATGTGTCAATTGCCTAATTGCCTAAATTGGGGTTATATGACCTATCATTTCATGGTTTGTTCAAAGATGACACAGTAATTGCTATTAGCATTTTGAATGATACAAAGAATGGGTGTAGAGAATACAGCAAATGCTCAATACATGTGTCAATTGCCTAATTGCCTAAATTGGGGTTCTTTGACCTGTCATTTCATGGTTTGTTCAAAGATGACACAATAATATGACATTGTCTTGATTGTCATTCACAATTACAAAAATATGTAATTGCTTTCATTAATTAAAAGCAATATATTTTATTGTAATTACCAGGCAATGATTATATTTGTATAACTTTCTTATCTTTTTGTGTTAATTTGAATCTTATTGTGATATTATGATCAGTATAAATTTGTGTATTTTTTTGTAAAATTTAAATCTAATATTGATATTATCATGTTATTATTAACATGTTAGTAATATCTTAACTTTAATATACTATAGTCAAATATCTATATGTACTTCTATATGTTATAGACAGACAAAGGAATTGCTTTGTCTGTGCATTCAGATTAATTATGCAGAAGACCACAGCAGTTGCATCTGCTGGTCTTAGGTAATAGGACAATGGACCAACTGGCCAGTCTCATTACTCTTCATAATTTATATGAATGACATAGCATATGCCAGTAATCTTTTTTATCCCATACTTTATGCCGACGATACTACTCTTACTGCAACACTAAAAACTTTTACAACCAATAACAATACAACTGCTTCCAACATAAATTCAGAACTACACCAAATTTCTTTATGGCTTCAAGTCAATAAATTGTCATTAAATACAGAAAAAACTAAAGCAATATTATTTCACATGCCTCAAAAGACCGTAGAATACCCTGATCTCTACATAAATCAAGTTAAAATAAAATTTGTTAAACAATTTAATTTTCTAGGTATTATGCTGGACAGCTCTGTTAAACTCAAATCTCATGTTGATATAATATCAACAAAAATATCAAAAATAATTGGCATTATTAATAAACTAAAACATTCCCTTCCACTAGACGCCCTTTTAAATATATATAATGCTCTGATTGTCCCACACTTGAATTATGGTGTTCTTTTATTTCAAAAACATTGTAATAGGTTATTTATTTTGCAAAAAAAGGCAATCCGAGCAGTGTCATGTTCAAAATATAATGCTCACACAAGTGGAATTTTTCAATCACTAAATATTTTAAAGGTACATGACATCTGTGCACTGCATGGTTTAAAGTTCTGTTTCAAGCTGGAGAATGGGCTGTTGCCGGGCTACTTTCATCAATCAGGTATATTTACTAAAAATTCTTCTTTACATCAGTATCAAATTAGAAGGAATAATGATTATGTCATTCCCCTTATCAAACATGAATTTGCCAGGCTTGGTATCAGATTTAGAATTCCTCTTTTTTTTAATGAATTAGATAATTGCTACAAGGACAAAATATATACACACTCATTAAATGGTTTGAAGGTTTATTTCAAAAAAAGAAAGATTTCACTGTATATTAATGTATGCAATAATCAAACATGTTATATCTGTAATAATTGATAATGTTTTTCATATTGAGTTATAATCATTAATTATTAATCATTGAATTGAAGATAGCTGTTAATGTGTTTAGCAGGATGGATCCCCAAATGCTGTTCCCCTATCTCGGGTGGCACCCCTATAGCGACATTTCATGTCTTTGGGGTGTCTCCCCCCATTTACAAAATCCTTAATATGTATTGTTATGTATTTCTGCTTTTGTTTTTGGGTAAATAAACAGTATTCTGATTCTGATTCTGATTCACTGGACCAGAAGCTCCATATTGATTTTATGAGGCTTTGTCTCAAAGATCCATGACAACAGGCCCAACTCTGGCCTTTGTCTGGTGAATAATTTAAAAGCCTAGACAACCCACTAGTCTGGGTCATAAGCAGAATAAAGCTTCACTACACACTACCTTCCTGACTTGTCGTCAATTCCACATGGTGAGAATCCAGGCTCTACTCGATCAGAACAAGACAACACAACAGGACAACTGAAGCACAGCAAAGATACAGCAACTACACAGCAGCAGCAACAGCTAATAAGGTACTCAATGACTGTAAATGATTCTGAATGTTCATTTAGTAACTAGTAGCTACTCACAGTATTGACCAGAGTACAAAATTGAAGCTTGCTATGAATGTTTGATCCTCTCACAAATGAAAAGCTAATCTAACCACGGTTATTTTTATACAAATTTTACTATTTTAAATATTTACATGCAGTTATACTGAACCTTACATGACATTTGGTGCATAGATATTGTTACAAATTTCCTTGTGAATATATATATATTACTGTTAAAAACTATTGCTCCAATCAAACACACTTTTTAGCTAGATCAAAAGTCACAACTAATTTTTATAAAAGTAACTTACCTGAATCCAGAACTGTAAACAGTACATCCGCTTAAATTTTTTACACATTGCACAAATCCCTGATCTAAAACTCGGATCAGAACAACTCTGGCCTTTGTCTGGTGAATAATATAAAAGCCTAGACAACCCACTAGTCTGGGTCATAAGCAGAATAAAGCTTCACTACACACTACCTTCCTGACTTGTCTTCAATTCAACAATATTGTAATTAGTATTTGTGATTTGATCTGTGATTTTATTTGCTATCTTTAATTTACTTATACTGGTGCTCCCTGAAGCGTCCGCGCCCGGACTGTATTAGTGCAGAAAGCTGAGCGCTTCTTTAAAAAGCTACTGCTCCCTTAATATTAGTCAAATATGACTGAATTGTAGCATAGTTTATACTCATTCCACACGTCTTTTCAGATCGAAAATAGACCAAATATTAAGCGAGATATGCGTCTGAGAATGCAGGTAGGCTGGCGTCGGCCTTTCATTCAACGGGTGACTCGCCGCTGTCGTAGCTACCTTGCTTAACCCGGCGAGTCACTCCTACAACTCGGCGAGTCACCCGCCGAGTGACCCGCCGGACCCGCCGAGTAACTCGCCGAGTAACTCGGCGAGTAACCTGCCGAGTCACTTTTTTCCGCCAGAATTCGTCGCCAACTCCTCGAATTTTGGCCGTTACGTAATACTACGAGTTGACTACGACAAACTCGGCTATGTGGGAACGGGGCTTTAAGCATGTAGGTGCAGTACTGTCAGAGTTGTGCTCTGAATAAAGAAATTTCATCTTTTTCTTTATTTTTCCAAGTTTTAACATGGCTGACACATGTCAATGTGTCTATCAAAAGGCACCACCAGGCCATATAGAATTGTTGGGGTAAGTGTATAAGTGTTAGAGATCTGCTCCGAAAAATGAAAGTGCTACGCCCGCAAGACCCCTCTCACCCGCCAGCCCGCCTGCCCTCCCGCAAGCCTGCCCCGCACGTCAGACGCACATCGGTGATAACAATAACCCTCTTCGGACTTTGTTCGCTGAGGGTTAAACAGTGAATGTCATACACTGTGCTTGTGGAACAAGCCCATATCATTGCTACTGTAGTTTGACAGCTCTGGATACATGCCTCACAGTTTAGCTGAAAATATTTCGGTTTGCCAACAGCCATATAGTGACGGAGGAGCGGAACAAGCTGCTTGTCATACATTGTCCTGACTTAAATGACCTTGACAATTTTTTTTTACCTGCGTTATTAGTTCATAGGTAAACATAAAAATAATTGACCTGGGCCAAAAGTCTGATTACTGGATATTTTCCTAATGTATTTGAGATGGTTCTTAAGGCTTCAAGACTAGCTTTCATGAGGTGCTGTGTGCATGAGAAATATGACAATTCATTTGGAATTCAAATAAGAAGAATATTGAGTGAAAGTTGTGATGGCTACTTGGTTAATTCCTTTTTCTTCAAACAATGCAATTTTTCATTTGTGCACATGTTGAATCTGCTATTTTGCTGCAAATGTCTGCATAAATCAATCATCTGTTTTTTTAGTAAGCCTATTTCCGGCTAATTGCAAGTACATGTGCTTAATTGCAGTTCTAAAATTTTACCTAACTAGTTAGTTATTGTTATCTAATAGTTTTCCAAATATTATAGGGAAGTTAGTATATTAACAATGATCAAGAGCTGATATGCATGGTGTTGTATTTGTGCATTGTTCTGCCAGTAGCAATGTGGGATGGTTGCCTTTCATACGTATATGCTATCGTGAATTTTATCAATCAGTGAGTATATTTTCTTGATAGAATCTGACAATGAGATTTCTTTTAAATTTGTATTAAATTTTGTTAGTCCTGTTCACCAAAAATTTGTATTTTAATTTGTATTACCAAAAGTTCTACTACTTATAAGTCTATTAAATATTGGAAAAGCTATGAATTATTTCAGTCTTGAGGAGTTGAACTGTAATACTCCTACATGTTGTAATTAGTTCATAGCTACTTCATCATTAGACCAACTGTGCTGTTGAAAGAGAAAGTTGAAATTTTTAGAATATAGATCTGTGGCAAACAAGAGCCAGCACCAGCTCTTTTCAGAAGCGGTGTCATTTTGGTTTAATTTATCCCAATGAGTTTAACATCATTGGCAAACATGAAGTTCTCAGGGGAAACTACATTCAGCAAATTGGTGACATACAGATGATGAAAAGCAGTGGGCCTAGTACTTAGCCTTGTGGAATACCAATTGTATCTTTAAATGGAGTTGAGCCACTATCTCTGATCATCACTCTTTGAGTTCTTCTAGAAAATCATTTAGCCTAGTAGTTTCTCTTTGAATCCCTACTGGTGTAGTTTATGTATCCGTCTAAGGCGAGATACTAAATCAAATATGTTTTTGAAGACCACGAAGATGGTTTCGATGTTGTCCATGGTCCAATACTTCACTGAACAGCCATGAATTCAGCCAGACCTAAGTCGTTCTTCCCCTCTTATTACTCATTTTGCTTTTCAGACATAGTAGGTCATAACTAAATGATTCCATTAACATAATTCTCTCAGGGAAATGACAGAAATCAACTGAAGAATAAGATGTCAAACATACATTAAAATGCACTTTGCTTCAGCCAATCACAGCCGAGGGTGGAACATTTTTCAGCTATTCTGTCATAGCCACCTGGTGGAAATATATAGAACCTTCCGTGAAAATCCACTATTGACGCCTCCATCCATTTGTCTAATATCTTAAGGAGATAGAGGGCTGTCTCCCAGTATATTGAGGTTGGCTTTTTAGTCACTACCATAAATTTCATCATTTCATTTCTTATTATGGATTCCATAATTTTTCCAATGATGTGTTCAAGCACATTTGTCTGTAGTTGCTACAGAGAATCTTCTCTCTATGTATATGTATATTTCAAGTATTTTAAGTGTATATCATAGTAGGTATTTAATAATTATTTTGCAGAAAAGACTGTTGGTTTATTATGTAACTATACTAAAAGAATGCAAGTTATTTACAGCATAAGCATAGCCAGGTCATTCTACTGAAAAATTAATTTAGGTGGGACAGACTAACTTTGATATCTTTAGCATTTCCTTGACCCAAACCCATCTCAAATAACGCTCTTCATGACGTTGGCCAAGAGAACCTCATCCTAAAACGTTAAAAAAAACTCCCTGCTCCTCTGTGCACGTGCACGAGCTGCAATATTCACTAATCATGGGTCATGTGACAATTAAAGACGAGGCTGCACCTCGGCTTAAAAACTATTGTTAAACTCTTGAATATCTGTGTCATATGTGACCTTTAGCTCACAATGGTGTCATGCAAGGTCATATATCATGAAATTTCAAACTCTTGGAGATAAGTGGATTTATTCTGTGTCATAGGCCTCCCAAAGATCTGGGCACTAGGCTTCAACCTACCCAGCCTAATGTATAATCCGCCCCTGTCTATCATATCTGAGCTATAGAACACACGATAAGATGTACATATTTATCAGCTCTTGCCCAATCAGTGATCTGCATTCAGCATAGACAATGGATAATATATATTTTATTATTCTTGGAGTTTTAACTTGAAACAAGTATTTAAATTATTATTACCAAATTATGTTTGAAAAATTTTTTAATTATACGAAGGTTGCAAAACTATAGTTTAGATATGTTATTGACAAAATGTCATTTATGTGAGGCATGGAGGTTTGAAAAAAATATGAATTTTCCCCTAATTTTGAAAAATGATTTTGTATTTACGGCCATGAGACGCCCAAGGGCACCTCTGCACTATGTTAGACATATTATGGTAACGTTTTAAGCATGTAGGTGCAGTAGTGTCAGAGTTCTGCTCCGGAAATGAAAAACAAAAATTTCAATTTTTTTCCAAATTTTGTAAAACATTGCCAACATATGTCAATGTGACTATTAAAAGGCACCACTAGGCCACATAGAGTATTATGCATTAGTGTGAGAGTTATCCGAAAACAAAAGTGTTACTCCCGCCTGTCTGATGAACATTGATGATACAATAACCCTCTTCGTACTTTTTTCGTAGAGTGTTGAAAAACAACCGAACTGCAACGTTAATTCATGCAAGCGATATCTAAAAATTTGAATGCTTTGTTTTTTGACATTGCTGAAATCACAACTCATAAATCCGAAAATTATAAGCTTTATTAAAAAATCTCTCTACAAAACATTGCAATCAAGAAGGTGTTAATGATTATTATGCTACAAATAATTAATTAAACAATTGATTAAATAATTGATTAAAAAACATTCTAATGCATTGTACATGCATTAAATAATACTTTAACAGGCTCTTAAAAAACAATAAAATAGTCAGCATTTTTCATTTCATGCTTAACAAATCAGTTAAGAAACATCTAACATAAATATATACCTTGTTATCCTCCTTATATACACAATTTTCGGAAAGCCTCATTACACTGTTATATCATGTATAAATATTACATCCCATTATGCATGTTGCTTTTTATGAATATGTATTACAATTGTGCTAGTGTTGTTCACTTACTGAAGATGGTACGCTAAAACACTGAGTAGAGTAATTGTTAGCTAACTTGAGTATATTTTTGTTGGTAGTTGTTTCGAAGATCTTCCAACTATATTGACCGGCAGTAAAGAACTGAACTTTTTACACTTTTGACCACACTAGAAGCTGAACTCAAATGCTGCGAATGCCATAGTAATTGTGTGTAATTCTCTATGGTACACAATACGAAGTGGAGATCTCCTTTTCGTCAAGCTGGCTACTGCGCTAGGGTTTGTCAATTTTCTAAAATTCCAAAAAATTAAAATGAGGGGTGTTAAAACCATGCCTTTTGATAAGAAAACTCATAAACTACTTTTGTTTCCTCAATCCTAGTAGGTTTTGCTTGGTAAATACTCACCTGAAGGCAACAGTGCTTATAAACGTGCATCTTTCATAACTTATACAATATAATAATTTTAAAAAATGCACCCAAATGATGTTTTAATGATTATTTTCATTAAACTTATATTTAATCATTTAAGACAACCCACATTGTTATTTAATCAGTAAAATTTTAATCATTTTATTATTTTACAATTTATTTTACTGTACAGGCCAACAATTCTTGTTGAAAATGTCTATTCTATCCTTAAAAGAGCCAGATCTTTTTTACACATTATAGTGATATTATGAAGTAAATAATCTAATAGTAAATAAATGTGAAAACTATACAGTGAATTTTTTTAATGGTAAAAATATAATAACTATTGAGCATATAAGAAAGAGATGGTACTACTCTTTATTTAAAAGTTTGCTGGAGAGATGGAGTGGGAGATATTTCATAAATTCAATCAAGCTAGGAAATACAGAGATGTTTTTGATCATGTCCGGTTGTGAAGTTATTCTGTAAGATCGTCACAAAAGTCTCAAATCTGCACTGTTGAGAAGGAAAACCTTGGACTTGAGGAGTGTACATTCGGTTATGCTCATCTGTTGGACATTTTGATGATGGGACCAAAGAAGCGAACTCGATACTCAACTTTTACCCATCTTGGCAACTTTTTCGGTACTGGAAGACAACTACTCCCATCTGAACTCCCTACCCTGCGTGATGTGTTGAGATATGGTCTTCTTTTGAGAGAACTGAGTGAAAATGATACCAGGAACTACCCTGCAGCTAGTCTGGCAAAGGATATTTATCCAGCTGTTATTGAGAATTGGAGTAGAGCAAATGATTTGTTCAAACCTCCTGTCATAAATTCCAGAATTACTATCTTGAACAAAATTCAACAGAATTGGGAAACTGCCAAAGACATATCTCTTGGAAGAGGCAATATTGAAGTCAAGGAGAATTTCATTGTAAAGTTAGACAAGCTGTTTGACATTTTAAACTGCAAATGTGAGATCGTTATGTGTGCTAACTATGGCTGTCCCTCTGATTGCACAAAAGAAGCCCACACCAGTAGCATGTGTCCAAAGGAAAAGAAGATACCAGTAAAAGATCTTGCTTTCATTAAAGGACAGAGAGACAAAACAGGTTCCATTGGACCTCATCAGATGGGTCTTCCTGATCTCCCTGAACACAACATGCAGGTCCGACACCAAGAGAGACAGAAGAGAGAGAGTAGAGGAGCAGAGGTACCAGAACAACTAGGCACAACAGCATCAGTGGATCTAGGAGAGTTTTCAACACACAAGGATGATGTGGTTCTGGATGAGCCCACGTTTGAGATGCCAAGCTGCTCCACCAATGAGTCCACCAACAAAAAACAAGAGTATAATACTCTAGAAATACCTAACGTAGCACTGCAAAGTGTAAGGTATGGTGTAGGGCTTCGACCAACAGCTGCCATTGCTACTGCTGCATTGATGGATGCAGGGCTTATAACTAAAGAGGACCGGACACTTGTGGTGGATCACAACAAGGTCAAGAGGGCACAAGAAAAGGTAATGAAGACAATGAATGAAAAATTTGAGGAGCTCTGTCGGGAAGAGAATATAGACTGCATATTTTTTGATGGTCGACAGGATTTGACCAAAGTGATGTTAAAAGCAGAAGAATCAGATCGCCAGTTCCCAGGTTTGATCAAGGAGGAGCATTACGCTGTTTGCAGTGAGCCTGGTGGGAGATACCTTTTTCACTTCACTCCTGAGAAAGCTACCAAGAACAGAAAGCACGCAGAAATCATTGCAGACAACCTCACAGAATTCATGAGAGAGGGACATTGACAAGACTCTTATGGCAATTGGTGGTGACTCCACAGCTGTGAATACTGGCTGGAGTGGTGGTGCCATGCATTGGGTAGAGGAAAAGCTTGGCCGAAAGCTAAACTGGTTGGTTTGTGCCCTTCATACAAATGAATTGCCCCTGAGATACCTGATCATAGCTCTAGATGGGAAAACCCTTTCCAACAACAAATGGTCTGGGGTCATTGGAAAGATACTGGACTGTGCTACCGAGTTGCCAATTAATTATTCATTTGCCAAGATAAACATAGGAGAACCTGTTATCCACCTGCTTGATGATGTTTTACATGATCTCTCCACTGATCAAGCTTATGGCTACAAGATTATCCAGGCAATTAGGACTGGTCATCTACCAAAGAACTTGGCTCTTCTTGAAATCGGTCCTGTCAATCATGCAAGGTGGCTCACAACAGCAAACAGACTATGCCGCATATGGGTTTCAGAGCATGGACTCAAGGGAAAACACTTCAAGAACCTCAGAATGATAGTGGAGTACATTGTTGGCGTATATTATCCATGCTGGTTTAACATCAAGGTCAAGCACGGCTGGATTGAGGGACCTCGTCACATCTTGTATCAACTGCAGCAGGTGAGATACCAGCAAGAGACAGTTGTACAGATTGTGATGCCTGTAATTCAACGATCAGCTTGGTACACCTTCAGTGAGGCCATAATCCAGTCACTTGTCTGCTCTGACGACGATAAAGAGAGGCAACAAGGTGTAGAGAAAATTATTGCATTGAGAGGAGAGGGCGATGAAAACACCCAGCTGGGTGACAGCTCTGTCAGGGTCAGGTAGGCTCATTTGGATTATGTCCGATATTAATCAGCATGTTAATTCTGTCAATATTTTCACATCATATGTGATAAATAATTGTCTTATTACAGGAGGACTCCTTGCATCAATCAAGCAGCCAGGTCACTGGTTGAGCTCATAAACTGGGAAAATGATGTGTATGAGCCCCCACTGACTTGTGGCCTGACTACTGCTGAAGTGAAGAAGTTTACAACTTCACTATAAAGGTACCTGCATGGCCATGCCATGCTCAGGGTATAGAGAGATGTGTCAAGCAAGTCACAGAAGCAGCTGGAAAGGTATTTTCACGTGGGAAACGAGATGGCTTCATCTGAGTCCAAGAGGCAAGTCGCCGACTCATGAACAGAAATAAGTCAAAGCAAGACCTGATGAAACTCCTTCAATAAGGGATCTTTCAAGTTGATTTGGGATATTTTGTAAACTTTTTGAAATAAAATTACATTTTTGAGAAGATTCTGTGTCAGCTAGTATAGTATTGAAATGCATGTAATTCATCAGTTGACAACATGATTTCCGTAAACACAAAAGTGAACATTTACCAAGCTAAACCCAACTAAATTCAAAAAATTTAAGATGTTCTGAGCTTCTTATACTCAGTAACATATTTTTAGCACACCTCCTTGAAGGAAATTTGCAAATTTAATTTTGACCCCTAAAATTGACACACCCTACTACTGCGCCCTAGCCATGATTTCCTTAATTTGATACAGCCCCATACAAACTGCAAAAAGAACCAAAAAATATCGGATGTAATGAAGAAAAAACATACGCTGCGCTGTAGCTAAACCCGCAGCGAATCCCACATAGCACACAGGCATCATTAAAATTTTTAAGTGTTTGTCCGACAGGCAGAAGGGCTGGCTTTACACTTTCATTCCCAGAGCAGAACTCTAACACTCACTTTTGTTTCTAGAGCTGAATTCTTAACACTAATGCACATTTTATACAGTAACGCTCTATATGGCCTAGTGGTGCCTTGTGATAGTTAGAGTTAAGAGTTCTGCTCCGGAAATGAAAGTTTTAAGCCCGCCTGCCCATCCTCCCGCCCGCCCACCCGTCTGCCCATTGGATGGACATTGAACTTTGTTCGCTGAGGGTTAAAAATCTAAAAACAGGGAGCAAAAGATGTGAATTAAAAAACACGCACCAAAGGTATAATTGTGATTATTATGCACACTACAGTGAGTATCACAGTCCCGCTGCCTACATCTGTTGCAGGTTCATTAACTTCAGTGATTGTGTCAGGTGAGATTTCTGGACTTGACAAAGATGGTGTTGTGGCTGGAGGGGTCAGTGTTGAAAAGTCATCACAACCTAACAAAAACGAAAACAAAAATATACATGATAATCTATTATTATTTATCATATTTCATTAATGAATGAATTTGGTCGATACTATAGCCTCTGAAACCTTCAAATAAAATATATGTAAATCTTAAGTCCATTGATAACCGAGACTGGTGGTCATATTTTGTCTCAACCATCTCAGAATCACAATGTCAAATGGTCAAAGACTACCTGTTAGCCAAATATTTTGAAATTCCCAGGGTTTGTTAAGTTTTGCACACTTAAGGCCCTATCTCACATAGCCGAGTGACATTGCCGAGTGATGCCGAGTACTTAAAAAATCGGGCAGTCGGGAATACGCGGCTTTGCACACCGAGCGCACGCCGAGCGCACGCCGAGCGCACGCCGAGCGCACGCCGAAGGCACGCCGAGCGCACGCCGAGCGCACGCCGAGCGCTCTGGAAAAGCTTGGCAATACTCTGTAACACTCGTGGACTGATCGTAAAGTTTTAAACATGTTTAAAACTTTCTAGTATTGTCGCCCTGCAAATTTGCTCTGAAATTGCTCGGGATTTACACGGGGTCAACTCGCCGTGCACTCGGCGAGTTAACCCCGTGTCAATGCAGACTGGATTAGACTGGATTTACACGCCGAGTGCACGGCGTGTAAACCAGAGTGATCCGCTTGACACTGGTACAACACCCAATCGCTTGGCGTGTTGTCCCAGTGTGGTCGTGTGCTCGGCGTATAAAAGGCTGTGCCCCGCGGCTATTGATTACATTCGTCTGATTGCCGCAATACGACGCACAACTCGATCACTGAACATTCAACTAATCACTGAAGATTGAAGTATGGGGCCGAAGAAAATGAAAACTACTGTTTCCCAGCTTCCTACACCAGCCAGCAAGTCACCCAGCAAGTCACCCAGCAAATCAGCCAGCAAGTCAGCCAGCAATTCAGCCAACAAATCAGCCAACAAGTCAGCCAGCAAGGCAGCCAACAAGTCAGCCAGCAAGTCAGCCAGGTCAAGATCTGTTTCGCCAGCCATGTCAGTGTCATCAGGCAGATCCGTGTCACCAGTCAGATCCGTATCACCAGTCAGATCCGTGTCACCAGTCAGATCCGTGTCACCAGTCAGATCCGTGTCAAGTGGAGGAAGATTTAGCAGAGTTGTTTCGGTCTAACCCTGTGTTGTACGACCGTACTGAGGGTGACTGGAAGAATACCCAATACAAGAACAGATTTTATGAGGAGAAAGGGGCTTCCTTAAAACCACCTGTCACTGGTGCTGATGTGAAACACTGGTTGGAGACGATGCGAACCCAGTTTGGGAAGCTGGTGAAAGTGGGACCCTCTGGATCTGGGACGATGTTGCTGACATTCGCAGAATACCGACCAGACAAGGCAGAAGCACCTTGACTGAACACCTTGCAGCTAGAGACAGGAAGAAGGATGCTGATTACCCTCTAAGCTCAACTCCTGTGGACAGTGGACCAGAGCTTGAAGATTCCATCATCATCCCAGATGCTACAGCCCCCCCCATTTTCTGCTCCTTCAAAGGGTGGTCCATTCAAGAGGAAGAAGAGGCAAACTTGTGAATCTACCAAAGAAGAAGAAGTCCTGCACATAGTGAAGAAGATGGCTGATGTGACCTCCTCTGTCCACGAACACTATGCTCACAACCTTGACCCTGCCTCAGCAGCCAAGCGTACCTTCTGCGATTCATTATACCATGAGAGTCTCACCCTCCCTGAAGATCTCTGGATGGACTTCCAGACCCAGGCCTTCACTCCTATAATGCAAGCGAAACAGCAGGCCAGACTGAGGACGATGACTGCTCAACAATATCACCAAGTCCCTCAGCAGCAGCAGCAGCAGCACTATCATCAGCTCCCTCAGCATTTTTATCCACAGCAGCCGCAGCCAATCTACCAGCCGACCTTGCAGCACCTGACTCCATCCAAGGTACCTCCAGGGCCATGGTCGACTATGCCACCTCTGCATGGGCAACCAGTTGCAGGGATTTCCCAGCAAGACCAAGGCAATACCAGTGTGGGACTTAGCACAACCTTCCTAGCCAGCCTTGCTGCAATGCCAAGCACGTCTCCTGAAAAACAGTGATATTGTTGACCATCAGGCCTTTTTCAAGGCCACCAAAACTCCCTGCCTTTTTCAAGGCCACCAAACCCTCCCAAGAAAGCATACCATGAACACATTTGTGGCTGACTAATAAAAAAAAAAGTGCCCTTCCCATCTTTTTCTATCACACTGTGTCCCTTCTTAACTCAAGTCTTTTTTGCATTAAATTAATAATTTATATCCCGCAACAACCCCTTTTCAAGGCCACCAAAACTCCCGGCCACAAGAACTCCTGGCCTTTTTCAAGGCCACCAAATCCTCCCAAGAGAGCATAACATGAACATATTTGTGGCTGATTAGTAAATAGATAGATAGATGGATAGATGAATAGATAGATGGATAAATAGACATGTAGACATATAGATAGATAGATAGACATATAGATAGATAGATAGATAAAATTTAGGCAAGGGGAAAACTTCGGAAAGACAAATTATTGTGTATCAATCATATTTTTGTTGTAATGCTCCCACAAACGTCCGCGCCCGCGCTATATAATCAGCGAGTGCACGCAATTCTGCCGATGTGACTTGCTCATATGTTTCATTTAATAACTCCATCACTATTTATCCGATTTTAAAAATTAAAACATATTCTGAAAGCTACGATCTTTCACCTAATTTATACAATAGGTGGCATTAATTGTTTAGACAAATTGTGGACGCTGCGCTATTTTTGATTGAATCGTTGGTTGACTGTCTGATTTTGAAATGGTGACGTCATCACCATGGCAACGTCATGACCATGGCAATGTCATCATGGCAAAATTTCAGAGTGAGGTAGTAGAACAGATAGACAAACAAAAGATCTTATAAATCAATGCTGCAATAGTTTTTGCATTAAAAAAATTTAAATTGAATTAAAATAGAGGGCTTATTTGCGGGATATAAATTATTAATTTAGTGCAAAAAAGACTTCTAATTTAGAAGGGCCACAGTGTGATAGAAAAAGATGGGAATGGCACTTTCTTTTTTGTTACTAGTCAGCCACAAAATGTGTTCATGGTATGCTCTCTTGGGAGGATTTGGTGGCCTTGAAAAAGGCCGGAAGTTTTGGTGGCCTTGAAAAAGGCTGGGTTTTTTTTTTGCTGCCTTCTCACTTCAAGTCTTGTCTTCTTGCCATGGGACACTTCCTGATGAATTGAAGTAATTAACCAAGTACTGTCTGTGTTCCTTGGCTATCCTGGTGGAAAAGTTTCCTCTCGCTGGTGCCCCAATGTCATGCATGTTGCCAATCTCCCTCCAGCTCCCAGGGACAACATCATGTGTGTCAGGTGCCTCCTGATCCATCACTCGAGTGTCATTTGGTGAAGGGTATCTCTTCCTGATCAAGTTGTGGAGGCAACAGCAAGCCAGTACAATTGAAGTCACTTTGTCTGGTGTTTGTGGCATGGCGGTCAGGAGACATCTGAATCTGTTGGCCAAAAGACCAAATGCATTCTCTACAACTCTTCTTCCTCGGGACAATCTGTAATTGTAGATACGTGGTGGCCTTGTGAGACCCCTCTGTGGGATGGGCTTCATCAACCAGGTCCTGAGGGGGAAAGTTGCATCTCCCACAATGAAGTACGGCATGTCTCTGTCACCATTTGGTAGAGCTTCAGGAGAAGGTATCCCAAGACTTCCATCTTCCAAGGCTTTTCTCAAGTCAGTTCTGGCAAACACACCTCCATCAGAGCCTGCACCATTGGAGCCCATGTCCACGTAGAGAAATTGATAGTTAGCATCCACTAGAGCCATCAGGACAATGGAGAAGAAGCCCTTGTAGTTGTAGTACTCAGAACCTGAATTTGGAGGACACTTGATAGCCACATGTTTCCCATCTAATGCTCCAACACAATGAGGCAAGTTCCACCGTGAGGCAAAGAGGTCGGCAACTTCCTTCCAATCTTCTGGAGTAATGGGACAGGAGAGAAGTTCATCACTGTAAACTTGGATGATGGCCTCACAAACTTCAGGGACAAAATTACAAATGGTATTTCCAGCCACTCTGAAGCCATACTGCAGTGACATGTAGCTGTTCCCTGTTGCTATGTACCTCAAGGTGATGGCAAGACCAGGTTCTAAAGCTTTCCTCCAGAAAGTATCTTCCTTTTCTATGAGGGGGTCCAACTTTTTCAAGCAACTCACTGAACAAGGCTGGATCAACTCTCATGAAGTTCTTGAAGGATGCCACATCTTCATTCTCCAATTCCTTCATTAACTTCTCATACTGGCCATACATTGGTCTTCTCAAGGGCCAAGGTCTTGTCCAATAACTTTTCTTCTTTGCCTTTCTTTCCTTCTTCTTCAACATTTTGTGAAGCAGCAATGCCACTGCTAAATTGGTATTTACCATAGTAAATAGCATAAAGTCCTTCTCCCTCTCCATGGTCAATGTATTCACTCCTGTGAAGACTACTGCCGAATGTGCTCAGAATACACATTCAGGCCTTTATATAGGATTTATAAACCCCCCTCCCCCAATTAAGCGGTCGACGAGTGAGTGATTGGTCGGCGAGTGCTCAGCGAGTGCTCAGCGTGTAACAAGAGTTTATTGGCAAGACACTCGGGACCATAGAGGAGTACTTGCTCGGCGAGTGGTTGGGGTGTATTTGCAGAGTACTCGTGTTCACTCTCCTTCAATCCATTTCACACGGCCACAACACTGGGTCTACACTTGATTGCTCGGCGTGTAGTCGGCGTGTAATCGGCGAGCAATCGGCGAGCAATCGGCAATAATTCGTTTTCTAGGCATAAAATGACCAAGAGTAACCAGGAGTGAAGCCGATTGACTTGCTTGCCAGCAATCGGCATCACTCTGCATCGTCACTCGGCTATGTGAGATAGTGGCTTTATCCTTCTTCAGCGTTAGTTGAATTAGCTTGAGTGTATACTCTGATGTGATGCCGTTTCTCTAAGATTCCCATGCATCATACAATACCTTTGATAGTTATCATTCAGACTGAAGTTAAACCAATTTACCCCATATGGGGGTGGGGGGGGGGGACTAATTACTCTGCAGGGTCATTGAATGTGGTACAACATGATGGCAGGGCCCTAAGAGTACATACACTAAATTTGACCTTGACCTCATTTACCATCAGGATAATATACCATAATAATATTTTCAAACCGCTTCCCAATACCTTCATTTTGATATGATTTTCAAAACTCGTTTTTTTTAATTTTATATAAACTTTCTTTATTCAATGTGGATTATAAAACTCTACTATACATTGGTACATTGATATTAAGGAAGATATGATTATTTTAATCCCAAGAGTTCAAGGTCATCTATGACCTTGACCCTTGACTCCAGGTCATTCAAGTTATAACTTAAGTTCATATGCCTAAGCACTATTTGTGATCAAATATGGTCCAATTTGGATCATCTAAACCAATGTTATAAAATGTTAGTTTTTCAAGTAAATAGCCAAGTTTTCAAAGCCCCATATCTCAGCAACTTGGCACACAATCACCACCAATAAACCGGCTGTAATAGATTGGCCATAACACAGTATGTATCTCTATGCTTATATCGTTTCCGCAACTTCCGAATCTTCATTTAGAATAATAGTTGATATTTGACCCTGTGCTATTTCACCCATTTACCCTCATTGGAAGCATCAATTTGATTTGCCAAATTTGAAGATCTTAAGAATATGTACAAACATATTTGAAGCACAAATCTCTCAGTCAAATTAGTTACTGAGTTAAGCTTTTTTGAAATTTCAGAAAGTTGACTCTAAGGTGACCTGTGACCTTGAGACATTTGGGTCAAAAGTCTCTCATATTAGGCACATTATTTGTCGATACCCCAAGCTACAGACAAAGGATAATTGAGATAACTCACCCAATACTTTAAACTGAACAGTTGATGATGTATCTGTCAAAGGCAACTTTGCTGAATACAATCCTGTGTCATTGCAGCTGATGGTCTCTACCATCAAAGTAAAATTCAAGTATGATGTAGGATAACCCTGAACATTCAGAGGGTGGTATGTCCCCTTTGTAACATTATATTTTTTTGGTTGATCAGTTGGATATTCTTCTCGGCCACTCTGGTACTTGTATATCACCCTTCCATTGAAGTTAATCTGTATGTCGGAGTGAAGGTCAAACTTTACTAGCCACAAAAATGACGTTTCACCACCTACGGTACCAGTTTCATAGGTTGGTGAACGAATGAACGATTCTCCACTAACTGCACCCAATCCTGAAACAAAAAATCCACATTAAACAATTATTACAGCCAAATTCATACAGTTGGAAACTAATCTCATATGCTTGGCAGCTCAACTCCAGATGAATGTGAATCCAGGACTCTCATTGGCTGAGGGATTGCTTTAACCAATGGGAGTCCTGGAATCACATGACATCATCTGGCGTTTAGCTTCCAACACCAAGAGCCTGGTTTCCAATTTACAATTTTCATTGTACCAAAGATGTTTTCTTTCCAACATAGGCCAATACATAGTTAATCCATTTGTACATGTCATTACAAATAAATACCTGTATTGCAGACATTAACAAAACATAAATAAATAAGGAATCTAATTCATTTGTAGTTTAGAATAATTGAGTCTTTAGACTTGACATAGAATAGGAGTTTAACAAACCAGATAACCCCCCAGATAGCATGCCAAATCGAAATTGTATCTGGGTAGACGGCACTTGTCTGACTTACCAAACACAAAACAGACGAAACTCAGATTCACCATTTTTAGTTTTGAATAGCTCTGCATCTGAAGAAAAAAACAAGAAAAAAAACTTTAGAGTGTCGCTCGATTCACAACTTTGACAAGTGATCTTATTAAAAGAGCAGCATTTAGTACAGTTCATACTGATTCCGTACGTGTTTTCGGATAAAAAATAGACCAAATATTAAGGGAGATAGAGGCCAGAGAAGACAGGTCAGCAAGCGGCGAAAAATATATATCCTTAAGCCCCCCTCTCACATACCCGGTTTTGCCGTTGTAAAGCCGTAGTATGACGTAACGGTTATGCAACAGCTTTTTTCGCCGGGTTGGCGACCAATTCTGGCGGCAAAAAGGGTTCTATGGGTGACTCGGTGGGTTCTATGGGTGATATAAGTCCGATTCTCGTCAAATAAGCACTGAATTGTAGTATAGTTCATACTGATTCCATACGTGTTGTCGGATCGAAAATAGACCAAATATTAGGCGAGATATTCGATATTATATAATAAGCATATAAATCTATCTGTCTCTCTAAACTATCTATCTACATATCTACATATCTACATATCTACATATCTACACATCTACATATCTACATATCTACATATCCATCTATCTATCTACATATCTATCTATCTATCTATCTATCTACATATCTACATATCTAACTATCTAACTATCTAACTATCTAACTATCTACATTAAAGAACAGCGATTAATGTTTTTTACAAGAATATTCTTGTTTTTGCCTAGTATACTCCATTAATTTTCCTCACCTTATCTATTATATACATTTAATTTGACAAAAATCGGACTATATACAGTTCATTATGACCGTTATACTAAATGACAATTGACACTCAGATATGTGTGATGTTCAAAGTGGCTTCTTTTTAATTGTGAATTGAATAGGACATGACATTAAGCCTGTAATCCAGGTTAATTGCAATTGACTAATGACAATTAACCTTAGTGAAGGACTTCTTTACATTTGGCTAAGTGAATTGAATTACTTATGTTATGATAGCTCATGTCTTACAATGTTATCATTGTTTTATTTTCATTTTTTATTGATTGTTTTATATACTTTAAAAGGCTGCTGCTCCCCTAATATTAGTCCGATTTTCGTCAAATAAAGACTGAATTGTTCAGGGAAATGTGTAAAATTTATATAATAGTTAAGGGGGAAAATTAATGGAGTATACTAGGCACAAAAAAGAATATTCTTGTTAATAAAGTTAGTAATACCTCATAGAGTATAGATATGTAGATATGTAGATAGACAGATAGTTATAAGATCTTCACCTAATAATACGTTACTATCAATAATTCATTGAATCATAATCAATAAAAAATGAAAATAAAACAATGATAGAAACTATCTATAGATAGATATACTCAAGTTAGAGTAATCATTTTAGATATTTATTTCATTTTATATAAATTATTAATATTTCGTTCTTGTTGTTGTTTCTGAAAATAATCCAACTGGAATTAAAATTTATATTGCATATGTTCCATCCATGATCAAAACAAATTATAGACAATCTCCCTCTTTAATATGCATAATAAACAGGAATCAGTTGCAATTCAGAATTTCAATTAATGCTTGTGATCAATGATGAAAAAGCATGATTTACCCCATTCTTTGTAACATTCAAAATGCTAATAGCAATTGACATAACGGTCACGGCAGATTGCTATTACATATATAGGTTAATTGACTTTTACAAAACCCAAGAAAAAGTCCTTCCCATTGGCCAGCTGGCAGAATGAGTAGAAATGAATTGCAATAAAGCTCATCCAAACATTGTATATATGATGGTCAAAACTATTTGATTGTACACTTTAAAAATGCCAAAAGAGAAAAGCATCAGTCCAGCACCCTTTGTAAATCTTGCATCATGGCAGTATATAATAGATAAGGTGAGGAAAATTAATAAGGTATACTGGGCAAAAATGTAGATATTTAGTTTAGAGAGACAGATAGATTTATTTGCTTATTATATAATATAGTATATCTCGCTTAATATTTGGTCTATTTTCGATCCGAATACATGTATGGCTTTAGTATGCAGTTTAAGGAAATATGTATGAAATCTTTGGTCAATTTTTAGCCGCTCAAAATCAGTGAACGTAAAAACATCCTTTGTATCGGGCGGGCTTTTTAGAACATGGAGCGGAAAGTTAAACAAACACTTGTATTCCTAGAACATCCAGATTAAAAAAAAATCATACACTAATGGTCGAGTTTTTTTGACAATATACCAAAATTTAGGTATTAAAAACTCTATTTAGAAAGTTGCCTAATGCCTTTAGCACTTCTGGATTCTTACATGACAATAGGGCTTGGAATTGTTGAGATTTTTCTAGGTCATGAAAATTAGGTATACTATCTGTTGCTATATTAAGTAATTCTAGCCTTGGTATTTCATTTTTATTACATGTCAGTAAGCAGTGAGATTCATCTTCTATTTCACCACTGTCCCCATATTCACATATTCTCTCATGCAAAGGAATTTTTGGGGATTCATGTCTACCAGTTTCAATTTTAAGATTGTGGGAGCTAACTCTGAATCTTGCTATATTACTGTATGTTTTTTTGGGCAGATTTAATAGTAGGTATGGCTCAATGCAGTAGCTGGTTTTAAATGTTTTATAGGTCCTAAGTTTAGGTTGGGCGTTTGTGTCATTTATTTCATGAAGAATTCTATCCTTTTCATTGTCATAAAGTACTAGTTTTATCTTATTTGTCAGTACGCTGGGTTCTAGAGCTTGCCAATTAATTATTGAGATCTAATAATTATATGATTGTTCAAATGTCTGTGGTTTTGTCATAATTAGTGATATATAGTTTCATCAATGAGGAAATTTAGTTAATTAATCTGAGCGGATAGACTCTATGCACTTTGCTGCATTTGCACATCAGCATGGAGTCAGGATGGTTGCCCTTTCTTTGGAATATTATATTTTGCATTTTACTAATCAGTGAGTATATATTTTCTGACTTAAAACCTGAGAATACTATTTTTTTGGGTAACTTCCAATTTTTGTTGTACCCTTGAAAAAGAACAACATTTTTACTAATCATGAATGTTGGAAAATTTGGATTGATTTCCTTCTTCAAGAACAACATAGACGTCTACAGGCCTCAGTAGTTTTCCAAGCGAGTTTAACTGCCGACTGAAAAACCTTGACCAATACAGTGAAATACTATATATGCTTTTATTGACACAGTAATATCATACGATGTCATGATACATTTTACAACTACTGTAAAGTCCTTATTGGTATCAATTGACAATTGCATGTTGCATAACACCGTTTGGGCAAAAGAAAGTAAAAAGCCTGAGGTTTCCAAGACAACTGACACTAAAACGCTAAATTACGTCGATAAATGATGAAAGCAAAAGACGCCTATTATTCACTTCTATTAAGACCTGTGTAGTTTTCTTACATTCAAAGAATATAGCAATCAGGTGATCGAGCAAAGAATCCCATGGAATTCAGATTCAGGTTACTGTAGGGCCAGCAGATTTGTGACGTTTCCAGCTCAGAATGAGGCTGAATGGCTTATTGTCACTCTGTGGACACAAAACATCCCGACAAAACTTTAGACAAAAATCAAGGAAGTTAGATATCACAACACAAAGCGTATATTGTGTTGTTCGATCACAACAGAAATCATTTTATCTACCTTACTTCTTATGTTAGAGCCTCCTTAGTTCGGAAGTTCTACACGCAAATGGACAAAAGACAAAAAAGTGACAAAATCTCTTATGCATGGCATAATAGCATAGACTATACATAGACTATATTTTACCATTATCCTTCATTATCTTAAGCAACATTTTTCTATGAGGTTTTAGGTTTTAAGAAAATTTATGTTAAATGTTGGGCGTTGGCCGACATCTGAATAAAGAAAAGGCGCCAAAAGCTATCTCATGTGTACGGCTTCGTCAATTCTGTGGTTTTTTGCTAAACAATTTTACAAAGCCCCATACTAACAGAACATTACATAATCTAACTTTTCCAAAAAAAATACTTGGTACTATGGCAATTATATTGTACATAATTTAATCTCAAATTTGGGTGGCAGAGAAGGAACAATTTATAGTGTAATTAAATTTCCTGATTTTTGCATGAAATAAATGGACATGGTACTGAATAAGGAAAACAAGAAAAACGTAATTGAATACACACAATCAAAGCTCTTTTTGCGTAGAATTCAATTGTGGAAAACCCTTTTCGATATCTTCAAAGGCAAAAAACATGAATTCAGGACGAGATTTGAGCAATCAGAAGCATATATTTTCATAAATAATGCGTTTATAAGATATGATTCTCAATAGAATGTAAAAAAAAAAAAATTTTATAACTTCTGTGAAAATTTGAAATGTTAACATATAGTAGTTTGTTCGTGTCAGGCTGTTTTATATTTTTATATGAAAAGTCAATGGGAATTCTGGATGGCTGGAGCAAAAAGTCACAAAATGAGGAAACAGTATATTATAATAACAAGTTAGAGGGGGCACTCACACATTTTTGTAAGCCTGGGTGATAATAGGCATTATTTGCAGTATTATAATAAAACCCAACCACAGTGGTGGATCAGCTCAATGAAACACATGAGTTAGCTGTCTGACTGAGGAACTCTATGAGGAATACAGCCAAATGTGGGATATTAATGTAAAACACTGGCACTGAGCATGAAAAACAGTCATAATGATATTCCCTTATAATTCTATAAAATAAATTATTTGACTTTCATTAGTGTAGATTATATGAACAAATCCTATCATTGTTTTGATATGAAATTGTCACTGTGGGCTTTCCATATTGTGAAACACAACCCTGCACAAGCTTACATTGGTTCAATTGCACTGTCCCCTCTAGGTTTCTCGTCAAACTTGCATGTTTGAAGCATCAAATAAGAATTTAATTCATCTATTTTACAGCAGAGGCTTTTTTTTACCAGGGAGAAGTCATTTGTTACACCAAAAATCATGCATAAAAACAAGGTGACATTAATAGGACACTAAATAGATAAATTAAATTATTGATACCTCTATTAAATAGCCTAATAGACGTTTGACATCCGAAATACACCTGCTCTAGGTTTAGACATACCTCTTTTCTATTGTCTCGCACTCAGGTGCGGTTTCTTTCAAATTTAATGGATTTCTGCAGCATTTTCGAATTCACGTTTTATTGATAATCCATCATAGCCAGCTCCACCTAGTTCTGCCAAAACTCACTAGAGGGCTACGAAAAAACTTTGTCAAAAATGTCAAATTCCAAGAATTCCTACGCAAGTCGTTTCGACCCCACATCGCATCTCATGCAATGTAGGTAGATTCTGGCTACCAGGAACCAGTAATATATGCAAGACTTTCATTGATAGCTAGCTCTATTAAACAAAAACCATAATAGGGCACCATACGTTAGGATGCTACAATAACCTACATGAGAGGTTTACAATAAGACGTTACAAAACATTTTAAACTGTATTATTTGTTTTCAGGGACTCAGGCCACCGGCCACAAACTGACCACATGCAGTACAATATCAATCAAATGTGATCAACGAGACCATCAAATAGTCATTCGTATGGCCAACACTACTTCACAGCAGCTTTTCAATTCGTTGCTGAAATGCAATGGCCACAATGAGTGCCTCAAACCAAACATCAACAATGCATGTGTTGAGGTGTCCTTTTGGTGCAGAATGGGTAAATGGCACTATCTTTTTATTATCTTGAGCATATAAGACAATGAAAAATAGCCCAAATTGTGCTGAGAGTTATTTCAGGTAAACCATTTTTGGCAATGTCTAGAATAGCAATTGCGTATTGAACATATATACTTGGTATTGCAATCATCCAACCTAAGAGAATTAGCATGATGAGTCCAGAAATCACAGCATAATACAATGAAATGTGCCTTTAAAATACCATCAATAAATTCTATAGTGAATTTAACAGTATAAATACTAATCTTACTAATAACGAGCAATGCTCTCTTTAAAAAAGAGACCTGTACCAGACTTGTGTGAAAGCATATAATAACAGTCAATAATATTTTCTGCAGGAAAAGTTCTACTGTTAAGATGACATACATGACCTGTAAACATAGATATATACAACAAAAAGAATAACAAAGAACCTTACCCTGCACCCTAGTTCCCCCAGCCCTAACAGCAGACCAATGCTTTAAATACAAAAACTTTTCTAGAACTAGAAAGCTGCTTGCTCGGAGTGTATGTTGGTCATGTGTGGAATATTAACCTACAATTGTTCCGTACCATGTGCATATCCTGGTCAGTTTTAATTTGTGAAAAAGGAAAAAATTCCAGATACCAGCTCAATTATGTTGAAAACATTAATTTATGCATTATGCATTTTTGATAGGGTAAGCAAGAACATTTTGCCAAAATGTGCTAAAATTATGGTTGATTGATTGATTTACAGATCATTTCCTTGACAGCTTCCATCGTTCATTGATTGAGTGTTTAATGATGATTGCTAGATTCATTAACTACTTTCACTTCTGTCAGCTTTTGCTGTCCCAATTGCTTTTTTTCTTTAAGTATATATATCACTGATACATTCATTTTACACATTTAGTGGTAGAAATGATTAGTGATGAATAAATTAAAGCTCTCATAATACTAATCCTTTTAGATCTGCATTCAATTCTAATGTTTTCTAATTATATGTTGTGCTAATATGTATACCTTTCAGACTTCCCCATACTGCATATTAAGAAGTCGTCAGATGTTGAAATTACAGAAAACGTGTCTTTGGTGGGCTTAATGAGTGAAAACTACTTGTGGGGAGAATATCAGACGGAAGATGTTCACTGCAACATCTCAATTGCAAGTGAAAAAACTAAGGAAATTTTCTTTTTCATTCATGAACTTTCATTATTTTTGGATTCTTCCGGTATGTGCCTGACGATCCAAGGCTCCGAACTGACTCAAAATTTGTGTGCAGGTTCCCAAATATATGATAAAGGTTATGGACCTTATAACATGAAACAAGGACTGCAATTCAGCATTAAGAAGGTGGACATTACTGATACAGACCATAATTTTAGATTCTGGATTGATTTAAAAGGTACGTCTATTTCCTTTATTTCATACACATGAATATACACAGTTGTACAGTTGGGGTAATATATTTATGGTCAACTCTATGGTTACTTGGCGTCCTTGCCATTTATATCATGTGTATACTTTTTTGGAAATCATGTACGCATATGGCTTATGGCAAAATATAATTATCTACCTCTCTCTCTTATACATTTTGCTGTGCCAACAATTTTGTGGTAAATTTCCAATCAACAATATTTTAATAAGGAGGACATCATTTGAGTTATCTAAGTACAATGCAATTTACTGCAGTGAAAAAGCTTACGGTATTCTTCTACACATATTCAGCCAAATTTTCCAGCTTTTTCCCTCATTTTTTTTATGATACAATTGGTATCTATGTCGAAGATTTGAACAGAATGCTGATGGTCACTATTTTACAAGTCTATGTTCAATTATGCCACAAATATTCCATTGGATATTAATCATGATCTCTTCCAGCCAAAAACGGAAAACTGATAGCCTGGGCGCAATTAGGTCTTGAAAAAAGACAATAATATAAATAAAAGTCATAGTATGTTTACATTAAAATGTATTAGACGACTTAGAATGGCTAAAACTAGGCAAAATGATATATTCAAGGGAAACTGAGTGCCCGGAGTTACAAAAAAGTGATTATTATCATCACCCATCACCGTCAATCTTGGGGCAGTGACACCATTTAAATCAAAAAAAATATTGATAAAAATAAGAATTTGGTTACAAATGTGTGGAAAAAATACCTAAGGTTTTTCATGGCAGTAAAATGTTTTATTGGACAAACCAGTAGCCACAGAGGTTAGTGTATGTACTTTTATGAACCACCAGTTTTAGACTTAATGAAAGAAAATGTTACAAAATGTGGTGTGAAAGTGGTTTTGCCTCAAATTTACATTTGATTGATATAATTCAAATGATGTCCTCCATATTAAAACCATTGTTGATTGGTAATTTATCACAGAATTGTTGTCACAATAAAATGTTTGTATAATACTCAGCTGTATGTAAACATATGACACCAACTGTACGTCATTTTGTATGGTGAAAATATGAAGATGTGGTACTCATTCAAACCCCCATATCAATGACAGTATGATCCCTACATAAATGAAATTTTGCCTAGCATATCTTATTTGTAGTACTTTCATTATAATGGAAAATCTGGATAAAGTGCTACATATTGTGTTGCTTCCAACATTCCCCAGTTAAATGCCTTGGGAGGAGAAAATGAGTTGACATGCCAATAATTATATTGAACAGTCACCACCCATTGCAGAAAAATTGTAAATATATATTATGATACAATTTAAGGTGATCAAATAGTAATAAATGGACATTTGGTCACAATTCATGTATCAGAAACGTCCCCATCTGCTGGACATAATACTCAACTACTCATCTCTGCCAATAATTTACACTCTTATTTTTTTGTTTAACATAGATTCTGCAGATCAAATTGTAACATTTCACCTAAAATGTCACTCAGAAGCAGGTATGTCATTATAAAAGATTTTCTATCAATCGACATCTCTGGCGGATCTAGCAGCGGGGGTGTGCATTCCCCATCCTCATAGCAGCCTTAATTACTATAAGTTTATCAAATGACTGACAGGAACCTATTTCTTCATGCTTTTGTCCATCCCTGCCTGGTAGAGGCTTGCAGCCCCCCCCCTCCCTATAGTGGCAGAGTTGGATCCGCCAGTGATTGATCGACATTCAGTTTTGGCATGACAAGGTTGTCCTTCGTGTTGTAAAAACATAGTGAAGATGAAAAGGTCAAATGTGTATTTAACAAACATTATGCTCCACCAAGATACTTTTCCTATTGTTTCGAGAAGGGTATAACAAACAAAAAAGTCAGTTAACTCCCTCCTGAGTGCAAACTGTACTTTTCTTGCATAATAAAGACAGTAAAAAAAATAAAGTACAAAATAATGTGTGGTAATAGGATCTAGTTCTGAGTTGATAACTGAGGTATTAAACAAACAGCTTTAAAAGCTTTAGGTATAAATTTATAAATAGATTATCCAAGGTCAAGTTGCAGCCTTTACTAGTTCATTCATGTTTAATTGTACTTCCATTGCAGCTTCTGTCCTAGCACCTAAACCAGGTAAGAGTTTTCAGCAGCTCATGCAGTCATGACATTTGTCTGTTGTAATGCTTACCCTGTTCCCACCTTGCTGATTTGCTCACCGAACTGCCGCCATTCCGCGATAATTCGTCAGACAATGTTAACTTTTATAGCTAATTGCCACGGTTCTTCACAGTTCTTGGAGGAAGACCACAACAACTTTTGGTCTATGGAATGAAATGGATCCTAGGATGTTGTGGGTGGGTTTGTAATAGTCTGTAGGAATCCGTAGGTATGTCAAATAGCTCGTAGAATATCGTCATTGGTTGTAGGATTTTGTACGAGTTCGTAAGATTTCTGTAAAATTAAATAGGCACTTTGTAGTGAGATCGTTTATGATCCTGGCAGTTCCCCATACCTCTTGGGTAGCAAATGTAGATATTGTGTAGGTTATCATTTAACATGCACGGCTTTATAATCACATGACAGCAAACTGACAGGGAACTTATCTCACTCTAAATTCGAGATAGTTCAGGTAGGAACAGGGCTTTAGCTACATGGACTGAATTGCTAAATTGTTTGTGGAACTATCATGAATTATGATTTAGGCAAAGTTCCTGACAGTTCGCCAAGATCATGTAATAATAGACCTATGCACAACTATTAATACCCTTCAAAATTTCAAGCTAGTTGTTTATGAGTTGCAGTGAACTGTTATGACAATCTATGATCTCTCTACAATGAGCCTACAGATGCCTACGACATGCCTATGAATTTGTAAGAAATTGTATGAACTTCTGTGACCAATTATGAACTTCTAGGAACTAAGTATTACGAACCCACCTACGATGTCTCACGACCTGTTTCAGCTTGTAAAGGGCTGCGATGATTTTTGAACACTTCCAATATTTGTCATAGCCTTACAGGAACAGTGGAGAACAGTGGCGAACAGTGGCGATTAGAAACAAATTTTTACCATTAGATTCAGAGTTTTACGATGTCTTACAAACACATTGCCGAACTCGTAGTTCATGGAAATTCAGAAAGGTGGGAATGGGGTTTGAGACCTTTCTAACAAAAATGCCAGCCTCTCATTGGAATAGCATTGCATAGGAAGTAGTACTTGTATGACCCATATGTAAATGGAAATACAAAATAACATAGAACATGCCCTGGAAACCTGTCTTTATAACTAATTTTTGATGGTGCTATGTATAAGCCCAGTCAAGTTCATTAGACATTGAATATTGGAGATTTGTTGAATATTCAACGAACAGTAAAGTTCATTTTATATTGGAGTTTTGTCGAATATTCAACAAACAGTGAAGTTCATTGAATATTCAGTGATTGCATATTTGCCAGGGGGGCAAGGAAGAAAGGGCTGGTGCATGGGAGAGAGGGTAACTGCGGAACCCGATGGCCTACCATTCAGTCCCCTGCCCCCTTCACCGAATAACAAAAGAATATCTAATGGTTGAAAATTTCCAGGGGGGTAAGGATGAAAGGGTTGGTTCCTGGGATTGGTAGGCCATTGCGTGACTCTCTCCCCCAGACACCGACCCCTTCTCCCTTGCCCCCCTGGTGAATCTTCAACCATTAGATATTCATTTGATATTTGGTCAAGGGGGCAGGGGGATGATTTCTAGGCCATTGCTAGGCCATCGGGGGGCCGCGGTGACCCTCTCCCCCAGGCACCGGCCCCTTCTCCCTTGCCCCCCTGGCGAATATTCAATCATTGAATATTCAATGAACTTCACTGTTCTGAAATATTTAATGAATCCCTGGGGAATCTTCAACCATTAGATATTTACATGATATTCGGTCAAGGGGGGCAGATGGATATTTGGTAGACCATTGGGGGGACACAGTGACCCTCTTCCCCAGGCACCGATCCCTTGTCCCCCCTGGCGAATCTTCAGCCATTAGATATTCATTTGATATTTGGTAAAGGGGGGCAGGGGACTGAGTGGTAGGCCATCGGGGGCCGCAGTTACCCTCTCTCCCAGGCACCAACCCCTTCTCCCGTGCCCCCCTGGCTAATATTCAATCATTGAATATTCAATGAACTTTACTGTTCTGAAAAATTTAATGAATCTCCAATATCCAATATCTGTGAACTTGACTGCAATGGCAAAGTTTGGAGGGATATTTTTAGCACAACTGTAGGAGGTTTAGGTATTATTCCCTTTGCTGTTAAGTGTAATTCAGGGTACAAATGTCTAATTTTCTATTTTACTCTTCTAGTAAATGCAATAATTATGGCAGTACTTGGTACGTTTCTTTTGCTGACCATGGTGACAGTCATTGTCGTCACAATTTTTGTCTGTAGGTGAGTTTCAAAAATTTGAAATTGTTTAACCCTGCAGTGAATTACAACTATGTAATCAATCTTTATTTCGATAAATAATGAAAGAGAGATGTTAAACATTTGTATTATTAAACTGCAGAAAGAAAAGTGGCGCCAGAAGTTGGATAGAAGGTGCCAATAATGATTATACGTATATTGAAGTGAAACACATTAATACAAGTGGAGATTCAAGGTAAATATAAGTTTCTGATAACACATATTATACTTTTTTTTCCCGGTGTCTCATTGCGACTAGTCCAACAGCTTCACTTGATTCATGTTAAAACCATGCAAGATAATTAAAGAATATTGTGTGTACATTTACACGTATTAGTTGTATCAATTGATTGATGATCAGTTTTAAAAGCAATTGATGAAGTGTGTATGTTGATCTTAATAATTTGTAAGATAGTTAGATGGCTGTCCAAGCAAAATTTATTCAGGCCAACAGAATAATATCTGAATATGTGGCAAGAGGGGGGGGGGGGGGCAGCCTGGCCAGTCAAAATCGGCTTGGAATGTGCCATCTCTTGATTTAGCAATTTGAGCGGGAGGGAGGGTGGGGGTGATTATACAGGTAAAGTGCACACATTGATCAATATATATATATATGAAATTGAATAATATCCCCTCAGCCAAAAAAATGATAATTTGCAGTATAGCTATTTTCTGTCTGAGATGACTGGACATAGCTTCTCTATTAATGCGTTTCGCGTCCTTAATTTGACAAAGAAAAATATTAACCTTCCTGTATAAATCACCAACCATGAAATAAGATATAAACCATACTGCATTTAAAAAACAGTCCAACTATTGGCATTAAATTATTTCATTTGTATTAATTGTTTAAATACTTTTGTTTGAACTAGCCAAGTTCTGTGACCACGGCTGTAAATCTACATCTTGTATAAAGGTTAACGGAAGTTAAAGTAGTCTGAAGAATGCCTTATTTTACCATTTTAGATCAGATTTTAGATTGAATTTAAGATGTTAGAATATGTTTTTGATTTCAAGATGGAGTGTTCTTGTTTCCTGATAGATACTGTACAACGAGCAACGGCTAAATTAATTCTGCACAGAAAAAAAGATATCCATGATCCAATAGAATATATATGTTCAATGTCTATATTTAGAGAAAATCTGCAGTTTTGCTGCAATGAACTTGGATTATCCAACATGGAAGATATTCATGAAAGGAATAAAACCTCAATAAAACTCTTATGTACTGAAAAGTGCAAGATGGCCCTAAGACATGATGCTAAAGTTATTTATGAACTGAGTGATGTCAGAGACAATTTGTCAGAAACTGTACTTGAACCAACAGAGGTTCCCCAAATGATATTTGAACTTTCCATTAATAGAATTTCATTTTTCTCGACATATAATTTCATGTGTACTTTTATATATGTACGAAAAAATAATATATATATATATATATATCTTATACCTCATGCATTACAAAATGTGTTCTGATCCGCAGTTACAGTTCAAATTTCAATGAAAATTAATGAGTGTCAAATCTTTTTAGAATTGAAAATACATCACGAGCATGCGTATAGCTCAGGAAATACGTAATTTCCAATGCAAAAAAAGTCATAGAATAAAATTTCAGAAATTATGGCTAGTGGACTTTTTAAATTTTGATGGAGAGATGTATAGGGGAGCTTATGCCAGACAATTTCCTTAAATTCAGTAGTATATTATATTGAAATTAGGCAAAACAATAACGGATATATAGCATACAATAGAATTATTATGCAAAGCCTTATCTATATATAGATAAATGATTACATATATAGTCAACTTTTTTTCCAATGATACATTTTTTCAAGAGGCTATATTATATTGCATCTAGATTTAGACTTGACAACCAAAAGCAGGCACAATTTATTGTTTTCTAAAAAGATGCCAATTTCTGTCTTTTCATACAGAGCGCTATTGCTATGGGACACTTCTGGGTTTATTTTCCCTGGAGTACGACAGAATAAATCAATAAAATAATGATTGGATTTCTTCCTGATATTCTAATATATAGATATACAGCCATGGCTAAAAGTTTTCGGACACTTTATAATTACTTGATCTTGGTCTGGATTTTTAAGTTATTGCATTTTATTTTCCAAAAACAAAACAAAAAAAAAACACTAATTACATCATTATACATAACCAAGAGTACATCAAGGAAGCTGGACACTTGCACTAGTCAGGAGCACAATGTTGGATGAGTTACAAAAGTCAGAATTTGCTGATTCAATATAGTATTTATTAAATTGGGGAGGGGGGCATTTGTCTATAGTGTGGCAGAAATTAATGAAAAGCATCCGTAGATGCACTGTTGTTTTATTTGGTCAACTACACAGTAGCTTAAGCCCAGGTCACACATAGCCGGTTTGGCCGTAGTGAACCCGTAGTATTACATAACGGTTATGCAACAGTGTTTTTCGCCGGGTTGGCGACGGATTCTGGCAGCAAAAAGGGGCGGGGTATCGCCCGAAGTGTGACTCGCTGGGTTCTACGGTTGACTCGACGGGTTCTATGGGTGACTCGCCGGGTTACGGCCACTTAGTGGACGAATTCCATGAGAGACTCGACGGCTTCCAGGGGTGACTCGACGGGTTCTACGAGTAACTCGACAACTTCTACGAGCAACTCGACGGCTTCTACGGGTAACTCGACGGTTTCTACGAGTAACTCTAATTTTAAAATATAACGACGGGATAGTCGGCGGCTACCCGTACAACACATCGAGTCTCTCCTGGAATTTGACGTTTTTCCCTTACATTTACCAAAATATATAAATAGGGGCTGCATCTCTTGCTCTTGATCATTCTGTCTCCAGCTGCAGAAGAGGAAGAACCATGTACATGCATCAACCAGAACGAAATAGATCCTTGCTACTAGTAGCTGCTCAGGTCAATTATACATTTCATTTACAACTTGCTTGTGTGATGGCAGCACTAGCTGAGGAGGAGGAGAGAAAGAGAAGAAAGAAAACTGGCAGCCATGAGGAGGAGGAGGAGGAGGAGGAGGAGGAGGAGGTTTGGGTGAAGCCCTGGCTGTTGAGAAGACCTCAGGTGGGATATTAGGAGCGTCTACTGAATGAACTGCTGCACAAGGATACCCCAAGTTATACCAACTTTATGAGAATGGAGCCATGTTCCAAGAGGTCCTTGGCAAAATTGGTCATAGGATTAGCAAACAAAACACCTTCTGGAGGGAAGCTTTGGAGCCAGGACTCAGACTTGCCATCACCCTCCGCTATTTGGCAACAAGAGACAGCTACAGGTCCCTCATGTATGGCTTTAGAGTGGCCCACAACACCATCAGCAGCATAATTCGAAATGTCTGTGAAGCCATAATTGCAGAGTATTCCGATGATGTCCTGGTCTGCCCCACAACTCCAGAAGAGTGGAGACAAGTCGCTGAACTATTCTTTTCGAGATGGAACTTTCCTCATTGTATTGGAGCCATTGATGGAAAGCATGTGGCCATCAGATGTCCTCCCAAAGGTGGTTCTGTGAACTACAACTACAAGGGATACCATTCCATTGTACTCATGGCTCTTGTGGATGCTGACTACAAGTTCCTCAATGTAGACTGTGGAACTAACAGAGCTGGATCGGACGGAGTTTTTAGCACGACACTCCTGAGGCAAGCACTTGAAGAAGGGACCCTTGGGATACATCCACCGGAACCAATTCTTCCTGGTGACAGACCTCTTCCCTACTTCATTGTCGGAGTTGATGCCTTTCCTTTGAGAACCTGGCTGATGAAGCCATTGCCCCTCAGAAACATGACCAAGGAGCATAGCATATACAATTACCGACTCTCCGGACAAGAAGAATTGTGGAAAATGCATTTGGGATCCTAGCAGCAAGGTTCCTACCATGTCACAGAGAACCAAGACAGTGGAATCCATAGTCATTGCATGCTGCTGGTTCCACAATCTGATGAGAATAAGGTATCCAACTGCCCAGAACACCAGGGTGGACATGGAAGATCCAATCACACATGTAATCACCCCAGGAAGTTGGAAGGGAAGGTGGAGAAATCGATGAAATGCCAGCACCCACTAGAGGCCATTCTATGACTGATGTAGCCAAGAATCAACAGCAGTACTTGGTCGACTATGTTAATTCAGAGGAAGGAAGTGTGCCACGGCACGATGACATGGTATAAAGATACCACAAAACAACCCCAGCCTTTTTCAAGGTCACCAAATCCTCCCAAAAGAGCAGACCATGTACACTTCTTGTGTAAAAAAAAAATAGTTCCTGTCTGACCCACCGAAAATAAACACCATCCCAGCTAAAAAAAAGAGAAAAAACTACGGCAGTTCTGAAAAAAAAGGGCCCTTTTGAACAAGAAACAACTACGGCAGTTCTGAACCAAAAAAATAAAAAAAAACCGCACTTCTGAACAAGAAAAAACTACGGCAGTTCAGAACCAAAAAAAAATCTCTTTTTTGCTGAAACATGAAACATGAAAACTTTATTAAATGTGATATTAAGAAATTTACTTGATGTAACAGAAATATTTTTTGGAGTAATAATATACTTTTTAAAGTTCTTGGACAAAGATTAGCACAAATATGTGGGAGGATTTGGTGGCCTTGAAAAAGGCCGGGGTTGTTTTGGGTGGCCTTGAAAAAGCCGGGGTTGTTCTGTAGTTTCTACAAGTTCAGAACTGACTCATATTCAGCGGTGTTGAGGCACTGCCTGGCATCTCGGATATCATGGAGGTCCAGAAGGAGGCAGTGAGGAAGGTCCAGCTACTGATGCGGGTGGTCTTTTCTGGACTTAGGATTGACTGGCTGTAGTGGAGCTGGTGATGAGGCCCAGGAGGAGGAGGAGCGAAGTACTTGGGCTGGTGCTGCTGGGGTGCTGCTGGTGCTGCTGCTACTGCTGGGGTTGCTGCTGCTGCCACTGGAGTTTTGCTCGCTGGATGTTGCCTTTCAGTTGCAAAAACGTTGGCAGCAGTTGGGATCCAGCGTCATGCACTCGGCAACAATAAAGTCACCGAGCACCGGGATTCTTCTTTCTTTGAGATCTTTTGGAGGAGGAGCAACCATTCGCTGCATGGTTGCCTGCAGGACTCCACATGACGATTTTGCTAAATCAAAAAGTTGATCCATACCACTATGCTGCTCAGGTACCTTTCTTTTTTTCTTGTAGGGGCCGCCCTTGGATTGCTCGGCAGGAGGGGCATCCATGGAAATATCATGGGGCCCAGATTCCTCCGCTGCAGTGGAGCTGTCTTCCAGTTAGCGGAGTGTTTTTTTAGTCTTGGTAATCTGCTTTGCAAGAACATTGCTGCCCTAGCGACTCAGAATTCTGGTAATATGGTCCACCAGGAAACCCAAAATTAGAACATATCCATTGTGCTTTTTCAGTAGGATTTCTCTTAGCAGTACCAGATGGTCCCTGCTTCACCAGTTTTCCTGCACTGGTCCTCATGATTCCAGCCAGGTCTTCAGTTGGAAACCGTTGCAGGGGACACTCAATTTGGCAGCCATTTCATTCATTCTTCCTGCCTGAATCTTTGTACTCTTTTAATGTCTGGTCATAAAATATGGGATTGTCCTGGTACCAGTACGCCACATCCTGTTTATCACTGGCTGGCAGGAACAGCTATTCCTGCTTCCTCCGAGCAGCAGTTGCGGGCACATTTCCAGCAGGGGAAGGATCAGGAGAAGGTGCAGGAACACGAGAAGAAGCAGCAGCACGAGCAGGAGCACGAACACGCACAGGAGCACCAGCAGCAGTGGACTCATCAGTGCTGCCAGCATCTGATGAGGTCTTCCTCGCAATTCTCGAGCGTTTCTTTGCAGGCGACTTCGCAGGTGCACACCGCTTAGCAAGATGCTGAATGATCTCCTTGCCACTGATCAATCTTATTATACTGCCTGGATAGCGTACCCCCATTGTGATGACATAATAAACCCAGTTTGCAATGTATCACTAGCTCTAGAGCAAGCATATTGGATCAACAGCCGGCGACACTGGGCAAACTCAACGGGTTACTTATGGAAGCCATCGAGTCACCCGTACTACCCGTCGACTTATCCCTAGAACCCCTGAACAAGCCGGCAGGTTTACTACGGGTAAAATTAGGCACGGATAACTCGCCGGGTTCTACAGGTGACTCGATGGGTTCTACAGGTAACCTGCCGGCTTCCACGGGTAATCCGCCAACTTTTTGGACACCCGGGAGTTTGCCACGGGTGAGCCTTGCATGGCTCACCCGGTTACCGGGCCTGAGTTTCCCGGCTTGGCCACGAGTCCCAGGAGTGACTCGACGGTTATCGCCGGGTATCCACGGGTAGCTGACGGGTTGGAACCGGGAAGCGCGTTACGTCACCGTTATGTAATATTACGGGTTCACTACGGGAAAACCGGCTATGTGTGACAGGGGCTTTACAGTCGACTCATCCAGCAGAAAACACTGTCTCAATGCACACACTTTCTTGCATAGAAAAACATAAATTCAAACTTTTCCAGAGAACTGCCACACTTGCCAGCACCTAGGGTACAAGAAATTGCTGTCAGCCATTCAATTTCCAGAATAAACAATGGAGAAGAGTCTTCCATGAGCACAGATACAGGTTCAGATTGTTCTGTACTTGTCCATCACAGGTAAGATTATGTTTCGTATGAATTTCTAGCCAGTGAGAGGCCTTCTCCTGGGCACAGTGTTACCTTCTTTTAAAATATTGTGTTATGTGTTGTTCAATTCAAAATCGCCAGACGGCGCCTGTGGTTATGGTAAGCATATATTTTCTACAGTAATGTCAGGTTCTACGAACCCACAAAGTACCAAGTAACCTGTCTTAAAATCAAAAGGTTACTCAAAATCTTTGCAATTTCAGAGAGAGACAGCCTGACCAGAATGACATTGCGCAAATTGGCGTACAGGAACAAATTACACCAGAGAATGTGTCACAGGAGACCTTTGACAAGTAAATATATAAATTTAACACATGTGATAAACCTAAGTATGATCATTCATCATATATAGAGATGTCATCTATACATATCATTTGAACCATAATATGGTAGTTGTACAGCAAATTCACTATGTGAGTTAAATTAGTAAGTTCAAGTCAAGTTCAACTCTTTGGAGGCAGGCCCTGGCCCTTGATGTCCATAAGAGACGCTACAATATATTGAACAGTTGATTCCCATTATTTGTTAATCTGAAATCAGTGAGGTCCACTGATATTTGGGGTATGTTGAACCTCCAACAGAAAGTACAGAGTAGAGACCTGCGCGGGGCAGGCGGGCATTAAATGTGCATGCGCGGGGCGAGCGTGGGCTTGTCAGTAAAGCTGCAGTCTTTGCAGTGAGCGGGCGCAGGCAGAGTCTTGCGGGTTTGCACTGCAAAATGCCTGCAGTAGATTCAATCCCTTCTGGCATAGCACATTAATGAAGCAGTCAATTGTTTAATATGGAGTTATTCAGTAACTGGTATAATAAATATCAATGATAAGGTTTAACCAGCTTTATACCCAAAGTAGTCCCTTTTCTATTGTTCTTTGCCGGTATATAACTGTCCAGTTCGGTATGTTATCTCCCGGCTTTGGAGCAGTAATATCATTCATGAACAACTGCTAACATAGGGATTAGCAAAAAAACACAAACACAAACAACGTGCTCCAATGCAGAATTATTCCCTTAAGGTCTGCTTAGTTTTAAAAGCACAACAAAGAGTAAATCCTCTTTAGGATTGTTTGCCTTAGCATTTGTTATTTCTTGTTTGCTGTTGTTGTTGCATAGTTTCAACCATATCACAATCTTTGCAAAATCAAATCATCCATGAAAATAGTCCCACAATTACAGCTAAATTATGGCATTATAAATTGCGAAAAAGCCACTATTGAATGCGCATTGGGGTATCTCTTGTGTTTGTTTTTTCATTAAGGGCATCTTTGGACAATGAAAACGATGACACCAACAACAATGAATGTCTTGGACCACAAAATTCTCTGGAATCTGAACAAGATTCTGAAGTCAACCAACAAATAATCACCCAGGCTCAGATTTCTGCTGAAAACTGTGAGTCAGATGAAAATGGTGAAGAAAATGCTACTGAAAATGAATACGAACCCCTGAGCGGTGAGCGAACAGTCGATGATGATGCAAATTTAAATTGTGCGGCAGAAAAGGTATACGTTTCTTTGGACAACAAGTAGAGGTATTTATCTTTCTTAAATAAATTACTATTCTAATTCATCAAATTTTAGTTCTTTCTGATTTTCTGCTAACTTGCTCAATGTTCCATTATTAGCAAATGCCATTACATCGTGCAAAAAAATGTGTGGTAATGTATTTATAAAAATGTCGGTGCCTGATTTGTCACCATCGTTATCTAAACGTGATGTAGGCCTATGTTTCTCACTTTCTTCCACAGATTTCCAGGAAATTAATGTCTGGAATTTTGTCACTATTTTCAGGCATGCATGAGGACATGGATAGGACGAGTGCATATGGATTACCAAATTATCAAGTGAACATGGATATTATTAGTCAATTGCACAAATCAGATGAACATGAACCTGATATTAACGGATTTACCAATGAACACGAAGAAGCGGAGTCAATTCAAGTTTGAGACGAAAAGAGAACCAAATTTTACAGCTGACATTCAGGCAGGTGAAATTGAGCATTTTGAAATAATGAAACACTGTTACCCAACCTAACAGCTACAGTTAGACAGTTGATTAAAGCATTACCAATTACCACCTTTACTACAAAGATATGAAAAGTGTTTGCAAATGGTGGTTTGGTTGATTTTCTATATGAGCATGCGAAACCATAAGGATTAATTTGACATTGATGTAACATTTCAAATTGTCATATAGAAAAATGATATCAAATTGAATGTGATGCAGGGATCTGATGTTTATTTGGCTGTCTCTGAGAAAACCAGAGCATGAATCATAGTTGTCTATATATTTATGAAACTGGACTGCTTCATATGTTGGGTTCATTTGAGACGGTATACAATTTTGTTTTAAAGGAAATACAGTGCGATTTGTTTTTTTAGTTTATTTGCTCAAATGCTACTTGTGAGCTTTTTATACTTGATCCAATGGGGAAAATACCTCACCCAGAAGGGCTATATTCTAAGCTCATATTTATAAAAATTCTTCTAGCAGAGATCAAATGTGATCAAAATAAAATTTGTGACTAATCCAGGATGAACACATCTCCAATACAGCTGACTGGCAGTGAGTGATATTGATAAATTTGTCTACTGTTCTATTGGCTTAATGCCATTGAGTTTAATAATACTTAGACTGTATAGTGTGTGTACTAAAAGGCTGTCTCACTGTCACATATGAGAACTACATATGACGACGGATGAAACTTTTTTTTACTCTTGCTCTTCCTGTCCATACATGATTCACTCGCCAAGCGTTGTACGTATACTCGCACTAATTCATAAAGCACTCCTGGTTGCACTTGACCATTCACGAGCATACGTGGATAAGGCAAAAACTTTAAAACATGTTTAAAATTTTGTCGGACGATATACGTGTTTATATTAGTTACGTAACTTGCTTGGGAATCACTCGGCGAGTGTTCTAAGTATGTTCTACAGCGATACGTAGCCATATGTAGCCATATGTAGCCATACGTAGCCATACGTAGCCATACGTAGCCATAGGTAGCCATACGTAGCCATATGTAGCCATATGTATCATCCTTCAATCTTGCAAATTTAAGACAATGATGCATTCTTTAAGCTGTGGTCCGCAAAGTCTGCATGGTCCGCATTTTACACCCATGCAAATCTTGGTACAAGGTTCCAAGAGGCTCATATCACTCACCTTTGTGGAGTTTTACAGGGATCCCCGGGTGTCCACTAGGTTGACCCAGCCTGCACTCTCCAGGGAGCAACTAGTTTTTCAAAAGCAAGGATGTGCGGTAGCCCACTGCACCATAAGACCCAAAAGGATACCTAAAATGCAAAGAGGAGGTGAGGAGACCCAGTGGGATAAGATACTGAGGACCTATGATGACCCACTAGTGCTTTTCCCCCAGGAGACTATGCAGAGACAAAGAGACTATAATGTGATTATGTGACTGAATGGAGACTGGGACTACAGAGCTATCAAATCAGGAATAATCCAGCATTAAAAAATTTATATAATGTCTTCTGGTGGGACTTGAGCTAGGGAAGTCTTGATCTGAAGCTGAGCACACTACCACTAGACCACAGAAGTAAACATGTGTACAAGAATAGTTGTATGGCTTAGATCACTAGAAGGCACTGCCTACCTATCAAAACTCAAGTGGCACTGGTTGAGACTGAAGCTGGACTATCATGAGAACAAAGTGCGACTGAGTGACAATATTAATGTTGGTCTCAATGAATGTGAAGGTTTCAAAATGTTACAGTATTGGGTGTCACTATCAGTACTTGAACCTGGAATGTGAGAATCAGAAGTTTACCACATTACCACTAGAACATGGAGACAGATGTAGATGTTAGCAGTGAATTCTTAACATTACTGCCAAAACCTTACATAAGCTGGCACTGTGCACTCAACATTGCCATTTACAATAAGACATTTGAATATGCTGTTATTTAATGTTTCTTGAATGAACTGGTTCATCCCACTAAACCACAGAGACTGCTGTTTATGAACCGTGTGGAAGGACCATATCGCTTTCTAGTATGCCAGTTTCTATAAAGTACCAGACGGTATCAGTCAAAAGAATTATTATATTACATATAAAATGCAAATAAATAACAAAATAACATTGCACATCAAAAAATACTGTTACATAGGTTCTCAAAGGTGCACTCAAAGGAGATATGCCACATATGCATTTCAGTGGATATGATTCTTGCTGATTCAATTAAATTATCTTATTATGGTACCTGGGACAAGAATTAACCATTGGGAGGATGTATGACCTGTACAAAACATGGGCAGAACAGAAGAACTACCGAATAGTCAGTCAAGATCACTACTACCGTATTTTTGGAACACAGCGCAATCTGGGATTTAGTTCTCCAGCGACCGACATTTGTAAATCTTGTGAAGAGCTTACAATACAGATTAACAATGCACAAAACGACACTGAAGCTTAACTTGAATAGCAGTACAGGAATTACAAAGAAAGTGCGAAGAAAGGCTTCCCAATGCTAGCAAATTTTTCCTTGCAAGCGAAAGAGCAGTCTACAATGAAGGTAATTGCTTTTGATCTTCAACAAGCCCTGCCCACCCCAAAACTGAATGTTGGGCCAGCATTTTATAAAAGGAAGCTGTGGACGTATAGTCTCGGCATCCATGACTGTGGAACAGAGAGAGCTTCCATGTACATTTGGTCTGAAGATGTGGCCGGACGTGGATCTGACGAAATAGGATCTTGTATATTTCATGCTTTATTTGGTGTAACAAGTAACACAGAACAGCAAATTTTATATGCAGTTTCTGATAATTGTGGAGGCCAGAATAAGAGCTGAAAGATAATACTCTTATGGCAAAGCATGATCAAAAGTGGCCGATTCAAGGAAGTGTATCACATTTTTCTCGTATCTGGACACACAAAGCTCCCCTGCGACAGGGATTTTGGCGTGATTGAGAAGCATGTTTGACGACACATACAAGTTGTCTATGAGCCCGATCAATGGGTAGACATAATCCGCCAGAAAAAAACAGCCATTCTATGTTATCAAAATGGATCAAACCATGTTCTGTTCATTGAATGATGTCAAAGTGAAGAGTGTCATTAAAACTGATGGAGGTGAACCATTCCGCTTCAAAGATGTACGAATCTTTCACTTCAGCCACAACTAGCCTGATAAAATGAAAATCAAATACAGTTTTGATGAGAACAATAAAGAGAAAACCATAGACCTTACTCGAAAATCAACCAGACAGTCTGAGTCTGGAATGAATAAAAAGTATGATGGCCCACGTGCAAACTCCCGGGCGTCCAAAATGTCCGAAAAGTCGGCGGATTACCCTTGGAAGCCGGCGGGTTACCCGTGGAAGCCTGCATGTTACCCGTGCCTAATTTTACCCATAGTAAATCCAGCGGTTTACTAGGAGTAAGCCAACGGGTAGTAGGAGTAACTCGACGGCTTCCAGGAGTAACCCGCTGAGTTGTAGGAGTAACTCGCCGACTGCTACCAGCGTCAGCGTAGGCAGGGAGGGGGGGGGGGTTGTATATACTTTAAAAGGCTGCTGCTACCCTAATGTTAGTCCGATTTTCGTCAAAGTAAGACTGAATTGTAGTATAGTTCATACTGATTCCATACATGTTTTCGGATCGAAAACAGACCAAATATTAAGCGAAATATTCGTCAGAGAAGGCAGGTAGGTGGCTAACACTGGTGCTCCCTCATCCGTGCCTGGACTGCATCAATGCAGGCAGAGCTGAGCGCTTCTTTAAAAGGCTGCTGCTCCCTTAATATTAGTCCGATTTTCGTCAAATAAGATTGAGTTGTAGTATAGTTCATACTAATTCCATAAATGTTTTCGGATTGAAAATAGACCAAATATTAAGCGAGATATTCTATATTATATAATAAGCAAATAAATCTATCTGTCTCTCTTAACTATCTATCTATCTATCTATCTACCTATCTACATATCTACATATCTACATATTTATCCCATGACTGAGCATGTTTTTTCCCTGATACTGGTGTTTTTCCCTGGGTGATATTGATCTCAGAGGGATGATATCCAAGGCTTGGAGGGACGATACAGCTTTTCGAGGGATGATACAAGATTCAGCCAATCATAGACAAGAACTGCAGGGATGATACAGCTTTTTAAATTTTTAACCAATGAGCAGCTGTATCAACAGGGATGATATTGATTTCCACCAATCAGGAGCAATTTCAGAGACACACCTCCAAAATTGAACTGGCCAATGAAATGCTGTTGCTATCAGTTTTTCCGTTCAAAACAATGACAAATTTGGGATTTCAGTGTGTCATGAGCGTCATCAGTTCAAATGGCATTTTTTACATAAATTAGTGCAACAAAGTTTTCAGACTCATCAAATGGAAAACAATCATTTTTCTTTCATTATTCTATAATTACAGAACTCTTCTGAGGGTACTAATACCTTCAAATGTTGTGCAGGAGATCTCAAAACTGCCACTTGTTGGTCAACAACAAGTTACCACTCAAGTGTGACACTGAGGCCGTTAAGGTGAACTGTGTCTGTTCCTGGGCTTGTAATCAGTCAGAAGTTGTCATATTTCTTGAAATATTCCCAAAAACCAATCCACAGGGAATCCACAAACTTAAAAGCATCCAAACACTGCCATTTTAGACCCGACTGTGGCATTTAGCTGACTGGAATAGCGACGTTTTTGTGACGCCATCAATGATGTCATAGGTTTGCAGTGCTAAATTTAGCTTCAGCTGCATTGTAGATCTGAGTTTAAAGCTCCGTTTCGGTTGCTCAAGACACACAAAACATCAGTTCTAGTTATTCAATATTTACGAAATTGCAGGGGATAAATCTTGACGTAGTAATTGATCACACTGTGAAATATCAAGCATGAGAAAAATTCATATAAGCCACGCTAACTTTTTGAATTGGAGGAGGCATGTTGGCTACAGACTACTGTTATGATGAGTGTATGGTCAAGTTTTTTAATTTTAGCTATAAAAAAACAGTCATGGGATAAATAGGTTATCACAGTGGCAAGAGGCTGTATCTCCCAGGTATCATCACCCTCGATAACCTATAACTACCTACATATCTACATATCTACATATCTAACTATCTACATTAAAGAACAGCGATTAATGTTGGGGGCGTTTTTGACAAGAATATTCTTGTTTTTGCCCAGTATACCTTATTAATTTTCCTCACCTTATCTAGTATATACTGCCATGATGCAAGATGTACAAAGGGTGCTGGACTGATGCTTTTCTCTTTGGCATTTTCGAAGTGTACAGTCAAATAGTTTTGACCATCATATATACAATGTTTGGATGAGCTTTATTGCAATTCATTTCTACTCATTCTGCCAGCTGGCCAATGGGAAGGACTTTTTCTTGGGTTTTGTAAAAGTCAATTAACCTATATATGTAATAGCAATCTGCCGTGACCGTTATGTCAATTGCTATTAGCATTTTGAATGATACAAAGAATGGGGTAAATGCTTTTTCATCATTGATCACAAGCATTAATTGAAATTCTGAATTTCAACTGATTCCTGTTTATTATGCATATTAAAGAGGGAGATTGTCTATAATTTGTTTTGATCATGGATGGAACATGCAATATCAATTTTAATTCCAGTTGGATTATTTTCAGAAACAACAACAAGAACAAAATATTAATAATTTATATAAAATGAAATAAATATCTAAAATGATTACTCTAACTAGAGTATATCTAACTATAGATAGTTTCTATCATTGTTTTATTTTCATTTTTTATTGATTACGAATCAATGATTTATTGACAGTAATGTATTATTAGGTGAAGATCTTATAACTATCTGTCTATCTACATATCTACATATCTATACTCTATGAGGTATTACTAACTTTATAGATAGATAGATAGATATGTAGATATGTAGATAGATAGTTTAGAGAGACAGATAGATTTATATGCTTATTATATAATATAGAATATCTCGCTTAATATTAGGTCTATTTTCGATCCGAAAACACGTATGGAATCAGTATGACCTATACTACAATCAAGTATTACTTGACGAAAATCGGACTAATATTAAGGGAGCAGCAGCCTTTGATACAGTCCGGGCGCGGACGTGTGCGGGAGCACCACTGTTTGCCTCCGCCAACCTAGCTGCCTTCTCAGACAAATAACTCGCTTAATATTTGGTCTATTTTCGATCCAAAAATATGTATGGAATCAGTATGAACAATACTACAATTTAATCTTATTTGACGAAAATCAGACTTATATTTTGGGAGCAGCAGCCTTTTAAAGTATAAACAAACCTCCCTCCCTGCCTACGCTGATGCTGACGCTGGTATCAGTCGGCGAGTCACCCGTGGAACTCGGCGGATTACTCCTACTACCCGTCGGCTTACTCCTAGGACCCGTAGAACCCGCCGAGTGACCCGTAGAACCTGCCGAGTGACCGGTAGAACCTTTTTTGCCGCCAGAATCTGTCGCCAACCAGGGGCAAAAGCTGTTGCATAACCGTTATGTAATACTACGGGTTCACTATGGCAAAACCGGCTATGTGTGAAAGGGGCTTTAATTAAAGGCAAATAACTATTAGTCATGATGACTGGCAGTCGTTACTGTTATATGTTAGCTTAATCTGAAAAGATTGTTAATTTTTTGTGTTATCTTTCATGTTTAACTTGATTCACATTTATGGTGACAACTAAGTAAGTCATCCTTTAACTTTGCAGTTTACCTAGTACTTGTGTAAGCCAATGAAATTTACATATTGTTACTGCTGATTCTGTTGTAGGAACACAAAATGTATTACCGAAGTTCAAGTGTCAAGTTATGAGGTCTACACAATCACTTATTATACAATTTTTATGATCAGTGTTTTGAATTTGATGGAACTATAGGTGAATTGCTATGTTCCGATATGTTTTGTTTCAATTCCACACCCATTTGATAGTCCATACATTTGAATAAAGGTGTTATCACCACAGTTTTGCATCATGAAAACAGCAGGTTTGGCATTTTTATGTCATCCAACATGGAACAGTATCAGGGCAAGAGTCTCCAAAGCCACTTTGACACAAGCAACAAGTGTATGAATCTTGGAGCAAAAACATTCAAACCCCAATTTGTTATGGCCATTTCTGGGGTTAATTAGGAGTGTTTCTAACTGACTTTGGACGCTTTGACTTTACAATGAGCTAATTCACATTTCCTGTATAAGTTGATGGTCAAAAAGTGCAGCTAGACCATGAAAAGTGAAGAGGTCAGCGAACTTTGCTAGTTTCAACTGCATTTATTTCTTATTTCCTATAATTATCCTCCCCAAATATCCTTTTTCAGGTAAACACAGGAATATCAGCTTTTACTTAAGTGGCACTGCTAGTCTTTAGTATGCAGCATACACCAGCTAACTTGTTTCAAACTTTCAACAGTGATTTTCTCGAAATGAGGTTGAAGTGGCATAGAAGGTTTTTGCACCCAACCCCTCAATTGTAGGTCAATCGTGAATTTCGAAAGTAATGAACCCCACATCTTTAATTACTGTATTTTTTACTTGATCTATGTTTACTGTTTCAATTTTTTGATTATCTTTGTTTGGTTTTGTTGTCACACTATAAACGTTTTATGTATGTTAAAAACATATTTTTGAAAGAATATTCTGAGCGATATATTACATAATATAGATTTTTGTTGTTTACTGTATGTGTACAAACAGCTGTTAATAAAGGTGTCACAACGAATTAATTGTAATTTGTTTAGTTGTATTTTAACTTTCATATATATATATCAGCATTGCCAAATACAATTGGAACAAATGTTTGCTACTTAACAATTTATTTGGCGAACATAATTTATTAAAACCTGACAATATGATCCTGAGTATGCAGGAAAACACAGTATCCATGATTCGTCTTATACAGAGGTGTAAATAAGTTTTGGCTAACCTGGTGCATTTAGTATCCTGCTTATTGTATATTGAATTGCTTCACATCATAAAAAAGAAAAAGCTATTGATCTAATTGGCAAATTTTTTGGCTTCAGTACGTGCACTGACACTAGAGTCCATATATAGGTAGATAAAAACATTTGGAAAAAAAATTAAACATTATTACAACAAAATGTGGCGCAGTTTTTATTTGTGCAGAAACTAATTTCTTCCACAGAAGAATTTCCGAAATGGTATATACAAAAGATCTGACCCTTCCTCATTTGCATAATCATTCTGCAAGGAATTGTGGTTCCTCAGGGTTTTTTAATGGCGTGACATTCTGTTATGTGAACCAGCCCTGTAAAGGCTGACATTACTAAAGCTATAATATTTTCATTTATGCTAAACAGTGCCCTCTTGTGCTAACTTAAAAACTAATGGGCAAGACTGTAGACAATACAGTGCTCCTGGATTCAATTAGATACTGATACATTGGCATTGATCTATATGCATAAGCTATTATACTGTTTATATTGGACACGGGTGTTGGAGAGGGCATAGCCTAGAAGAAGCAATTGAATATTTTGCCCACTCTTGGTGTATTTTACAATTTCAAGCATGCAGTGCCGTCCTCTGGCTGAATCTTAACAAGTTATGATTTATAAAATATGTATTTAAAATTTAAGAATATATATGAAAAGGGTGTGACAAATAATCTGGAATTGTCTATCAACTTTTTAACCGGCATTTCTGAGTATATATCTGGTGCAAAAATTTGGTGTTTACCATAGATCTGACTGCAGATCAATGGGCAAGCTGACAGCATGCAAAATGAAGGTATGCCAATCGTGTGCCCACGTGGTGGCCGCCATATTGGAGTCACCACGATAGTGCCTTTTCACATAGGAATGACCAACAACGAGGGCAGTATAGGGCCATCCATGACTGCGGTATAAAGCTTTGCTATTTGAATGACCTAGCTGGAACAACATGAAAGAAATTAGGACAAACCTTGGATGGTCGGACTTTCCTTCAACTGTCACGTTACAGGAACAATTGTATTGGTCGATAGGGGTCATGTGATCACATGTCACTTCTATAAATAGATTCATTATAGGCTACTGTTATTGTCACAGAGTAGCAGCAGAAATTACGGCAGAGATTACAATTGATGGAAAAAAAATAAAGAAATTAGGGTTAGTTGTAACATTGAAACGTTCATATCAGCTAGAAGCTAGAAACATTGCTAAAATTCTGTGCTCCATGCTTTTTATGGCCAAGCATATGACAGAAAAATAGATGGGCACTTAGATCAGGCCGAGTCTGAAATGATTGACCCAATTAGTGGTACTGTCTGGGAGAAGAGATGCCAAAATTAATTGATAATTCTCAGCAACTAAAATACGAAATATATTTCGATAAAATAAAGATTAATATTACACCAAATTATCATGGAAATTTGGTTAGACAGAAGTCAAAATGTCAAAGTGAAAAATGTTTATTAAAGTCTCTCTTTACATGTGATGATTCTGTTAAAGAGTTATGAGATAATGAGAGACTAGAACTCAGTCATCAGCTCCAGGGTGGATATACAAACTCAAAACTAAGCAAAATGTACACCAGATGCGGGTTTATATCCCATACAAGGTACTGTGCTAGTGATGTTGAAATACTGTAATTCATGTGAGACCATTTTACTGTCATTTCACTAGTCACTTAAACAAATCTTTTCTGAAGCTTAGTCAGCTTATATGAGCAACTGCCAAAGAGCTTGTGACTGAATATCAGATGATACCCCTTTCGATGAATAAGGATGAAGCCACCTGGGACAGCCATGATATCATCTTTTATCTTGTACTGTCTTTTTGAGGAAGTCATACTTATTCTCACAATTTTAGCTTCATAGCCAGAACTGACCTATGGGAGGAGTATTGCTCTAAAGAAAATAAAAGTTATTACAGTATAAACAAATTTATGCACACTAACCAATTACTACCTATAATAAAATTCGATATCTTCTTCCTCTTTTTGAGTTGTGGTAAGGCTTTGCACACCTCGGAGGTGCTATTCTGACAATTTTTCCTAGAATTTTCATTAAAACTTAGAGCCTTGGTGGAGGGGTGGTTTTCAAACTACGCCAGGGGCGGATGCAGAAATTGGGGAAAGGGGGGGGGGGGCGGAGATAATTGATTTGCTAGCGCCTTTTTTTTCTTTTTTTTTACCTTTTCTCCTTTTTTTCACAAAGGGGGGGGGGGTGCACACCCCCACGCCCCCCCCCCCCCCCCCGTGGATCCGCCCCTGATGACTACGCCCCCTGTTTTGCGCTTTTATGCTGTTTTACAGTTGCAAACTTAGTGAACAGCTGTAATTCACAGATTAACTGCAAATGGAGCCACTAATAAATGAATTCTTCGCAAGACCAAACCCTCAGCGCCCCTGGTGGAAGTTGCCTGAATTAGTGGTCTCATATTGCCCCCAGAAGATAAAATACGAAATGGAAGATACAGCAAATTCTAAGTTAAGATGATGACAGAAATTCCACATTCATTTCCTTTTTTTTGTTTCCCTTTTTTTTTTCTTTTTGCCAGATTCAGTCAATTTTTTGCCCAGAATTTACCTATTGATTATGATCTTGTGTTTTTTTTTAAGACTTATCTATTCAGATCAATCACATGATATGTATCGATTGATTTTCATTACTTTCAGTTAGAAATGAATTTAATGTGAGACAATGTGATCAGGCAAAATGTAATTGGATATATAACCATTAAACAGGTAGGTTTCTTGAATATATCTTTACCTATATGATATATCAATAAGTTATCAATAACTATTTAAGCAAACTGATTGTGGGGTACCTGTTTGAATTACTAATAGAACATTGGACATATCAAGGAGAAAAACACCCCCCCCCCCCGAGTGTTTTGGAATGATTTCCTTATAGCGACCAGCAGGTTTGAAACTTCTAATATGTTCCTAAATTGCTGTTCACATTTATGTAGAATCTGTTGAAACTTATGTTGACATGACACTTGAACCAGATATGTTGTAAAAAGTTATTAATTATTATGATTTGCAATGTACTAGTCTTAGAGTCTGATTTTGCTATCACATTCTGTTATAGATTGATCATATTAAACAATTATTTCAACTTGCGCAACATCCCATTATATTTCAATGCCAAAAACTGAAAAATGCTTTTCGGTTTGCAGGATGATTTCAGCAAAACCCGTTAAATTGTTAGGAAATATCAATATTTATTTTTTAAGATCACCTATGCAAAAATCTATTATTTAAGCCCAGTTCACCCCTTCATGATATTGGCGACGATTGATGACGATCTCACTATCGTAGTCATTCTTGGCCTTAAATTGATAATTAATTGCCAATTACATACGAACCTGCCAGGAAGGGCTAAGAGCGAACTACGAAGGAGATAAAAGCTACAATGGTCTGCCTATGTTTCCACAAGTGAAGCTACTATTGGTTTTCGATGTCACATACCGTAGCTGATCATAACAAAATCGTAGCATTTCGTAGCCCCTCGTTATGTGAAGCCTGGCTACGTAACATGGCGATTGACATCGATTGATAACGAGTCCATCTACAATGTCCTATGTCCTTATAGGACGTCCTACGGCATGCCTACGAATTCCTAACTACAAACAATAGGTAGAAGGTCAGAAAAAAACAGTTTTGAGTAGACTCAAACATTTTTTGCCCTTCCCAACCTCTGATGACACTCAGATATCCACTACGATCCATAAAGATGCTGATGCCTGACAAATTTTCTAAACGTGATAGATCGTCATCAAAATCGTGAAGGTGTGAAGTTTATGTTTACCTTATCAAGAAATACAAAAAAAAATCAATGACCAAAAAGTCGAAAATAGGTGTTTTAACATATATATAATGTTTATTGACGGAAGATGTCAGACAAGACATATATGTCACAAGTACAAAAGATAAAAAGAAATAAAAGCAATTAGGAAATAATCAAAAATAGGGAATACAACAAAGACTATAGTTACAGATGGTTCCAGCCACCAAATTTAAGTATAACATCCAATCAGAATCTTTCCTACATACAGCTTGTATCATAAACACAGTTATATTTTACATGTATAATACATATTAACATGTTCAACAAAATACATTCCCTATATTATGTGTACGATATAACTATTTACAGAATGATTTTACTTCAAAATAGAGCTAAATATATATTAATTAATAGGAAGTATATATGTATATATTTACAGAGATTATCTGACTTCACTTCTAGAAAACAAAATCACAAAGAGTTTTCATCATGGCAGTTCAGTTAGGCAGTTTTAAAATTCAATTTAATATATCATAGAAATAGCATGAACATTGATAATGAAACTATTACTTTGAAAGTGTTCATAACATAACTTAATGTACACTAACAAGTAGCATGCAATAAAAATGAACTGATCGATAGCATAATGTAGGTTATCACACACTAGATAATTATCTGGAACATGTAGGCTAACTGTATGACTCAGATACATGAACAATAAATAAACAATAACAGTATTTTCTATTTATTTGAAGTTTATTACATTTAGCAGAGAGCAGACACTAGATAGAACAGTGTCATGTGCATTTAATATGTACAAACAGACATATAACATATTTCATATTTAGAGAGAGAGATCTGATATATACATATTATAGATTTCAAATGAGTCACTACATTAAGCTTATAACATTTGCAAATGAATATTTCACACATTTACAAAAACAATTTAATACCTAAAATCAATTAACCTAGATAAAATACACAAATGATGATAATTATCTTCCTCATTTGCAGATGTTTCGATCATTTCCAAAAACAACAGTTTACCACAACTATGTTTTAAACTGGAATGTATTATTCATAATTCGATAAATGGAATAACATGGCTGTTTCACCCACGCAAAGATTTACGGAGTTTTAGCATTGCATGCTACATTTCCAGAAATGCATGTACAGTAGAGGACAAAGGTTTCTGCACACTCATTAGTAATTAGTTTTCTAAGTAATTGTTAGATATATCCCTCATAGTCAGGAGTTAACTAACATTTTTGTTGGTTATATCCCTCCAGATTCAGATAGATTCAGATATATTTATTTGACTTAAAGCTGGTATCAAAGAAAAAAAATATTACAATCATGTTTATTATAATTTGCTTAAAGTAGGGTGACCCCTTGAAGACATCTTTGATGTCGCCGCCAAGGGGCCACCCTAGTCTTAATATAAAGAATGTCTTTCAAACTCCACTAAAGGCATCGGGATATAACCAACAAAAATGTTAGTTACCTTCTGACTATGAGGGATATAACCAACAAAAATGCTAGTTATCTCCCTCCTATTCGGGATATAACCAACAAAAATGCTAGTTATCTCCCTCCTATTCGGGATATAACCAACAAAAATGCTAGTTATCTCCCTCCTATTCGGGATATAACCAACAAAAATGCTAGTTATCTCCCTCCTATTCGGGATATAACCAACAAAAATGCTAGTTATCTCCCTCCTATTCGGGATATAACCAACAAAAATGCTAGTTATCTCCCTCCTATTCGGGATATAACCAACAAAAATGCTAGTTATCTCCCTCCTATTCGGGATATAACCAACAAAAATGCTAGTTATCTCCCTCCTATTCGGGATATAACCAACAAAAATGCTAGTTATCTCCCTCCTATTCGGGATATAACCAACAAAAATGCTAGTTATCTCCCTCCTATTCGGGATATAACCAACAAAAATGCTAGTTATCTCCCTCCTATTCGGGATATAACCAACAAAAATGCTAGTTATCTCCCTCCTATTCGGGATATAACCAACAAAAATGTTAGTTACCTTCTGACTATGAGGGATATAACCAACAAAAATGTTAGTTACCTTCTGACTATGAGGGATATAACCAACAAAAATGCTAGTTATCTCCCTCCTATTCGGGATATAACCAACAAAAATGCTAGTTATCTCCCTCCTATTCGGGATATAACCAACAAAAATGCTAGTTATCTCCCTCCTATTCGGGATATAACCAACAAAAATGCTAGTTATCTCCCTCCTATTCGGGATATAACCAACAAAAATGCTAGTTATCTCCCTCCTATTCGGGATATAACCAACAAAAATGCTAGTTACCTTCTGACTATGAGGGATATAACCAACAAAAATGTTAGTTACCTTCTGACTATGAGGGATATAACTAACTTAATTTGGTTATATCCCTCTCAGAACAATAGGCAAGCAGTCTAAGTGGAGTATAACATAACTATTACATTTTTGTCATGTAAACAAATTTGACGGTTGTTATAGCGAAATTTTAGCTGGTCATCATGGCGTTGGGTAACGATTAACAACGATAACATCTACGCTCCTACGAACTCCTACATTGTCCTACAACATCCTATGATTGGTAGCCCTACGAACTCATAACGAGATTAAAAAATATTTGCACTTCACGACCTCTGACAAAGCCTAAAGATTTTCTATGATGCATTAAGATCGTTCCCAATCAAAGGACTGATGCATGACAAATTTTCTAAAAGTGATAGATCATCATCAAAACCGTGATGGCGTGAACTGGGCTTAATTACTCATTTTGCTTTCAAGACCAAGAAGGGTATTGCGTATTGATTCAATAACGCATTTCATAACTATAAGATACCAGATAATTAAAAAGTCCACTATTAAATGTTCTTAATCAAGTTTACATGTTGGACCATGTAATATTGTTGTTTGTCATGGTAACACTGGATCTGTGGCTCCCGAAAGTCGATCTTTTGTGTGTGCCAGCACTGGCGACACCCTATAAATGTGTCTCAAGAAATCTCATTCGACGTACTAGAGTGTCCGTTTGACATCCGCTTGTTGCTTCATGGCTTTCTATCTCTCTTACTTGATATTCAGGCGTGTTAGTCATGTCTTGACCTTCAATGCAATCGTGATTATTCTCCTCTGTTTTGGGAACATCATTGATTCCTACATGGCCAATCCCATCCGCACACATTTGCTCATCTTTCACTAGAGAGCTGTCCTGTAATTCATCTCCATGTTGCTCTTCTATGCCCTCATTCCTGAAAATATTACCTTTGTGGTGTTAGTTTAGTCTACGTAAATAATTTTCATCATAGCCAAATGCAAGGAAGCGTACTTTGCAAGTGCATATGCTTGCCAAGTCAAAAGTGTTTTGAATTCCTTGTCATCCATATTTTGCTTTTTTAAGACTTTTTGCAATCAATGTGGTTCGATTTATTGTTCTTTAGTTGACTTTAAAAATAATTCAAGCAAGGTAAACTGGATTTGGCTGAGCTCCCGTGCATTCGGCAGTAAAGCAAATATTGTATTTCATCTGCTTGGTCCCATACATCATGCAAAATTGGCCCAACATTTATTTCATGTCGATCAGAAGTGGGCGACATCCAGCTAGTGTGGTGCCAATGAAACTCATCATCCGAGGTGGTCCAGCAATTACAGCTATGACAAGCTCCATTACAGTTTCTGGATTTATGCAAAATGTTAAACTATAACTAAGTGCTGGGGTTCCAACCACTTGGATGGTTGTTTTATACATTATCTCATTGCCTTCCCTAATCCTCCCACCCACCCAACTAATTAAGTAAGCAACCTTCCCAGAGAAAATGCTAGATCACATCGGTGCCATGTCAGCAATGTTTATGCGGTGGTCCCAACTTGGAATAATATCTGTGTATAATCACGGAGGAATGCCACACAAACAACCTACCTTTCTGTGTTGCACAATGAGGTGTACACTGGCGGTTCTTTGTTTAGCGGCTCGTACTCATTTTCAGCAACATCATTTTCACCATTCTCTTCTAATGCACAATTTTCATCATGAATCTGAGCCTGCAGTGGGACCATTTCTGCAGGATCATCACTATCTTGAATGGATTCCACAAAGGCTCCGAGTATGACACTTTTGTCCCTAATGGGACGAACCTCTTCATTATCAAGATGTGCCCTTTAAAGAAAAAGTGGGAATCAATTAAAAGAAGGACTAAAAGTGGAAGTTTATAGTATGCTATCAGCCTGTTAGGTGCACATAGCTCTCTGCCGACTTAAAGCAATACCATCGGTCTCAACTCCTTGGGGAGCATACAACTGTTGCCTCATTTACACCTGGGTGGAATGAAGCAGTGGTTCAAGGAGGATCTACTCAGTTCCTCCATGCTGTGCCTGGGTTTGAACCCATGACCATTCATGCACTTGTCCAACACTCTATCCACTAGGCAACAACACCCACACAACGCCAAAGACCAGAACACGTATTGATGCCACTAAAAGACTGCAATCTAAACATTTTAATTACGATGCTATGAATCAAATAAGTTTGAGGTTCTAAGACAGTTACAGAGATCTAGACTGTCGTATTACAGTGCAGGCCTGGCTACAATTACCAAATGTACTCCAGGGAGAAGAAATATCTTGGGACTACTCCTTCCACTACTTCTAGACAAACAGGACACTTAACTGCTAGTGTTAGACCTAAATTAAAGGCCCGTTGTTGTAATAGCTTTGCATTCGCAAACAAATCAAGATGGGGATCTGGACCTATCTACTCCAGAAGCACATGGCCAAATGTGCCACATGCAATTTCAGTGCGTTTGGATAAACGCATGGAAAACGCATGGTTTTCACCTCATTATAATTAGGCAAAAACCATGCGTTTTCCATGCGTGGCACATTTGGCCATGTAGGACATCATCGTCACACTGATATCTAGCTGATGTCGCCAGGGCAAGAATTCATCTCTGTACTTAAGTAGGAAGTCACTAGTTAGATGGAGTTATAAAGGAATGGTGAGGTTATTCTTGTGTGAACTTTGGTATGAATTGAGAATCAGCAGATAAGATATAGAATGGCGACTGTGATTCGAAATCTTTGTCTATTCGTCAATAACAATTAGAAACGGAAAACTCTATGGAGCTGAAGACTTATTAATTTTGAAGAACTCTAAGAAAAACAAATATATACCATACCAAGGAAGAATGTTCGCCTGTTCGTCGTTGTGTAACCAGGAAATTTCATCAGTTGATTCTCTCACAGGAATTACTTCCCGGGGTGGTGGCAAGTTCGGTTTCTCACTGAAAAAAGCTTTCTGACAATGATTTATGAATAACAGTAAGAGAAAATTAAAGCATTGGTGCAGTATAATTTTTACCGGTATTCTTTTGTTTTTACTGTGCTACAATTGTATAAGATTGCGAACAAAGAATTTCAAACAAACAAACTTACACTTGTATTCCAAAGCTCATCAAAAGAGAAATTATGGCTTAGTATTATACAAGTTGTATTTACCTTATTTCTTTGCTATCCTTTATATCTTTTGGATCAATGTAAACATAATCATGATGCCCATCTTCTTGCCTACCGGTAATACCTAGTTTCTTCCTGCGATGAAAAAGTATTAGTGTATTATTATTATCTAGTACGCTGTTATTATTTCCTGGCACAAAATGGTTAACTCTTGCCACATGTTTTGCATTGCTTATTACTACGTCCAAATAATAACTTTAAAAAGTGATGAATTAATTATGTGAGTGGAACTTTTTAGAGTGTATGTCAATGCTTGTTCCCAGAGCCAAAGCGCAAATGATGTCAACCCACCTGCAGACAAAAATGGTCACAATAATGACTGAACCCATAGTAAGGAAGAGAAAGGAGCCAAATACTGATGTTATAATTGTAATTACTGAAAAGAGAAACAAACACTTAAGTTTACATTTGGAAATATGCTGAAATGAATCTTCACTTTTTTTTTTGGCTTTTTGATATTGCTGCATTTTTTTTTTAAATTTTTGTTCTAATACACACCTTTTATTTGAAGGGAATACTGTCATCTTTATGTAGTGGTAATAAATATGCAAGAAAATACCTGTGGCAGTATTCCAAGAGTTTTCTTTCGCAATCTTGAACTCAGCGACCGTCTTTTCAGTAGTATGGACCATTTGGGTCGTTCCTTCAGTAACCTCTAAAGCAAGCAGTCAAAGTATGTCAATTTCAAGCATTGATCCTTACTTAAGTCATAGAGTAATGTAATTTTGTAAGTTAAAAATTAGCAAGTATTATTTTTTAACTCACCAGTCTTTGAAGAGATGGATATAACAGAACCTGCAGTTGATAATGATGATCCTGAATATAAATTTTCACCAAACACATGTCAAATTAGATGGCTCATATATCAAGTGATTTTCAATAACTTCCGATCTTCCCTAGATACAGGGTGCGGCCTAAAAACTTGCACTGGGCTTCTCCTCTTTGGGGATAGCTCTAGGTTACTCCAATGCTTATGAGGCCTTTTAAAGTTTTGCCACATTTAGTCAGGGATGTAAGCAATTGGTCATTGTGATATTTTTGATCTTGTAATGTCAGACACTATCAGTGTCTGAATTATTGAGAGGGTGCATGCTGCAGGGTGTGTTCTGAGAGACACATGTCACAGAAGACAGACTTCTATCTGCTTGCATGGTGTCTCCAGTTGAAGAAAAGTCTACAAATTAGAGATTTCCTAGTTAATACACCTCTGAAGCCACCGAAAATATAATATTTGCAGAGAATCCTCCTTCAGTGCTTTCTATACATGCATATGTATATTATGGTATTAGATGATCAGAAGGTTGGTTTCAGTTTTGATCCAGCAAGGTCATAAAGTTACAACAGAGATATATAATGGTATCCAGAGGGACTTTTTTTTAATCTACAACTAATCTGGAAATAATCACACAATTTTCAGGAAGATGGGCCAGTTAATAAGACAGAAAATATAGAAAATTGATCAGAATCCAAAATGGCACTTTCCACCTCAAAGGTGTCAATGGTCTACCATCTTATTAAAAATTAATCTATTTGTCCTGTTTTTGGTGGCAAAGGTCAACAAAGGTGACTGTAACACATCTGTATGATCAGTGACATAATCTAGTGCTTGTATGGCAAAGGCCGAGGTGAAAATGACCCGAAGGTGTGATGTGGGACTATAATTACTTTCGTGTGTGTGACTGCAGCTGCATGTGATGATAAGCACTTGAGATAATAACAGAAGAGGTAGCTGCTGGTGCAAGTTTTTATGCCGCACCCTGTAAATTATTATAATACACTCATCTGACAACACTGGCATTTGCAGCTGTTGGTGTTAATCACAGGGTCGATTACCCTTTAGCCATGTAAATATGGCCGAGGGTATTCACATCTGTCAGTTTGTTCCTCCCTTCCGTCTGTCATCTGTCTGTCAACCACCCTTGTGAACATGATAACTTCAGGTAATACTGTATATTGTTCAAAGATGGGTCCCTTTGACTTCTGAGATGACCGGTGTCAAACTCCTTCCGTCCCTCTGACCAGCTATCCACTCCACGTTTAGTCATGTACATACATGCAACTATTGCACAAGTGTACTTAAAGGACAATAAAAACGAAATTGATACATTTAAATAGGGTCCGAAAATGCTTGAAACAGGTTGCTCAATTGGACGAATATGAACATTGATTTGTAAACAGGCAATGCAAGCTAGAAGCATCAGCACCAGTTTCTTTTAATACCTCTATTGTCAGATGAATGCACTGCCCTCCGAAATTGTATGCGTGACAACCTGATTATTTAAAGCAAACATCCAATGCATATACACCATGTAAACAACATTTAATTTACACCATTTAGATAAGTTTATGCTTGGATCTGTCAATTTTAATTACAAAAGAAGCTGTCAAATTATACCTGCTTGGGAGTGGCACGTGAGACGAAGTGGAACAGTTTCATCTGCAGCAACTGTATCAATTTTGAAAAGAAGGCAAAATATGTTAGAATTTATGCCAGCAGTGTCCTTGGTACCATAAAACCATGGAAATGTTATTGGAAAGAGACAGAGTAAAGGGTTTTAATTAATATCTACAGCATATTTCGTAGCATTGGAGACTGAACTCAGAGGACTTCATGTGGATCTAGAACATCACCTTTCTAATATTATAAGTGAGTAACCTCGAATGTGTGTGTCAAGGGACGCATCTCGATCGTGCCATTGCCTATCTCATTATTCCTATCTTCTCCGGTTTTATCTGTCACCATTAAAACTCTTTATTTGCACCCTATTTCACCCATGCTACTTTTCCCCTATGTCAGCACATGCTTGCTACCAATATGGCCACCGTCACTTTCAGAGGTGCCTGTGGGTCACATGACCCTCCCCAACAACCATGCTTGCAAGATTCAGCTCCTTAGCAACCATTCACACCATTGTTGCCAGGGCCCTTGAATGAAACTCAGCATGAGGCTGAATGGCAGTTCACATGATATCACAGATCAAATGACCTGTTTGAACTCTTACTGAACAGGGAGACAAACTGCAGGGGCTGTTGCCTATTTTGCTTGTTGATTTAAAAATAGGATGAACATTTCAAATTTATAGGCCTAGGGCAACATTTTTAATCAAATTTTGTGCCCTGGGAGGGGGGGGGGGGAGTTGATAAATTCAAGTGCATGTATTTTAGTGGGCTTTCTAGTTTGGTTAAAAGGCAGTCCCTCAGCCAATTGAGAGTCCTGGATTCACATGACCTCTATCACATTACTAGCCTTTTTTGGCAATCTTCTCACAATGTGTGAACTAGTACTGGAATGTGTATTATTCTCATGTTTATTTCGAAGCATCCAAAGAGCAGTTTTTGGTCTGACATGATGAGCTAAAAAATTACTCACCTTTAATATAAATCCAGAATCGGAATTGATGTGCTTCGTTTAACATTTCTGCCATTTTGATGCTGAACTGGAGCCCTCCTTTCGAATTGTAAGGTCCATATTTTTTATCAAGCATTCGTGAATCTGTGCACAAATTGTGAGTTTGCTGTGAGTCATGGATGATCAGGCATAATTCGGAAGATTCCATGAACAAGGCAAATTCATGAATGATAAAATAAATTCCTTTATTTTCATGACTTGAAATAGAAATGTTGCAGTAAATATTTTCTGCTTCCTGGTAGCTTCCTTTAAGGTAATTTCTACTCATTAGGCCCAACAAAGGAACATTATATTCATTTGTAACTGATGACTTGTATATATCAATTATAGGGAAATCTGGAAACAATATAATGACATGGCATGAAGTATTCTGTTCTGATATTAGCGCGTCGTTTTCATTATGAGGAAGGCTACTAGTAATCAGACCAATTCAGCTGATTTAATGGCCTCTCAGATATTATCAAACGTTTGTTTCGCCCTTAACATTGTATTATATTTTGCAGTCTGGCTCTAAGTTGTTGAATAAATTTCAATTTAACGCATACAAATAAACACCTCAAACTAGGCAATATCATAGGTAGGTTGTAGCAATATTACCAGACTAATTACAGAAATATTAGATGGCAATGTTAGGATTATCATATAAAGGACTATTAAAACCATGAACAACACACAGAAAAACGCCCAATTATTGTCATTGTAATAATTATATAAAATTTGCATAACTTAGTGTTAGACGCATACCCATTCTACACCAGTATGTCAGATCGACACATTCTCTGTCCAGGTTCTGTACGAAACACTCGTTGTGGCCGTTGCATTTTAACAAGGAATTAAACAGTTGATTCGAAGGGGTACTAGCACCACTGACCACAATTCTGGAATTTTCTGGATGACACTTTATTGCAATTTCACCACATGATGTAAGAGTGTTGCCATTAACCCGTGCCCCTGAAAACAATATAATAGAACCGATAACTATTTTGGCCACAACAAAAAAAATGGCCAATTTCTCTTTGGATCTCTACTCTAATATAACACTAATATGGAATGCAATGTTCCCACAAATGTAATTAACATAGTCAAGCATTTTGATGATGATATCGGTAACTAAATGACATATATAAGGATAACTATTTTGGCCACAACAAAAAAAATGGCCAATTTCTCTTTGGATCTCTACTCTAATAGTCAAGCCTTTTGCTGTGATTGGTCACAATTGACGAAGATGGTTTTGATAAATTAAACACACATTAATGAGATATTATTCACCGCAGCCGTAATCCCATTATTAAATGATACAAAAGAATCTTTAATCAGCTGATAATGCCATGTTTGTCACACTTTTGATATTCTTCCCCACTTTACTCCAATCACATTTTAAGTGTCAATATCTGAGAGTTTTTGTCTGAATCTAGGCTTACAGGAATATACTTACTGATTAATAAAAGACACAATATAATATTCCAACAAAAGTCAACCATCCTGACATACTACTGACAGTATAATGCACTAAATCGTGTATAAGCTTTTGATTTAAAGTTCCTTAAAGATAACACTAATATGGAATGCAATGTTCCCACAAATGTAATTAACATAGTCAAGCATTTTGATGATGATATCGGTAACTAAATGACATATATAAGGAAATAGGTTTCGTAAAGTCACTGTGTTGGAAAGCATTTTATACACCAAATACATACATTTTTCCTATCAGTTACATGGCCAAATGTGCCACGTGCGTTTTCCATGAGAAGGATAAATGCATGGAAAACGCTAATTAATTAATTTTAGCTAATTATAATTAAGCAAAACCATGCGTTTTCCATGCATTTATCCAAATACATGGAAAACGCCCATGGCACACTTGGCCATGTACCAGTGTTGCGAGTAAAGCGTTAGCAAAATACTGTGCTGCGTAATATTATTACTTTGTATGGTAATATAATGCATCTTTGAAAATTTTGGAGTGTAGTCAGTTTACAGTTACTTTTAGATTTTTCAAATTTTAAGTATAAATATACAGTCACCAATTAAAATGATGATCCTGTATTTCTGTACCAGTTGGACTAATTAGGACAGGCAGAGACCATGGCAATGAGACGAAGGAGTTGGGTGAGGGTTGGTGAATCATTGATGATGCTGGTGCACCTACACCTACATACTGTCAGAGCTTAGCATTTTCTAGATTTGAAGGTAAAGAGCCTCAGTGATCGTCACGCCCCAGAATTGAAGGATCGAGTTATATGTATTCAGGAGGTTTATTTAAGGATACCAGAGGAAATGAATAAAAGAAGAATCCCAAAGGGAACCAATAGAAACAAAAAAGATAACTTTAAGAAGGGGCAAAGAAGAATCCAAAAGGGAAAAAGATGGAACACCCAAAAAAACATTAAGAATAGTGAAAAAAGATGAATTGTTAGGGAAATTATCTTAGGTACACATGAGCTGAATAAATTGTACTTTTAAGCTTAATTACAACACAGGCGTTCGCCAACGTGATAGCGTGGTGTCAGCTCTTAGCGGTAAACACTTTACTAATACTATATAACAGTAATGTTTACCGCTAAGAGCTGACACCGCGCTATCATGTTGGCGAACGCCTGTGATTACGACAAATATAACAGTTTTGTTCATGGCAAACAGAGTCATATGAATTGATGAAAGATCTCTTTGCCTATTTCTTAAAGCCATATAGGCTATTGTAGACCTGTTCAGAATATGCTTTTCACAAAAATTCATAGCCTGCTGCACTGATTCCCATGCTTTTGGGTCTGAGAAAGCCAGAAATCAAAACCATTTTTATCTGTGACCATGGGAACCTTTGCCTCAAGAGCCCTGAAGTTATAATGTCGATTTTCGTCAAAAATGCCCAAAATTGTAGGAGGGGGGTTGCCTTTCTTCTTCTCTAGCTTCTTAGGAAATAAAGATACAAGAATAAAACTTACACCATGTGAAAGATAATTAAATGGCTTTTCTGGTGGTATCAAGAACGTACTTTATTACAACACAGGTTTCTTTTTTGTGAAAAAACATGAGAATTTGTGTGTCGGAGGTAAAAAAATCAGCAATATGACTGATTTTGAACCCCCTGAGTGCAGTTATCACACTTAAGTTTACAATCTAAAATGGCACTATGCTGCAACACTTGTCTACAACACAAGAGCATCATTTACATCTACAGCATGAGAGAGTCCAAATGTAGCAATGCTACAACACATATCTACTATCTACAATACAAGGCATCATGTACATCTACAAGCACAAGAGAGTCCAAATTTAGCAATACTACAACACATATCTACAACACAAAGCATCAAGTACATCTACAAGCACAACAGAGTCCACATGTAGCAATGACACAATGCTACAACACGAGACTAAGGCATGACACATCTACAAGCATAGAAATTATGCAGAATTCAAGGAATTATAAGCTAGAAGTCACTTTGTCACAATATTTTGCTGTGTGCTGCAAATAATTGTCAGTAAGAGGACACACAATCACACATGCATTAAGCGTCATTCAGTGTGGATTTTTTGAAACTGTCAAATTTCCTTCGATGAAGCTCAACAACCTGAAGTAATTGATTTCTCTGCTCCTGATTTGTTGTTATTACAGTCGCAAAATCAGCCATCATTTTGACGCCACGTTCGGCCACATCATTTACAACTTTGACTGACTGTACAAATTGTTCAACTGCCTTGAAACTGTCATTTTCTACCCAATTTTCAACTGGCTGTCTCATCCAAGTTATGTCAACATCTAGAGCATCAAATATGAAGTGAGACTCTGGGCCAACCAGATCAGGGAGAGTTGTTGAATTTTCAATGAGTGGAAAGACAGGTTTGCCTCTTTGAAAACTGTCTGGCTTTTCTGTTCTAATTAGTCTGAGGGCTAACTGTTCCTTAAGTGAATTGGTCATTTGGGGATGTATGCTAAACAGAGCAAATGGTACAATCTCTTGTGTGAGGTACCATGTGTGATGCTTCATTTTGTTCAAAGATTTTGTCATGGCCAGACATGTGCGCTAGTCTCTCATTTCTCTGATCCATGTAGAAGCAAATATCCTCTTCTTTCTTCTCCTTGGTTAGCAATCTATATTTCTTGCTAATTTTCTGTGCGATTCATGAATTTTCATCAAGTGCAGCATCGCATTCTTTCTAGTCATAGTCTTTATCCGTGCCATTTGCCAGAATGGAATGATGACATCAATGGTTTCATATGCAATAACATGATTATCTTCAGTATGAGAGTCACGTTTCAAGTACAAGAAATATTGAAGAGCCTGCCTGTTGGTAGGGAGCTTTGATCCACTGATGGAAGCAGAGGGATGGCCAATCAAAAACACTTCTGTGGATGACCTAATTGACCTTGTTGATGCTCTGGCTACTTTAGGCTTTTTTTCTGCTGGTTCTCCAGGGACAGTTGTTTTACCACTTCTAAGCACTTTCTCCAATGCCATGGCAGTGCACAGCACAGCTCCACAAAGACTGATCAAATCTGAGCTCTTCTTGTCTTGTGGTTTTCAGGCAAGGCACTTGCAACACACTGCTTTAAAGCAATTTGTACAGCATATATATCTCTCGAGGAAACATTTTAGCCCTTCAAGCAGCAGTTCACTGTGTCCATATTACATCATTACAACTTCTAACAAGCAGCAGCTCTCGTGCTTTCCAGAATCAAAAACATTAGTCAGAGAGGCCTTGAGTCAATCCTTGTGTATATTACTTGAAAGACCAATATGATGATATCATCTATAGATTTATAGGCCCATACTTGCCACTATCTGTACCTTTCACATGCATGAGGCAAAAGTTCTCATTGTCACAAATCACAATGTTTGTCATTTTCTGAAACCTTGAAATATGGGGTATGATCCTTTTTGATACCTAGGTGTCAAAACTGCACTTAATAGGTTCAAACCCAGTCATATTGCTTATTTTTTTAACCTCCAAAGCACAAATTCTTAAGTTTTTTCAACAAAAAGAAACCTGTTTTGTAATACTTTGATACCACTAGAAAGGCAATTTTATTATCTTTCACATGGTGTAAATTTTATTTTTGTATTTTAATTTCCTGAGAAGCTAGAGAAGAAGAAAGGCTACCCCGTCCTATAATTTTGGGCGTTCTTGACGAAAATCGACAGTATAATTTCAGGGCTCTTGAGGCAAAGGTTCCCATGGTCACAGATCAAAATGGTTGTGATTTCTGGCTTTCGCAGACCCAAAAGCATGGGAATCAGTGCAGCAGGCTATGAATTTTTGTGAAAAGCATATTTTGAACAGGTCTAACATTGTCACAACAACAAGTAAAATGAACAGTTTTTCATACATGTATGAATAACCATTTTTTCTATACTACAATCAGAATATGCTGGTTACACACATTAAAAAGTCAGCCATCTCTTCTTAATCATATTGAGAGACGTGTTATTGTGTCTTCTCTTTGTATATTTTGTCTTGGGGTCTCTTTTGACTGTTTTGCTCACCAGTAACAGGTTTTTCATGTTGATCCTGTTGTAAAGTGTCGTCCTCTTGTGGAGCTTTCTGAAACCCTTGATGGCTCTGCCTGGTGTTGTCCTCTGGCTGCATTTCAGTGTGTTTGGAGAGTTTTTAATTTTCCACTAATATCTGCTGTAGCATTCTTTGATAGCGTTCACATGGCAGCACAATGCACAATGTGTTCCTCTGCAATTACGTTAGTTTTTTTAAACTGCTCTGATCAGCAAGACCACTGTGTCAAACGATGTAACAACTATCTTAGCTCGATCCTTGCGTGATACTCCCTTGTCTACCAGGTTCCTAATGACTTTCTTTCGCAGTTGCAGAGCTTCTTTATAGTCAGGTGGAAATTTTATAACGCGGGCAAGGACGTTTTTCGACACTTCGGCATTACTTAATAACTCTTTTGTCTGTTTTTTAGGCATCTTTGCGACAGCTTGGAGAAAATAAATATTGTCCTTGATCAATTTCATTTTTTTGAAGGTAGACTAATGTGGTTTCACCTGCAATTACATGCGTTCTCAGTTTGAATTTTTTGTTTTGTCAATATTTGACAACAGATCCACAATCAAATAGCCATAATTTCTTTTGGTGGCTAGTTTATAACTGTTCATGAAGTACTGCACCTGGCCAGGCATCGTCTGTGAAGCTAAAGTACCTTTCTGTCTGGCACTTCTATTATTTCCAAAAAGACATGTGCGAAAATGTATAACAGACTTGCTGGCATGATACAGATTTTGTAAAGTGATTATGCATGTAACATGACAATGGTGACACAGAACGGACACAATATCAACCACAGAAGCCCCAGATGCATTGTCATTGAGACTGCTCATTTCGTCATCAAGGACAAGGAGGGTCTCGCTCGGTGTCCTGCCAAATTTTGTTAACTCATCTTTTGAAGGAATATCTGTTCTAAATTCTATCATATCACCTAGCTCTTTCTCAAGGTCATCATACTTGTCCTGCCAGGCAGTGAAACAGTAGATCACTTTTTTGGGTTGTGGTTTAAACATTTGTCGATGTTCAAACAGCAGACCTCAATATGAAAGAAGTCTTAACACACTGCGACGAATCCACAATCAAAAACTTCTTCAGAAGGTCAAACTTTATCACACAACTGCTGTTTTCCATTTTTGGTAAGGATGTTGACTCTTCAACAACTTAACAGCAAGTGATCAAACTTCATGAACAGCCCTGTTTTTGTCTATCTTCAGGGCAGCAGGAAATTTTGCAAAGATAATTAATGTTGTGGGTCATGCCAACTGGTTTTCAAACTTCAAAGAAATCCTCATGTTACCACTACGTTTCAGAGGTATTATGTCATCATTACCACTCTGCAATGCCTCAGAGTAAAACCTGTAAAAGCAATACCCTTGGGGAACATCTTGGAGTGTGACAGGAGCCCACCAACCATCTCCATTCAGCCCACACAAAGTCTTGTAAGCATCCATATACGGACTGTTTTCAGGTGTATCACCATAACGAGGCTGGATCGGACCTTGCCCCATATCTTGACCGTCAACCTAACCTGTGTGAAATTGAGGCTGCTGTGCTCAAAGTGGAACGGGTTTTCTTTCATCTGACCATGATTGGCTGAATCAGAGACAAGTCCACAGATGAGTTCTGCAGGAACATGACCATTGAAAGCATCATTGACTTCTGCAGAGTAGACACCTCTTGCAATTAATTGTAAACTTTTTAACCTCTGACTTAAAGTAAGGAAAGATGGCGGGTTTGGTTTTCAGAGTGTTGGCGTGGGATGTCAATATCACAGGAGCCCTTGTTATGACCACTTTATACTGACCACTAGTATCTCCAGAGTCAGGCGACAACAAACAATTCTGGGGTAGATGGGTATAGTGTAACGTTGAGATGGATCCCGTACGGTAAAAAAGCATGAAGTCTCAAGAACATCACTATATAAGGGACCACACATGTAACGACTCTGCAAAAAACGGACTCCTTGGAGTTTCCTCCAAGGTGTACTGCAGACAGCATAACACCCATTGAATGCCCAAGAGAGGACCATCAATAGTCTGCAACAAAGGGGAAAAAAACTGATGATTTTTTGTTTACATATATTGAGCATGTCTAAGTTATATACACTGTATAATTATTATCAGGCACTTAGACAAAAACAACATCAAATCAAAGAAAATAACTAATCTGGATTTTGAGTAGGTTTACAGTGACATCACCTTCATTGACAACCACTTTCAAGATGACATCTTGATCCAGATAGATGGAATATCTCTGACCATGTGATCATTCAGGAACCATACTGCACAATTCTGGGTAGTTGGTTCGGATCATTTCAAACAATCTGGCTGTGGCTTTCTGGTTTTCCTGAACAACCAACATGTCCACCAGTTTTAACACCTGCATTTCACTGTTTTCATAGGAACTCAACGTAAGGCATGCAGCCCAGTTGATGTACTCCTCCTCTTTCAAAAGCTTCAATGTACTGGATCCACCAATTGTTCCTGTTATGACGCAGCGTATTTTATCAAAATATCCATGTTTGCAGCTCTGTGTATGCAGGGTGACTACTAAAACCCTATGTATTTGAATCGGCATAAATTTACAAGAAGCCAGCAAAGATGAGCTTCTGATTGGTTCAGTAATATTGCATCACAAATACAGGGAAGTATTGGCAATCCATGATTGGTCCATTGTAATGTTAAACAATATTCAAACAGTTGAACCGTTATGGATGTACGACTTGTCCAAGCAGGTTTGAGTGGAAAAAAAGTTATGTATTAGAGATATAGTATAAAAACACTACACATCAATTAGTTCCACAAAAACAAGATATGCAAGTGCCATTGGGGGTGACTGCTGAAGACTTCAGAGAAATAATACTCCGAGAATTATAAACACAGTCAACCATATCCAGAAAAAGCCAATCACTCTTTCTGAATAAGAGAAAATGGTTGTCATCCCCACACTTGGTTTTCTTGTATAAGAGCCAAGGTTTGATCTTGTCATTAAAATCTACCTCTAGAGCAGTTTGATGATGACCACTATCATCATCATCTGAATCTGAGGAAGATCCATCATCAGACTGTGCTGCTGCAATACAATCATAGACAAACGGCATTAACTTTCCAATAACAGGCGGTTGACAAAAAAACCTGACTGCATAATCCACTCCTTTGTAAATTGTATTAATCTTGCTAAATTGAGGGAAATTCACTTTGCATGCTGCAAGTGATGTAAATTGTTGAATGTTATCATATAAGATAAAGTGGTGAACATCACCAATTTGGCATTCCTGTTGCCCAATAAGTATCCACAGGTAAACTAATGCCATAGTATAGCTTTGGAACAGAAAGAACGCAGGAGCATGTGTTGTGCAAAGCAAAAGGACAGAAACTGACTGCTTTTCAACACCCTTTATGACCAAAGTTGTTGCATAGAAAAGATTTAATTTAAAATATCATTGGTTGATGTTCAAACTTATTATCATAACACACAAACAAATACAACCAGTACTGCCACCTTTGTGAAAAAAATATAAATCAATATAAAATATATACACCAGGGGGCAACACCTCCCATCGGATTAGCACCAGGTGGCAGTACTAACTAAAACAAGTGTCAACACCATCCAGATTGTAGTTACGTGGTCTGTGACGTGTGTCGGTGGGTGATTAGGGCTTTACGTCCTGTATTTCTGCACAAGTTGGGCTAATTAGGACAGGCAGGGACTATGGCAATGAGACGAAGGATGAAACAGCCATCCAACTTAGGCTCGACCGGGAATCGAACCCGGGACCCAGCGGTTGGAAGCCCCGAGCGCTACCTCTGAGCTAGGCCCCCCGCCCTGTGGTCTGTGATGTAGTAACCACATGTTATGACACGTCATGTGGCGAGAATCTCAGGCGCTACGCCTGCATAGTAATTACTTGTATTGTACATTAAATGTGACACCGTGATTTAAAACGACTTTAAATAAAATTTTATTACTATTACATATCCTCCTTTAACAAAATTAATAACTGCATCAATGTTTTACATGAAACGTTTTCTTTTTGCAGGTGAATACATTTGCGATGGCATTGGTATTCAAAATTATTTTTCTTCTACTGATCTGCAAAGGTATGTCACAAATTTGATATTGTACATTTGGGAGTCCTCAGAATCAGACACCGGTAATCTTTGGCCACCTCTAGACAGCTAACTTAATTTTGCATAGACAAGGTTTTTAACATATTAGAATCCTATGAATTAAAAAAGTATGACAATTAATGCATATTACGTCACTCTATTTAAATCTTTCCAATGTCGGCAGGATCATAAAACTCTCTGAAAAAAGAGGATGTTTGCCTTGAATAAATATTATTAGGAGTTCTCGCTACACGAGATGGATCACTGCTTAGTGCAAATGTCTCCAAAATCCCCACGTCCTGTACCCTTCTGCTAGTATGTTTGCTAATATAAAAAAATAGTCACATAATACAAATGAAGAGATCTGATTGGCCAAGCACATTCCATTGGAAAATGTACTTTCTTGACTTCAGCAGTGGTATTATTGCGCTTCACCAAGTATCACCAGCTTTCTGGCTAGTAAATATATATGCATATTGGCCACCTCAAATAATGATTTATTGCCAATGTTACATAATTTAATGAGGTAATAATGATAAAAAATATAAAATAACAGAAAGTACAATAAAAGCATTCCACAGAGTTTCATATTGATGATTTTATCAGTTTCAGGACAATTGATAATCAGTGGTCCTGAAGATGTTACAGCAAAAGTGCATAGTAAAACTTCATTCAGCTGTCACGTGAAATTTGAAATCACCTCGGACATTTCTTGGGAATTTAACAATAAAATGTTGTACTGGTATCAAGATGGCGGGGAAACGTATCATACCAACAAGAGAGAGAAATACGAAGTCGAAAGAACAGAGCATAATACAAAGTTTAATTTGAATATATACAACCTCAATTTTGATGATGGAGGATTATACACCTGTAAATTGGGAGAAGGAAACAAGCAAGAAACAGCAGCATTAGTTGTGTTAGGTAAGTTACCAGCGCTTGCTTATAATAGTCTGATTAATCCAATATTTCATTTATTATACACAATTTACTGGCCACCAGTAATGGCTCGATAATTGTGCACTATAATGGTATTATAATGGCAAAATTGAACAAACACTGCATTATTGCCTGAAGTGAAGGAATACCTCCTTAGTGGTCTCCCCACACTCTGTATGAAAGCAGCTTCTGTTATATAATATATGTACATTGTTGTAAATGAATGTGAACTAAAATGAATGAATCTGATTCTGAAACATTTATTATCCCTGTAACAATTACATAGAATAGCTAATCAAATGTTGCCCGACTCCCAGATCTATATCATGCTTCACATCCCACAGCATCTGACATCGGATTGACATCCGCCCCATGGCCAAAACAACTGTGATTTCCTCACCATGATCATACGTGTAAACAATGATCAGTTAGTGAAGTGACAAAACTGACCGTTGGTCAACATTTTGCTTGATGTCTCATGCCTCTGGACTTAAGTATTTTCTTCATATTTTAATTTAACTCACGGAATGAGGACCAGAATAAATCTTTAACATTTAAAATGTTTTGGAAAGAGCCAAAACTTACACATTCACCACTCAAGAATTTGGCCTCTGCTCATTTGGGAGGACAAGACATAGTAACAGGGACTACCAACATATGTAGCAGATAAAAAAAAAAACACATCAGTGACGTCACAATATATGACGTCATCGAACAATAAATCTGCTACGGTCTCAGTGACCTCTGCTGGTACATTCTAATCAATGTGGGTGATGTCATCAACATTGGGAGGACTCGATTTGTGGCCCATCCTACATGCACTCGGTTGAAACTGAGTTAGACTGTTCATATAACCAGTAACGTGACGTAATAAAATGAGATGGTCAATCCAATTATGTACAGGCTGGTTTGGGTGATCCGAACACTCCGGTTGGTCTAAAATGAGCATCACAGAAATTTCCCTGGTCGCCCAGTTCATAAACTTTGCACGAATGTTACACCCCTACATGCATAATTGTTAGGCCTACACTCAATATTCCTCTCCAAATTTACACTTTACCATTTTCCTTCTCTTTCTTTTTTTTTTATCTTTAGATCAACCAAACATTGTTTCTCCTAGACCAGGTGAGGAGACTGGTACATACGTCCAATGCAACGTGCGATTTGGAGCGCCTAAAAAAGGTCAACTTGCTGAGAACCACTACCCACAGGTGGAGCTGGCTTTAGTTTACGGTAGCTCGTATAACATGGATTTCAGGGTCAAACACCTTGAAACAGGAGAGTCTGAAGTTTTGGAGCCTAATGACACCATTCCTTACTACACCATGACACAGGTGAGGCAAATAGTATTGTGCATAATCGTATTTACCTGGAACACTGTTGGGATAGCGCAATATATTTGTCAGTGCATTTGATAAGGTCAATGATTGTTACCGCAGAGTTGATACTTTTTTTTCTGACAGTATTGTCAATTCAGACCTTTCAGAGATACTTAACCAAGATGTTCAGACCAACTACTGGCACCTAAATGCAAACGAGTGTGGAAGACTTTAGGAACATGATGCCCTTGTCTATGCATTTGTGTCAGTATGAGTGCAGTTTAAATAACGTTTTGAAATTTAATGCAGGCACCAAGTTAATTTATTTAACTCTGAAGCACAACCCAGGTAGCATTCCAAATTGTTTCAAAAGATGTTGTACCAACGGTGGCCGTTATAGAAACAATGCTAGACCCCCCGATTTGGCATGCTATCTGGGTAAAACCTTAAAGGTCATTGGCAATCAAAATCACCATTTAGCTGCAAATGGTTGTATTCGCTACATATTAAACAATAATGTTTATCCCACTCCCACGCTTTTCGCCTATTCAGTGATCAAAGTTAGTGTTAGAGTTCTGCTTCCGAAACGAAAGTGTTACGCCAGCCCGTCGTACGGACATTGATGATAACAAACTTTGTTCGCTGAGGGTTAAAAAGAGACCTTTGCTTGTTAGTCATACTGTGAAAAAAATAAATCTATATATTTCAAACTTTCCTGCTATTAAGTTGCATAGAATTTTGTCTAGTTCTTTTTTTAAATATATATTATAAGTACCTAAATATTTTTAGTATTCTGTAATTTGCCGCCTAAAACACTGTCTATTCAGAAAATGTGAAATGTTTTGCAAATCTATTGATATAATTCAGATCCACATTTAAAAAATATAATTATGTTTCATTTCACCAAATAAACATACATAATGGATAGGTTCAGTGAGTGCAGCATTTTTTAACTGGGTGTCTGCTGTTTAAAACAGTTTGAAAAATTATTTAATTTTAACATTGGCCTATTTGTAATTAATTACAGTGTACAGCTTTAAATGCAATCAGCTATCAGAAACATTGACATATCCAATTTATGTAACTAATAATTACACTGTTGAGAAAGAGTGAGGTTAACAGTCAAAACACCATAGTCTACAATTCAAATCACATTAGTTTTCAGGAATGCCAATAAATATTTGTGGAAATCTTCCATGTATAAGCTTTCACCTCTTAAACTAAAACGAACCATGCCAATTTCCGGGAAATCAGACTAACATGGATGAGTCCATTGATGTTGGAGGGGGAAACTATAAAGATTTAATAAATACCTTGGTACAATAAAACCAGGCGCCTTTGACATATGGTCCTCCATTCAAAATTGCTGCATTTTATTCAAGGAAGACAAATGTGCCATAGTTAGGTTATTTAAGCCATTTTCAATGATGTGAAGATCAGTGATCTGGCCATAGCTTAAATGTACACAAACAACAGTGATGTCACGGCTAATTTACACAAACCTCAGAAGATTATTTGTGAAACCAATCTTAGTAAGTATCACTGTCTCTATGAGTTCTGCTAATTATAGGATATTTTATGGATTGAGATTCTGAAAAAAGAATTGAATAGTAATACCACTGATTTCTTGTACTTAATATAATTAAGAATTTATTACAATGTCATGTTAAAATTGTGTAAGAAGGGTCTAATGCTTTAAATTATGATGCAATGGTTAACACACCGTTCCAAGTCTATATTTGCATGCATTAGCATAGGTCGGAATGGTCTGCATCTTCCGCAATTTACGGAACGTACTAAGCAAAGCTTTCTGGGAAAACCAAGGGAGCGATACTACCAGTATTCGCCTGTAAGCCCAAAGACTATATTCTTTTGGATTTCAGCAAGCCAGCCCAGAAGCCAGCCCAATATGCAATCTCGGCAGATATTGGATATTGGCAGCAACACTTAACCTTAACTAATTAGCCTAGGATTCGGAAAATTTGTATTTTAGGGTATATTCTATCACATGAATCACAAAACTAAGAAAGTGCAAATTTCATTTTAGGGCACCTTTAAATAATGGCTACTATCTCTTTTCAGAAACCTTAGAATTATATGGTGTATATAGTCTTTTGATACCATATACTATGTACTATTAAAGTTTGATTTTGATTGGCCATGACCTTTAAGATAAGATAAGATAAGATAAGATAAATCTTTTTTTAAAGTCGGTAATCAATGAACAAATAAAATATAAACATTAATGCTTGTCTCCGACTAAACCTTGGAAATATCAGGCATTAGGTTTCACAGAAACTATTTGTGACAATTGTATGTCGTTTGGTTATCCACAGAAAGTAAATAATGTTTAAAATTTTTTTTTTAAATTAAGGGTCACGGCGTCAGAATATTATGAGGCTGGGGAGTAATGAAATTGCAACTCAATAACATTCATGAGTTAATTACATGATCTGGATAAGACACATATATACAATAAACATAAAAAAACAAAAAACCATGACAATAAGGTCCCGTAGAAGTCATGTAAATTCAATTTCAGGGAAATTCTAATATAATTTTAGCTATAAAGAGGATGTGGCCCAGTTCTATTTACTTTCCCCTATATAGTGAAGTCTGTTAGGGTTTGGATCGTTACATGCTAGAACAAAGCATGAAATTTGGCACATAGGTACTTTTGGACATGCTCCTTCATCTCAGAAGGGGTGCAACGCTGACTTATTATCAGGATGGCAAATTTCTTCAATAATGTCTTACATTATACCCATTTTGATGAAATAACAGCTGAAAAATGTCTTCATTAAACTTCATTAGTATTTAACTTTTTAATTATTTTAGATTACTTAGTGACTTCAATCACACATTCCAGAGCATGCATTCCAGAGCATGGATAGATATTTACAGTTTACAGTTCAAGATAGGCATTTTCAAGGTTAATCGAACAAGCTAACATGCCAGCAAAGGAGCGTGCTAAATTGACTAGACGCTTGCGCCATCTCGTGGGAACTCCCTGGACTACAGGGAGTAAGACAGAACTATACATATGCCTCATTCATAAACTTAAATTTTCTGCACAAGATATTATCTTAGTAGGAGGAATATTTCCCAGCAACACCGATTTCTTGGCAAACAAATCTTGTGTGGAATGTGTTTGAGTCAGAAGAAATAAGCTGATAGAGCTTGGTTGAAATTTTGGACAGCATCAGTGTCTCATGGAAAGGCTTCCCAGTCTAACTTTTCCTAATTGACCCTTAGAACCTGTGCTACAGAATTTGTCATCCGGATACTGGTGATACTACACTTTTGGTAATTGTTCATCTTGAGGCATACTCGGAAGTTTATGTAATGAGTCATTCATTATTATAAATTGATCAGTATCAGTGTAAATCACTGTCCAGTGTCCACTGTGCTGTCCTGTTGCCTTTTAGACACACATACAAGACTCATCTTCTTCACGATTGCACGCTGATATTTATGACGGATGGAAGAGGCTTTCAGGCTATGGTAAAGTGGTCAAAGATGGTAACTATTTTATATTGAAAAATTTGTAAAAGAGGCATTTACACTTGGTACTGAGGAAGATCACTTCTGTACCTGACACCAAAATGGCCGGAATTGATAAACTACAAGCTCTGTCTCTAGTAACAATGCTTTCACAAGTAGGCTTCGAGGATAAAAAATTTTCTTGATTAACAAATGAAATAATTCTCTCTTGCTTGTTGGATCTTTGAAGAAGTCTTGAAACTTTTTTGTTCTACAACATTTCTTCTCACTCCTTTCCCCCTCTTTTCTCTCATAAATATGGCCTAACATATCTCTCACATTGTAGCTTTCAAACTGTCTTCTCTACATGGCCAATTGTGCCACGTGCGTTTTCCATGCGTTTAGATAAACGCATGGAAAACGCATGGTTTTTGCCACATTATAATTAGCTAAAAACCATGCGTTTCCCATGCGTTTATCCTTCTCATGGAAAACGCACGTGGCACATTTGGCCATGTATAAATGGCCCTTACCATGTCCAGTCATGTCATTTGCCATTGTCCTGATTTTGTCTTATCCATGGAGGGAACGCTTTATCAGCATAGTCAAAGAAGTTGCAATCACTCTTTAAGTGCTGATACTTGATTCTTTGTTTTAAAGATGGGTTTCACAGGCCCATTTAAAAAACAGAAGTGAATCATCAATGCTGGAACTTCTGTCAATAAATATTTCGAAGTACTGTTCTAAAGCAGTCACCTCAAAAGGCCGGCGAGATGATTATGTATATGTTTTTCTTGTTTACTCACCTAAACTTAATTGATCAATTTCCCTTATAGTCTATTGGTTGGCTTATGGTATTAAAGGTCTAACAACAAACTGACAGAATGATCAGATGTTCATGTGCTGAGTTTGCAGAATTATGGTAAATCAGGTAGCTCCGAAAAATTGCCTAAGCTGAAAAAAATATGAATATATATATTTTGTATTTTTAAGAGAAGATTTCTTACGTGAATACACAACCTATCGGCTACATGGTTTAGCAAGTTATTTTGTTTAGCTAGGTCAACTAGCAAGTAATGTCCATAATTAGATCAGAGGGTGACAGCGCCTAGGGTCAACCTTATTCTTCAGTTTTCAGAACTATCATAAAGTTATGGCTTTTTTCCTGCCACTCTGAATATGTTAGGCCATATTTAGAATTTTTCTTGAGTTAATAATGTGAACAGGATATCACTGACTGGCTGTGTCTTGTATCAATAAGGTGGTATGACAAAAGAAGGACTCACTGTTCCACTGCTAGCTACACCACTTCAATAGAAAAGCAGAAATGTCAAAAAGATCAACAAAAATCCAGAAAGCCTGTGAAGCGCATCAAACATTATATCATTGAAATTATATTCTTCACTCAGTTGCTATGAGCTGATCAGAATGCTTCATTGTCATTCAGCATGTGTATATATTGGACACCTGCTAAGTATGTTGGATGGTTGCAATGTATATTGTACAATCTGGAGAATATAAGCAATGGTATGTCATCCAACATAGAGTTTTGTGGGATTCTGTAATAATTATATTGGCTTCGGGTTCACCTCAGCAAATCCTCATCCAACAAAACTCAATGTTGGACTATTCACTATTGTTATGATATAGTTATATACACATATAGGCCTATAGCTCAGCACCTGATAATAGTGGCAGTTGATGTAGCACCTCACCAGAATTGTCCCTGCGAATTATCAAGATTTTAAAACTATGCCAAATGGAAATTCTGTATGATTTCAGTGTCATTTAGTACATTTTATGATTTGGAATATTCCAGTTATATGATGACCATGGCAGAACCTAAGAACATTTTCTTGAAATACGCTTAACTTAAGCGTTCTGGCCATTATGAATTTAAGATGGCGGCCACCCTGGCCATATTTCGTCATGACACCCCTTCTAGAATGAAGGAGCATGTTTGAAAGTACTTACATACCAGATTTGGCGCTTTGTACCAGCATGTAATGATTTGGTCAAAAATTGGCCTTGACAGACTACACTAATACATGTATAGATTTGTCCATTACTCTCATATTTTGCAGAGCTACCGCGGAAGTCCTGCGCATACATCTGTTTGGCTTCCTAGATGCATAGTAACCACACATCAGCCACATTTCACTTTGACCACCAACATGGATCATTCAAAGAAAAGTGAGTTTAGTTTCATTTTGCAAGAATTAGCGTACCAGTCGCTGACCCCTGCCAATGTTTTTTCTTCTTTTTTTACAGAATTTGAACAAAGTTGGTCTCTATATCAATTAGGCTATCCTGTAACAGGTAAGCAGGCTAATGTTTTACGTGTATCAAATACATTATAAAAGTTTAAAATAATATCATGAATCTTGCTGATTAATCTTTGCAGATAAAATTAATTAAAGTGTGAAGTTATCTTACATGTATATTTGACTCTGCATGCATTTGCAAATTACGCTGTGATTTAAATTCAAAACTATTAATGTTGACAGTTGTGTGTACCTGTGGAGTATGCCTGTTTTGTTTGGTAAGTTCTTATGGTTATGAAATCTTCCACTTCTGCTACATCATTACAATATGCCATCAAATAAAATGCACATTTGCTATCTTAAATTATATAATTCTAACTTAACTTTCCAATTCTAAAATCATATTATATTATGTTAGTACCTACATGCATGTAATATACAAAATACTTAATTATTACACAGTGTATTCACACATAAAGGTGCATTCAAACAGTTGGCTGATCATTACATGCAATAGACCTCAAGCATGACATATTTCATATTATGATATAATAATATAATCAATTAGAATTAAAGCTTATTAAAAATGTCATGGAGATATATATCATGGTTTCAATTCCAGAAAATACGAGACCTTTGGAAGCATCGTTCAGAGTATCATCAGATTTGATAATATAAAATTATATGTATTTGTATGAAATGGAACAAAATCTCTAATGGAGATTTTTCAGATTGTTTTACAGTGCCTCAAAAAGTGATGGGACAGTCCAAGATTTTCTCTAATATCACTGGCCACATTTAATAGAATGACATTAGAACACTAATACTTATAAGATGACTTTATTGAACATAATAGAACACATTTTTAAAGCAAATATGACAATTATGTAATCAATAGATCTTCAATAGTGTGACAAACAACCGACAGATGATTTATCACTTCAAAAAAGTGTCGGGACACCCATAGTTATCATATGCAAAATCAATGTCAGTCAATATTTTGTGGCATAACCTTTATTTGCATGACTGCTTCAAGACACCGTGGCATAGAGTGGACGATCTTCTGGAAAATGGATGGTTTAATGTCTTTCCAAGCCTTCAAAACTAATTGTTTCAGTTCAGCCTTATTTTTGGGATTTTCTGAATGCATTTGCCTCTTCAGGAGATAGAAGATGTGTTCAATTGGGTTCAGATCGGGTGATTGACTTGGCCAGTTGAGTACTGTCCATTTTTTCTTGGCAATGAACTCTTGGGTAGCCTTGGCAGTATGTTTCGGGTCAATGTCAGATTGCACAATTAAGCCCCTGCCAGCCAGATTTTTTCCATTTGGCTCAATATACTTGCTCAATATCCATTATGCTGAATCCATCTTCAGTTATGTCATGCACAGGTATACCTTGGATCATCAGCTTTGTCCTTAGGTCTCCACATTATGCGCTTGCCATCAGACTGAAACATGTTTATTTTAGTTTCATCTGTCCACAGGACCTTTTCCCAGTAAGATGTGGGTTTATCAACATGTGCCCTTGCGAATTCCAGCCTTGCTAGGATAACACAAGCAGCAAACATTCTTATAGCATTCAACAGAACACCTAGAAACAGTAAGTCTTCATTTTTGAATGTCCATTTCTACAGAGAAAGTAAAAAAAAAACCCCATGCATGTCTGTCCTGTCACTTTTTTGAGGCACTGTATGCATGGACGCTGTTGCACTTCTGTTTTTGATGCATAAATAAGAACAATAAATGCATGTCACCAATGGTTTTGCAGATCTGTTTGAAATAAAAAAAAAGTTGATATATGCTGATGTATTTCATGATTATTCAATACTATCTATATCATGTTTTTTTTTAAGCATGTCTTGTTACCAAGAGGTCTATCTTAGGACTGCTCATAATATATTTAAATGACCTAAATAACGCAAATAGCAATCTTCATATGATCCTCTTTGCAGACGACCCAAATTGTTTATTCACAGGTGAAAGCAAAGACCTTGTCATACCTGAAATTAATCAAAATTTAAAAAATATACATACCTGGTTTCAAACAGAAAAACTATCATTAAATACAGGAATAAACAATTACATTATCTTTAAACGTCCAAAGCACTTAGCAGCACAAATTAACACAAACATTGAAATGAATAATAAGAAAATAGCAGAGGTAAAGTCAATGAAATTCTTTGGTGTAAACTTAGATTCTGCAATGACCTTGGAAAACACACTGAGCACAAAAAGCAAGCCAAATTGCGAAGGTGAATGGTGTGTTGTGCAAACTTAAACACAAGCTGCCTAACTATACTCTGAAAACTTTATGTATCCCTGATTTTACCACATATTCAATATGCCATCACAGCCTTGGGTAATTTAAGAATTCCTGAAATAAAGACTCTCCAAAAGAAATCAATTTGTATAACAGTCATTCTGATCCTTTATTTAAGAAAATGAAATTACTTACAATTGATGACATCTACCAAACGTCCTGCTGCAAGCTTTACCATAATAAAATAAAAAATATTCTCGACATATTTCAGTGATTAAGTTCAAACAATAGATAACAGACATGACCATCATACGCAACAGCAAAACCATATCTATATCCAAACCATAAATCGTACAAAATAGCTACCTCCTGGAACCAACTAGCCGATTCACTGCGTGAGCATATCCACCCATCATCAAAAACATTCTCCAAAAAAATAAAGAACCATTCCCTGTTGCAATACCCATCAGTATGCTATGCAAAAAATTCACCTGTAATGCTTTATTGTTCGTCATATATATAATATCATATTATATTTTGCGTTTTTTCTTTTCTATTTTTTTTTTCTAACTTATCATATTCTTTTTTCCTGTTTGTTTCTAATTTATCTATTATTATAGATATATAATATATATTCTTTCTTGTTTCTAATATTGCATCAATTCAAGCTGGCCCCTAACACAACCCACTGAGGTTATTTGGAGTCTCCTGGCAAGTATAATACTTAAATAATCTATGCAATAAATTTTAGATATATTATGTCAAATAACAAGAAATCATGCTGTACTGTAAATTGCCAAACAAATTATTTTCAATTTATACATTTTGCAACTGTTCGGACCATTTACGATCTCTCAATCAACTCTCTACAACTACCTACTATGTGCCTACGATTGTTAACACATTTTTACGAATTCTACGAAGTGCATAAGACCATCTATGGTCTTCTACAAACTGCGCAAACGTGCCCAAGATGTCCTACGAGGTCCTACAACGATGAGATCATAGACTATCAAAAATTGTCATAGCCATCCAGGAACTCTGACAATCTGTGAGGAACGTTTATGAAGTCTGACAAACTTTTTTGCTGACCTAGTGATTTTTGGGAGATAGATGTTTGTACAAAAAAAAAAAAATTAATGTACAAAAATAAAAAATAGTCAATAAAATATGCATTTTGGCAAGGTGAGAACAAAGTTTTATGCAGAGGGGGGGGGGGGGGACAATAAAGTTTGGTGCAATTGGACTTTTTTTCAAAGTTCCGCCATGTGCACATTTTTGTAATATGGGGATCTAAGTCAGATGTCTGAACTCAGTTCCTAGGTTCCAGTTCCTCGATAGTTCCTCGATAGTTCCTAGGTAGTTCCTAGATAGTTCCTAGATAGTTAGTTCCTAGATAGTTCCTAGATAGATCCAACATAGTTCCAACATAGTTCCTACATAGTTCCTACATAGTTCCTACATAGTTCCTACATAGTTCCTACATAGTTCCTACATAGTTCTTAAGTCCTAGATATTTCATATTTAGTTCATGTACTTAGTTCTTAGTAAGTTCCTAGCAATAATTCCTAGTTCCTACACAGTACCTAGACAGTTCCTAGACACTGCCTTGATTAATCATTAGTCCCCAAGATACCACTCAAAAGTTAAAGACATGGGCTATCAATCTAATAAACTATCATTTATTGGCTATTGTCGTCTATATACCTATTTCCTAGACATCTATGCCATATTTTCCATCATAAAGAACATTCTCTGACATACAAATTTCTAGAAACTGGATAGTTATCTATTCAATAACAACCGATGATGTTTGGTGAATATCATTAGCTAAGAGAATAGGCTATCATATGAATGGACTATCATCTATATGCTACTGTTCTATATATCCAGTTCCTAGACATTTACTTAATATTTCCCCTGATAGAAAATACTCTCTGTCATACCAAGAAATTTCTTTTTGAAAAAAAAGAATAGATATCTGGCAATTGTGAACAATATTACAGCTCTGTCACTGTATTTGATATTGGGACCATGGAGCCATCAGAAGGCTCCATGATGGCACTAAGCAGATAAGTTAGTGTTGAATTTTCCGGGGTGAAATGAAAAGAATGTAAATACAAGATCATTTATAATGAAGTTTTAATATAAACAAATGTATAAAAGTACATATTATATATAATATACAAGATGTAACACCTCATTACTGGTGGGCAGAACATGATTGAATGTAATACAACATAAATGTTTATGATCATACATGTATAAGAAGTTACAATGTAACACGAAATATGCACACATGGTTGAACAACAAAGGAAGTCAATTATACATCTAATGCTAGTCATAATGCTGTAAAATATAAGTAATGATACAATGTGAGTAGTTTAGGCTTTACCATCCAGACTAACGCATACAGCAGGTGGCGCTACCGTTGTACTGTGAGGTGGTACCACCAGACATCAGTCAGCTACGTGAGGTGCTGCCACCATACTATGTATATATGTACTATATAATGATCTGTGAATCATGTATATACATAGGTGTAATTAATTACACTAATTAATCATATAGATAATATATTTTAAATAAGGTAAAGTGTTGTAATAAACAAGGATATATGCATAGGTGTCTTAGAACAGTGAATTTGAAAGAACCAATGAGTGTTGGCTATGAATATAGCGTGTTGTACTAAGGTCCAATGAAAGCGGAGGTGTTTTTTGTGATACATGTGTGTAACCATTCTGTCTTGACAGTGCGCAGTATTACAACAGATGCTCTACAGACAACACAATGGGTACAGTTTTCAGATGGCTTCTTGTTGGAAATAGGGAGTGCAAAGAAGGAGAAGTTCACCATTTCATTCTCCATGAAAGTTCAGATCAATTTACATCGCTAGACGAGTGTAAAGTCAGTTTTAAGGAATTTGAGGATTGTGACCAATGTTTCAAAGAAACACTCTACTGTGTGACATTCCTATGTCGAGAACCAGTCATCAAAGATGTCATGAGTTTTCCAAAGAAGATGAAGATTCTACCAAGGAAAACCCTTAGAAAGACAGAAAGGTTAAGGACTACCTTCACTACTACGATTATGAGGACTATAATCATAATAAAGATGGGGAGGACCACATCAAACCTGCTGTGACTTGGGTAGCATATAGGAAGGCGAAGTGTTTCGTTGTTGGTCATTACACCCTTTTCAGACATCACAATTACGTCTCAAGCAATATTGATGACTGTTTATATGATTTTTCAGATTATTTTTTCCACAAAATCCATGATTATCACCCTCAATGGCGTGTTTACATGTATGGATTATAAACTAACCATTAAATTCTTTAAGAATTTCCCTCCTTCAATTCTCAAACCAGTTAGGACATGTTAAATAAATATATTCAAAGGGACCAATGGTGATGTGTTTACACAATGATAACCAATCATAGCAAGAGTGCAAATGTTACAACAGCACATCTTATATACAGTGATGCTAAGAGTTAACACCCATAGCCACTAGGAAAACATTGCAAACAACACCTCGTTTCAACCATGGATATTCTAGCAAAGCAGCTGTGATTAGTGACACAATAGATGGTATGGTAGTAGCACGACACTTGAAAAATGAAAAACTTCTCAACATGACAGCTTATCTAACACTGTTATATATGGAAAAACCAGATGACCAAGCGTTTGAGTTAGTGGAAATGCTGATACAACAGAACAACACCAGAGGAATTGCAAGTCTTTTTCACATCATACAGAAGGATTACAAGGATCTGGCTAGTATGATTCCCGAACTGTCATATGGTGAAAGGTTTTCAGCACACCTTGGTGGTGATGTCTTCCTGAAAGTGCTTGTTAACGATTGTGAGGTGACAATTGACATCAGAGATATGCAGGTATACATGTGTATATTCCTAATTAACAAATTTTATTTTTTAATTTCACATATAGACAACATGCTTGTACAGGTGGCTGATATCATAAAAAACAATGTTGGAACACACTAGCATTTTCACTTGGGAGCCAACTGTTTTATTGAAACCTTGTCATCAAGACATCAGAAAATATACATTTCGCCAAGTATGAAGAAATTTATGAAGATGTGCATGCTTTAAGAGTTGATGAAGGGATTCCTCTTAACAGGTCACAGTTTAATGTTATTGTTGAAAAAATGTGTGAAATAGAGGCCGTGATTCCTGAACTCAGTGCTATTGTACCATGTTATTTAAGGGAGGACCAACAAAATCAGCTTGGTGCCATGATGTGTCAAGAATATAACCCTTCCAAACATTTCTATAATGTCCAAAACCCTGTGTAGCAACTTAAGCTATGTTGTTTATTTTTGGAGGGAAATCACTTTTAATAAATGATTCATAACCAAACATTTTTGTGTAGAGTTTTTATTTAATGTGTTTCACATTAAATTTAACACAAGAAGGAGCCACCAGTCGAAATAGCAAGAGGCATGGTTACACATGATTAGACATACATGTCACGTGACGTATGTAAAAGACCTTATAAGGGTAACCTTACTGACACATCTTTCATCATATTCAAGACAACAATGGATGAGCATACAACCAGCCGATTGAACTCTCATACATCTACAGAGTCAGCTGACAAGTGGGTCGTTTTGGGGAAACATAAACCAAAATACGAGATTGTCTTTTTATGTCAGATGATGGTCATATACACCATTGTTATCAGTGCAATCATAAACATCTCCTTGGGCAACAGTAAAGAGACTTGGTTATTTTTGTTGTCGACAAGCCTGGGGCAGTACTCCCAAGTCCCAAGTTGAAATCTGCAGCAAAAAAAACGTTGTCACAAGGTACCAATCACCTGAAAATTCAGGTATCAGGTGCTTGAAGAATACCGAATGGTTGAACACCCAGAAGTTGACAAGTACTTGTCTGAAATTTACTACAAACCTGGCAGCCCTGCCAGTTTCTATGGAGTAGATAAACTCTGGCAATACATCAAAGACAAATTAGATAAACCCCAGGAAATCGACTACAACACTGTGAAAGAGTGGCTGGATCACCAGACAACAGATGCCATTCATACTACACCATCCAGCAAGTTTCCTAGGAAGTAATAGTTGTTGATTACATGGAGATGCAATGGGATGCTGACTTGGTGCAAATGACTGACCTGTCAAAGTACAACAGAGGTTTCAAATATCTACTTGTATGTATTGACCTGTTTTCAAGATTTTTGTGGCTAAGACCACTCAAGACAAAAACATCAGCAGAAACAGCAAATGCTTGCAAGGAAATTTTCAGTGAAGGATGACACCCTGAAATGCTCAGGACAGATCAAGGGAAGGAGTTTTTAGGGGCACCTTTTCAAGAGTTGCTTCAAAGTTATTATGTTGCACATACTATAGCGTACGCTGTCCACAAAGCTTCATATGCCGAAAGAGTTCACCGCACAATTGAAAACCGTCTCTACAAATACTTTTATGAGAACCAGACATTTAACTTTATCGATATAATAGATGAGTACACGATAATTGTTGATGAGTCGACTCCCAGAGGTCTCTGGCTGGTAGCAGGTCGTTTCGGCCTTGAGCCTGTTCGGCCTCGCCAAAACAAGACCATTCGGCCTGCCAGCTGAGACGTTTCGGCTTCCTGCTTTAAGTGCAATCTTTAATGAAAGGAATCAGTTTCGTATAATGTTTCTGTGCAATCTAAAATGAAATATATCATTTTTTTGGCAATTATTGATTAAGTGGAGTCTTCAATGAAAGGATTTCCATTGGTAATGTTAAAGTGCAATCCTAAATGAAAGGAATTTTGTTTCTATTATTGATGCTTTGAAAGAATTGAATGCAAGAAATGCTTTGTGATATTACTTGAAAGAATGTGATAAAGCAAGTGTAAAAATTTAAACTCAAATAAAACTCACATTTATGTTTGTTTATATATATTTACTAATAAATTTATTTCGACAAAAATCTAAATATTAATACAATTCAAATGTGCTGCTTTAGGAAATACCATGTTGTATAGGCTGCATCCAGCAGGACATGACGGCCATGGAATTGCTCAAAGAAATATCTAAATTCCATGGTCCTGTCATGGATTAGACACTACAATATGACACAATTGTAATATTATTTATTTACAGTTGTGAAAGTATGTATTATATAATATATATTGCTTTGTCATTTATTAATTTTTTTTTTTTCAAATTGGACTTTATTTAAAAAGGGCTCGTTACCGCGAACAAGTAAGTGTAAATATCATTCTATCATGATTAGTTATCAAGTAAATCCATTTCTTAGCGGCAACAGGGGGGCGATGATAAGGTCAGATGAAGTATTATTTGGTGGCCAGCCGAACCCGCGGCCGGACATTCGTCAGAGCCGAATAGACTCATTTCTTAGACAAAAGAGCCTGAGTTGTTAATATCCCTTGGAAAATTTCTTGTAAATATTGATGCCTAATGAATGGTTGGGTCATCATCCATTGTCGAGCATTAACCAGCACCCCCAAACTAGCAGTTTCTGCACTACAAGCCTTTTTATATTTTGTGATCTATGTGCCTTTACACTCATGTACATAATTTTAAACGATGCCTTGTTATATATACTCCTAATTCAAATGTTGTACTTAAATTAACATTGTGATAATGAACAGTATTAACTGTATACATGTGATATATGTCTATATATATATATATATATTAACAAATGTATGTAAACGAAACCTAATGCTCATATTATTGTGCTATTGTTCAGCAACTGGGACCATGGATGTATAGATAATCCATTGATAATGTATACCTTTAACTTTTATACCATGTATATACATATTAAATATAGAAATAGTGAGTAGAAGTAGACTTAGTACACGTTTTTATCCGTTATTTTTGACAAATGTATCATGTATGATATTACTGTGTCAATAAAAGCATATATATATATATTAAATATTTTCAAACTTGTAAGAATATGAAAAAAACACAAGAGGAAATTCAAGAGTTCAAAAAATAGGACATCTTGGACTCTAATTAGCGTTGTGTAACAAGCTACATAGGCCAAGTGGCACACTATATAAACACTCAGTAAAATAATATTTTTCTAAGTTGTGTAAAGCATAGTTGAGATATGTCAGTGTGACTATCAAAAGGCACCACTGGGCCATATAGTGTGGTTCTGTATGAAATTTCATTAGGGTAAGTGCATTAGTGTAAATAGTTCAGCTCTGCAAACGAAAGTGCATGTTAAAGTTCTGCTCTGGAAATTAAAGCATAAGAGCCGCCCTCCTACCAGTCGGACGAACACTGAACAGTTTTAATGATACCTGTATGCTTTGTGAGATTCGCTGAGGGTTTTGCTGCAGCGCAGCCTATGTTTTGTGAATGACAATAAGAGTGATTTAAAGTTAGATAATATTGCATGCAAACTTTTCAGTTAGAGATATAACAGTTTATGGTTTATTATATGTTGTGTTATGATTTTTGTTTTACTTGGCTAATTGAAAAGCCTTTTTTTCTTATTGAAATTTTGTAATTATAAATATATTAATGACAGATAAATTTTTTCAATTTTTCAATTGAAACGCTTTGCCCAATTTATTTTTTGTTTTATTGTTTAGAAAAGGTTTATTGAATTGAAAAAGTTACATTAGCTTTCATTCATGCTGTTGTTATTCTCGAGAACAAACGTGTTTTTTCTACCCAGAATAAAGTTATAGTTGAATAAAATAGTTGGACAGAAAAAATTATATAGGATATCATTGATGTTCTGAACTCTTGATTTCTATCTTCATTCGTTTCTTTTTTATTTCTAAACCGCTTGCTTTGAATAAAAGGAATTTGTAGAAATCAGACTTTGCTATTTATCCGGGAGATTTCATTGGAGAATATAATAAATGGTGGAAGGAATGTCGTCCAATATAGAGTTTTATTGGATTCAAAAAGGTATATTGTACTCGGTTAACGCCTCATCCAATGTAGCTGTTCTTCATCCAATAAAACTCTATGTTGGACTCCCATCCACTATTTGTATATTACTGTCAGTAAAATAAGAGTATCACTAGGTTTGGGCATTTAAGTTTCTATTCTGATGTCAGTAAATGTCAATAATTTCTGAAACCCCAAGTCCTTTTATTTCCAGCATACAAACATATTATTAGCATTCATATTGCTAACAGCACGTGCTGCTTCAACTATATGGCATAATTACTCATTTTCTCATCTTCATAAGAGAGGGTTCAAATAAGATTCAATAATTTCATTTATGAATATTCAGTATTAAAATGTTAGAGAAATTATTAAATATGCAAGTTGATTAAAAGATGTGTTATGTTAAGTACTACTCCGGGAGTGTTGATCAACTTCCCTCACATTTTGCAATACTTTCTTGCACACTTCTAACACAAGGGGGCGACATGATGCAGTCCATAAAACTGATTTCTTATCTCATGGATAATACTGTCTTTGATACATACTGACTAAATACAATAAATATCATGCAATATAAAAACATTCATCAAAATAAAAAATATGCAAAATATATATGAAATGATCATCATGCAAGTTACAAAAATTGTCATAGATAGCAGAAACTTCATAGAGGAATATTTCTAAATAATGAATTTGACATTCACAAATTGACAAGTAACGCATAATGAAATACATAATTACAAATTATCATCAAGGAGAAACAAATTCTGGATAAACGATTTAACATCAAAACTTAGGAAAATTAATAATTCAATACATTATAATAAATTGCCGTGCCATGGTAGGTATAGGTTTCTCTGAGAAAAAAAAGTCTGGAGTAATTACACCTTAACTGCAGTGTTACAAAAAAATATGACAAAATAATGTACACTCGAAATCAGTGAAATTCGCCACAATCAGGAAACTTTTGAAGCAGTGCTGATAGTGTACAAATACTTATAAAATACAAAACTAAAAAACATTCAATTTATAAACTGTAATTGCATTATTCTGGGAGTTTTTAAGGCGGGCGAATTTCATTGACTCTGAATTACCACAGATTTTGATGCTAATTCAAACTTTACATGAAATAACTATTACAGATAGCATCGGGTTCTCAGGTATTATTCTAAATTTAATGTCTGTAGCCCTCTGAGGCTAGGGATTCACTACATTTATCTTATAAGCGTAGTTTGAAGGTGATGGAAAGTTATTGGTTAAACGTCAAAGGCATCTGAATAATTTTTGGTGTATCGTAACGGAGGGTATTTTCGACAGGGCGGGTATTTTCGACACTCACATTAAAATGTTAAGGAAGTAAATAATAAATTGTTAACATTTTAATGTAAGTGTCGAAAATACCCATCCTGTCGAAAATACCCGCCCTGTCGAAAATACCCTCCGTTACGGTACCTGTATAACAATGAATCAATAAAAATTGTACACATCATTGTCGATAATATCACGATCATCGTTCTCACTATCCGGATCACTCAGTTCATTTACGTCATCAGAGTTTTGAATGACTGTGTTTTGACCTACACCTGTGTTTTGCATGTTTTGATTGTTTTTCTTCTTTGTAACTTGTGAATAAACCTCTTTCCTGGGTACTCCATTTTGATTGGCTGGATGTGTTCTCATAACGACATCTGGTGTTGAAGGTGTGCTAGTACTGCTGCCACCTGGTGTAAAGTCATCTATTGACTCATACGTGCAGACAACATCGTTGGTGTTGCTATTATTTATTTTTGTTGGGTCTTTTGAGTAAACACTTGGTTTTTGAGCATCCAAAGTTTTGTTGATATATTTAAATTGATCTGGATTTTTCTTTGGCTTCTTCTTAAGACAGCAGTTAAAATATTTCCTGAAAGTTAAATCAACACTTGCCGTAAAATTGCTAATGTTCACCATGAGTATAGATCTACTTCTTTAAACAGTAAAGAACTTTATTAAACTGAAAACCGGTTTCATCAACCAATTTTAGAATGAGTATTTACAGCGCTTCAATTAATAATTAATGTTTCTATAACATGAAGTCATTCCAGAAATATTTATTGTCACAATCAAAGTTCTAAAATCTCTTCAATGTGAATCAACATGATGTGGGTGACTCTAGTTATTTTTGTTGCACTTCGGCCTGACGTTGGGGATGAGGGTGTATGGGTGGATTAGGATTATACATCCTGTATTACCTGATGGACTAATTAGGACCGTCAGGGGCCATGGCGATGAGATGATGATAGAAACAGCCAGCCAACTTAGACGTGACTGGTCGGACTGGGTATTGAACCTCGGACCCAGTAGTTCGAAGTCCCACGTGCTATTACTGAGCTAGGCCCCAACCCTCGTTGCGCATGAGTCATCCGTGTTGGATTCACATTGGTCCAATGCTAACAAATTCTTCCCATGCATGTCAAAAAGTTGCCATATTGGGTATGCATTACATTTTGAATCCACAATTCCTGGTGATCTGAACAATGTCTTAACCATTTTAGATTTTGAGCTATGTACTCTACAGTATAGGAAAGTCACCAACATGTAGAAATTAACAGGGATGGGGGCCTAGATCAGTGGTAGCGTGCTAGGCTTCCAACCACTGGGTCCCGCGTTCAATTCCCGGTCGCGCCTAAGTTGGATGGCTGTTTCATCCTTCGTCTCATTGCCATGATCCCTACCTGTCCTTATTAGCCCAACAGGTGCAGAAATACAGGACATAAAGCCCTCATCCGTCACAACCAAAATTTAGAAATTAACAAAATACTTACTTTTTGTAGCACATAAGAGCCAATAGTACAATGATCACAAGACAAACACCAGCTGAAACACCAATACCTATCCAAAGAGTAAGATTATTTTCTTTTTTCTTTTTCCAAGCTGTAGTGTCTGAAAAATGAAATGTAATTATCGTTCATCAATGATTTTGTGGTCAGCGCAGTGCATCTTCAGTAAAGTGTATATTTATGTGTGTATGGGTTCAAAGACCACCCTGTACTTTTTATTAGCCACATGTACTCATTTTCATATTATCCATAGCTGTGTACATGTTTTGAAGATTTAATGTGTCTGATTGGCTCAGAAATCATTTTAAAATTTAGAATTAGAGACTTTTGTCATAACTGATGGAAATTATCCTTGTCAGTAAAGAATACATTTATTTTCCAAGAAAACTGTTTTCGCATAAAAAATCAAAGGCTGGGTTGGCGAATCAGCCTAAAAAAAAATCATAGTGGTTTGGTGCCAAGAAACCTTACTACTGATATATGAGGTCCACAATATGTTATTTTTAGGCTAGATTAATGTGAGCTATCAGTAAATAATATAATCACCTGTATGGTCCACATGCTTGACGCAGAAAGGTCGATATTTTCTGTCGCAAGGCACATCATCTAATGATCTATTAAGGTTCATGATGACACAAGCTGGTGCAGTTTCATTTGGTTGGTGATTCTCCCACTTTGCAAACCCAAATGGCCTTGAAGATTCTTCATATGAAGAAAAAAAATGAAAATAAATCAATCAAGAAATTTTTCATTCGCTGGATAATGGTGGGTATTGTGCAGTTAGACAATAGTATGATATGCACGTGCGAAGTAAACACCAATTATTATGGAACCTCGATAACTGATATTGCACTCCATATTGCCAATGCAATATTCAGTTATCTGCGTTTCATAATTAAAATCACTCGTCACTCGTGCACTAATTGTATAATATTTAGCATACCAATCCAGGTCCACACAAGACGGTGTGCACCAACGAAGTATAAGTGATTATGGCTGATGATATTTGGTTTAAGAACGCTATCCAGACTAGATATTTCTTCTCCATCTTTCAGGAAAAAGAGATCACCATCAAACTCCTCAGCGCATTTGTTCTTGGCGCGAAACCAATCCATTGAAGAATTTGATACAAAAATGTTTGAACTCTTTATCACATCAAAGACTGCAAAAGAAAACAATGTAAAAATTAATTAAACAACTTTTAAGTGATTGGCATGGCAAGCTTTTTCTGCTTGTAATTCTGGATTGCTAATTTCACACTACAAATCATGCACTGTAATGGAAGTGACTGTGGATTCATAGGTTCAAAGCCCACTCCCTGCACTGTTTATGAGCCACATCTCAGTCCCTATCCAATCACATGTGATGTACTCATCATCATCTCATCCATGGTAGTGACTGTGGGTGCATGGGTTCAAAGCCCACTCCCTGCACTGTTTATGAGCCACGTCTCAGTCCCTGTCCCATCACATGGGATGTACTCATCATAATCTCATCCATGGTAGTGACTGTGGGTGCATGAGTTCAAAACCCGCTCCCTGCACTGTTTATGAGCCACGTCTCAGTCCCTGTCCCATCACATGGGATGTACTCATCATCTCATCCATGGTAGTGACTGTGGGTGCATGGGTTCAAAACTCACTCCCTGCACTGTTTATGAGCCACGTCTCAGTCCCTGTCCCATCACATGGGATGTACTCATCATCATCTCATCCATGGTAGTGACTGTGGGTGCATGAGTTCAAAACCCAATCCCTGCACTGTTTATGAGCCACATCTCAGTCCCTGTCCCATCACATGGGATGTAATCATCACTGAAATTAGTGACTGTACCTTCATGCATAATTAATTGAAAATCTAGCAGCTGTTTGTTAAGGTAAGATTTTATCATAGGTGACCTTTACCTGTTTTGCGACATATGTAGCGGCTTTCAAATTGACTGGTGCACTTCTCTGTCTGGTATTTAACCCCTTCCGATGAAGATGAAAAGTTTAGCACCAAGCAGCTGCTGTTAAATGTACCTGAAACAAGACGTACATTTATTGTCTAAGTAATTGTAAATTCTACAAATAATAACAGGAAAGGGAAGCACAAAGTCGTCGAAATACCCCATGGTGGATAATAAAGTTCAAATGAAATGTCTTTTCGTATCGTTCATTTTATATTCAAAACTATTAAATTATATATCAACAAACATTCAACCAATTCACAGCATCAAAATCTCCCAAGTTGCTGAGAGCGAATCACTGCCAGATCGTTACTATCCAATAATATGTAATCTGCCAATGTCAGAAGAGAGTGGAAAGTTAAAGTCTAGTAAAGGCATGAAAGTTGAAATCTAATGTGGGTATATATGCTATCAACATTGTTGGAAATTTGTTGTTTATACATCACTTGATTTTTTTTCTTCTTCAACCTAACTACTACTTTCAGGGTCATCGAGATTCGCCAGGTCATCAAAGTTCGCCACCCTTCAATTTGGTGTCATCTGTACATGGGACATCCTTCTAAGCAGTTGGGTAATTGATAAGATTTCCTGCTCAAAGTCATCCCACAACTGCATTATTTTTACTTGATAGTTTGCATAGGTTGTTCTTTGGTACATTCGCAATTTGACATTAGGTAATCGGAACTTTTAGGGAATCGGACGTTATGGGTTTGGACGTTTTGGTTTTCGGACGTTTCGACCTGATACCATGTTAATAATGCTTGTTGCGAGCCTATATATTTATTAAATTATAACCATTTATGGGGATGTTTGTTTTCACTGACCGGGACATTTCCATGACCCCTAGTGTATATGGTATTACAGGCTAAGAATCCGTGTTATTTTTCAAAGAATCAATAAATGATATGTTTGCATGTATGCCTAGCTGAGTGTTGTACTGCATGTAGCACCCTCACACGCCGAGGATGTGCATGTAGTAAAATGTCAATTAATCCAAATTGACTTTGCGTTAATTTTGTGCTATAGTATATGACAGAAGACTGATCAGGAGGGGGGGGGGACAGACTAGTGGAGTGGGGCAATTCAATGTAACAGATCTATAGCACAAAAGAAAAGGACGAAGAAGGTGTGGAAAAGGGGGGGGGGAGGGGCGCATGTGCCCCAGTGTGCTGCACATGAGAATGTGACATACATGTGGTTGTCATTCATCCGGGAAACATACTATTTTTGCTTTTATTTCCCCCTGTATGATTACTTCTTTGTTAATTATTGAATCAATTAAAAAGTATTCATGTGGCAATACCTATGATTTCAGAACATGCTTATTCTCTACGCTTATGACAATGGAATTACAGTTAAGGCATTTTGACATGATTGAAGCTTGATTGTTTCCTTACATAATCATATGTGAAATTGTGTTACCATAGCAACCAATGCTTAAAAAGGGAAGAATACAGAATCATCTTCATAAAGTAGGTGGATTTAGAGACCTTTGTCAATTTTTATAAGAAAACTTTCATGTATTAACAGTGTTAGGCATTTGCACTACATGCCTTTTCCAAATAAGGAATCAATGCATTTGTGGATAGAATGGAATTGCTATAGTTATTTTCCATCTACAAAGACAAAGTTAGTATCAACCGGAAGCTTGGCACATTAACTACAAAATTTACTGCGATCTTGAAAATATTTTATTACCTATTAAATATGAAAAGATATGTCTTTTCAGTTTTGTTTACCCATAATATGAATTGGATTGGTCACCCCACTTGATGTTTCCATGACAACCAAAATTTATTGTTTATTTTAGCCTTTCAAAATTCAAAGTTTTTCAGAAGACATGGAAACTTTTTCATATATGCCAAATCTGCTAAATTTCCATAAATTTGTCCATATATGGAATGCCAACATGTTTCAAATAAGTGTAATGGCTAAATTACCATAAACTAATAATCGACCTTGACTAAGTACTGAAAAATAGTAAATCAATAACATATTATAAAATTGCCAATTTTGCTGTCTTCTGTACTACTCATGTACCACCCATTCCAGTTTTTTGTTTATCCAAATTTGTTGTCATGGCAAGAAAAGGCAGATTCCTTTTACTTGTACCCACTGATAAAATACTAACATATCTGCGAAAAATTGAATGGGAAGATTTCAATGGTACAAGTTAGCTTCATTGCCCTGTGCACATATTATGGGCTCCTTGAATATCATTCTGGTTTCCATGGTTACCAAAAGCATTCCTCAGAACAAAACATACAGAATATTCAAATATCTTCCTTTTTTTTTATAATTTCAGAAAAATAAAATTGACATTTTGATATTCAATATCAACTATAATGGGAACAGTGCTAATTAATTTCCCAAAACCAAGCACTGTCTGCACTCTCCTAGTTGCCATGGAAACGCAAAAATAAAATACCTCCATATCTATTATTATCTGACTGTATTCTACATCTGTGCCAAATTCCAGAGGAATATCCTATCATAATTTGGAAAAAATGACGCTTCGGTTTATTAACCATGTACTATGCTACTTCATAATTCTTCAAGATGATGTAAATACAGTCTTGACGCAAGACCCTGGATCGCACCTTTCCGCAGGAGAGGGTCTTGTGGAATACAGGGGAGCAAGAATCCTGGTGGGGGAGCAAGGAATTTGAGAGTGTAGAAACGTTTATATTAATCATAAGATAAAAATAAGTCCCTGTACCAAATACGACAATGCAACTTCGTACGGCATGAATTTTAGAGAACTACTTCGTTCGCCTTTTAGTTAAAATTAACGTGCATAGCGATTGACCTACTTCCACGGCCTATCTAGCAATGCCTTGATATCTACTAGACCCTCGTCTACGACGTGGCCAAAGGGGGCAGGCCTAGACTGATGTAAATAACACTGCTGCTGGGACTTAGGACCCACAAGTGATGTTAAACAGTGTTACAAAGCATGCTAACCTTCCATCTCCTGTCAGTTCAGAGACTAGAGGTGGATATTAAGAACAGAAACTGACAGTGAAAAAGCGAGCAGGGTTTGCTTTGTGTATGATTATCCTTGAACCCCCATCTCACATAGCTGGTTTTGCCGTAGTGAACCCGTAGTATGACGTAACGGTTACGCAACGCGGTTCCCGGCTCCAACCCGACGGCTACCCGTCGATACTCGGCGATACTCGTCGAGTCACCCCTGGAAGCCGTCGAGTCTCTCCTGGAATTTGTCCACTAATTGGCCGTAACCCGTCGAGTCATCCGTAGAACCCTTTTTGCCGCTAAAATCCGTCGCCAACCTGGCAAAAAAAGCTACTACTGCAAAACCGGCTATGTGAGATGGGGACTTTATACCCTGTACTATCTTCATTGGCTCCCTGTGTGTCATCGCACACAATTCAAGGTGCTATTATATTGGCCCAACATATATTATTGACCTGCTCGAAGACTATCAACCAGCTTTTGAGATCATCCAACAGTGAACTTTTTGAGAATGCCTTTTACTCGAAGGTCCTACATTTGTGAAAAAATGTTGTTATTTCAGTGGCAGTCTATGGCTTCAATACATTTCTTAAAGTTTGCGAGTTATGAGCAGTCAGATATTTCTCACAGTCAAAATGGTCTTGTGAATTCATTTGCAAAAATAGTTTCCTTACCTTTAATGTTATTTATTGGTATTTTATGATTATTCCAATAATACGTGAAATCTTTCACTTCAGACTTTCCACCAAGCCAGACCGGTTCATTTGGCAAGTATGAAAGTTCTTTCGAGTTTCTAACATGGAATTCAACAAGGCTTCCACTTGAGTTCTCACAGTGCAACTTCGCTTGTTTCCATGTCATATGATCCCCTGAATAGGAGTACATTGGTTGTGATGCTAGAAATATAGACATGTGCAGTATTAGACTAATAAAGCAACAGTGCATTTATTGTACAACACAAATATAAAGCAACACACATATTTTGCATACTTTGACAATGTGCAGCACACACACAGCCCTCAAAAAGTTTGGAAACTTAGAAGTCACAACATTTTAGGTGATATCATTTGGTACCTCATAAAAAAAATTAATCATAGAGCCAGTAATCATGAAAAAAATATATATATTATTTTATTTTACAGGTTCATTCTCAATATAATTTTCTGGCTACACTGCAGGATAATGCCAATAGTCATTAAAATACCATAACCATAATATCTTGACTGGTTTATTGTCTACACACATTCTCTGGCTGTAGGATAATCAATAACATACACTGTACCTGAAAAAACTGGGCAGTACATTATCCCAATCCACACCAGTACAAATATCAAATTTACTTCAGTCGCCATCTTTTCTGTTAATCAAAATCATGCAAATTCAGTCATACGTGTTGTTGAAATGAAAACACTTCCATAGTTTAGTGCAAATTTAAATTATAATTAAAGTCCATTAAAGATAGCTGCGAGATTACTACATTTATCAATCTAATATATTTTAAGTTTGTAAAGCTCAGCTATAGCTAGGTATGCATTTAAACTAAAAATAAAATATAATAACATTTGCATGGACCAATGAAGGGGTGACATAATGACAGCTGCCTCAAATTTTCTTATAGAGCCGGATAATTGACAGTGTAAAATTGATTTTAGATTCTATTGCATATGTAACAATGTATAATCGAACATTCACTCGGCCAAGAAGGTAACATATAGTGGGAATGTATCTTTTCATTAATTTCTTGAGTATCAATCAAATATCAATGTCAGTGACTATATTTGGCTATGGGTTCACTGCAATTATCATCTTAATTTACAAACGTATGAAAAGTTTTATGTTGGAAATAATTTTAAGTTAAAGATGGCATCAGATTCTCTTTAGTAACTGTTTCATTCACACTTTTATATCAGCGCATGCTTATGAAGTGTCAGAAACATTAGCATAATATTTGGCGTGGTTGAATGAAAAATGGTTATGGATCAATCATTTTCATATTTAACACAAACGATAATTGATATTAGCTAAAATGTAAATTTTCACAGCAAAATTTGTTTGAATGGCAAAAATTCAAATTAGATTTCATAAATGGAACAATTTATATGATATGTCCTCAAAACATGGAGTCTCAGTGACTCCATGATCAATTACACGATTTTGAATATTTCTAAATCAATTCTGATGTTGAATAAAAGTTGCACTGTTTTATTCGCTTACCTGTCTTACTGGATGTTAAAACTGAAATGTTTATCCAACTCTGTTGCTTACATATATGGTCATATATACATATTTATGTAATTGGTTTTAATTAGATGACATCAGAGATACATTATACCAATTAAAATACAGTAATAAAATCCTGAATAGTAATTACATTAAAATGGCGTATTCACATTTGTAATTGAATATGAAAATGATACTTACAATTCAAGTGCACGCTACTTTCCCAATGTGTAGTCCATGACAAACTGTCCCAAATATGGAAATTGCATTCCATAGACTACTAGTCTATTTATGCATCAGGGTATGACAGATCTCTGAATTTCACAATGTAGACCAACTAAATATGTGATTCATTCTTGTTTTTCCTTGTTAAATATTACAAGACTGGTCTGTTTGACAAACCCATATCAACAAATACACGTTTTTCGAGAAATTCTGAACACATGTTTTCCTAACGCCAGCTGACTCCGGTAGTTAGGGTGTAGACACTCAAAATACAGTCATTAATACA